>ML675652.1:7963330-7976525 GCA_007922155.1 Mesoclemmys tuberculata
AAAAAAAAAAAGTTTGGCTCCTAAACCTTTGCGAGCACTCCTGTTTCCGATCCTCTGTCCCTTTAAAGCCAGGTGTTCTGGGACTTGTAGTACCTAGGCCCATGCCATGGTAGCTGAGAACAAGGCCTGCTGAGATACATGGAAGGCTGTTATAGCCAAGCCGCCGTAGCAATGAAAGAAGGCATCTTTTATGGGGTGAGATGGCGGGGAGCAGCTCTGGCTTTGTCAGTCCCACCTGGATTTTTTGGCGGTAGTCCCTCCCCTGATCTGTGCTCTCGGCTTTCCTTGGCTCTCCCTTCCGGATACGTTTGGGCAGTGCAGTGCGGGGTGTGTTTGTGTAGGAGATTCAACTCACTCCTTTATCACAGCTGTGCCTCTGTTTCCCCTGTCTGTGACTGTTATCCTCAACCACAAATATTCAAAAACCAGATCAGCTTCCTTCCCCCCACCCGTCCTCAAAACGATATCCCGAGTGACTTAAAAGCCATGGGATTTAAAGAACAAAACCAGGTTTGTCTGCCTTCTTGTTTTTGAGCCTTCAGGGTGCACGCAAGCAGTGCACACCGCAGCCAGGAGTGCTGGAAACCTTTAAAAAAAAATTAAAGCTGAGATTCCCGTGCAACCTCTTATTTCCAGCCAGCGGGGCTCTAAGACAGACAACAAATACCACACAATAGAAGTCACAGGGGTTGGCATTAGATCTCAGCAGGCCTTCCATCTCTCAGCTCCAGAGCTTTGACAACAGCTCTTTCACTTCACCGAGCTGCAGGGGGCTCTTGGCGTTCTCGTCAGTGTATGGTCATAGTCCCAGACAGGTTCCGGCTCCAAGCTCTTGCCGGAAGAGACCTAACAGCCATAGCTGCTCACCTCATTAAAGAGTCCTTTCTCCTTCTGCTCAGACGGCTTAGCTTTTATATCTGTCTAATCCGAGCAGGCCTTGCTTTCAGCCAATCCTGAGGTGAGCCCTGGGCCCATCGGCTCCCAAAATGCTGGGCTTTGAAGGGATGGAGGCCCTGTAATAAGCGTGTCATTAAAGGGTCTCTGCTGTTTGTTAGGTCCAACTTTTTTGCAAATTCCCCTTTCCAATCCCCCCCCAAGAATTCTGTTTTGCTGTTCCTCTTTCCTCCCAACCCAAGGGCAAGTGAGTGAGTGATGCCTGATTCTCTTTTATTCACACAGATGGCATCATGAGTGACAACGAGCAGCAGAGCCCTCTGCTGGGCGGTCCTGAGGAAGAAGGTAAATCCAAAGGAAATCTTCCCCAGGAAGTGGGCTTGGAGAGTCCTGGCGGGTCGAAATTGCTGGGGGAGAACCACACAGAGTCGCAGCCACTGGGCAGATCCCCACCCTGTGGGAGAGGGCTCCAGTCCAAGGAGAAACGCTACAGCTGCACTGACTGCGACAAGAGCTTCAGTCAGAGCTCCCACCTTATCCGGCACCAGGGCACCCACACGGGCGAGCGCCCCTACAAGTGCCCCGACTGCGGGAAGAGCTTCACCCAGAACTCCAACTTGGCGCAGCACCAGCGGGTGCACACGGGCGAGCGCCCCTACCAGTGCCTGGACTGCGACAAGAGCTTCACACAGAGCTCCCACCTGACAGAGCACCAGCGAGTGCACCAGGGGGTCAAGCCCTACAAGTGCACCCACTGTAATAAGAGCTTCAGCCAGAGTTCCCACCTCCTGCGGCACCAAGGCACCCACACGGGCGAACGCCCCTACAAGTGCCCCGACTGCGGGAAGAGCTTCAGCCAGAACTCCAACCTGGTGCAGCACCAGCGCATCCACACGGGCGAGCGCCCCTACAAGTGCGGAGAGTGCGGGAAGAGTTTCAGCTGGAGCTCCAACCTCATCGAGCACCAGCGCGTGCACACGGGCGAGCGGCCGGACAAGTGCCCTGACTGCGGGAAGAGCTTCACCCGCAGCTCTGCACTCATCCAGCACCGGCGCATCCACAAAGGCCTGAGGCCCTACAAGTGCACACAGTGCGGGAAAAGCTTCAACAAAAGCTCCCACCTCATCCGGCACCAGAGCACCCACGCCGCCGGAGAGCTGCCCTGCACGTGCACCAGCTGTGGGAAGAGCTTCACCCGGAGCAGCCAGCAGAGGCCGCGGCCACACCACTGTGCTGAGTGTGAGAGACGCTTCTCCCGCCTGGCCGGTGGCCAGCCGCGAGCTGATGTGGCAGCCAAGCCCTACAAGTGTGGGGAGTGTGGCCGGAGCTTCGGGCGCAGCTCGTACCTGGTGCAGCATCAGCGCATCCACACGGGCGACAGACCTTACAAGTGCGGGGACTGTGGGAAGGGCTTCGGGGTCAGCGCCCACCTCGCCCGACACCAGCTCAGCCATGCAGGTGACCGGCCCTACCGATGTCCCCAGTGTGGAAAGAGCTTTGGTGAGAGCGCAAAGCTGATAAGCCATCGGCTGAGCCACACGGGTGAGCGCCCCTACCAGTGCACGGACTGCGAGAAGAGCTTTTGCAAGAGCTCCCACCTGGTCAGCCACCAGCGTACCCACACTGGAGAGCGGCCCTACCGATGCACCATCTGTGGCAAGAGCTTCTGCCAGAGTTCCCACCTCATCCGGCACCAGGGCACCCACACGGGCGAGCGCCCCTACAAATGCCCCGACTGCAGGAAGAGCTTCACCCAAAGCTCCAACCTCGCCCAGCACCAGCGCATCCACACGGGCGAGCGCCCCTACCAGTGCACCGACTGCGGGAAGAGCTTCAGCTGGAGTTCCAACCTCATAGAGCACCAGAGAACCCACTTAGCACCAAAACCCTGAACATGGGGCCAGCCAACGTGTCTGTTGGCCGAGTAAGCTCCCGACACTGCAGTAAACAGCATGGGACCAGGAGGACACTTGATAGGGGGAGAAATTACTGTATGTTCGATGCCAAAGAATAAAAACCCGCCCCAGGAGTTAGACTTCTTCATGCTGCCAGCCATGGCTGCTTGCCCCACACGTGCCTGTTGCAGGATTTGGGAGGTGATCCCACTTGCCACAGGAGCTAAATAACCTGTAATAAGGGATGTGTTGGGATGGATTGGCATGGACTTAGCAACAGGGAAGGACCAGTAGATCCTCCCATGCGTCTCCCTGGGGCTAGAGCAGGGTTACATTGCTGCCAGATCTGAAGAGCTGTGCAGTTCAATGAGGGAAGGGTTGTAACGAGAGCTGAAGAACTGAGTTGCAAGGAACAAGAAGCGCCTGGAGTCATGGGCAGTGACGAGGAACATAGGGATAGCTGGGCTAGATCAGCGCCATGGTCCATCTAGGATCCCATCTCCAACAGGGGTCAGCACCGGACGCTGCAAGGAAGATGTAAGCCCCACAGTAGCAGATATGGGGTAATCTGCCCCCTACATTGGTCTGATCCTGGTCTCTAATGGAGACTGACTAAAGTGCTGAACAGGAGATTTAATATCCCTTCGCAAATGTTGTCATTAATTGTGATAACTCTAGGTAGCCTTGACATGCAGAAGATTTAGAAATTAAAGCCCAAGGAAATGTTCTAGCACAGCAAAGGGGGCTGGGATTGTCAGAGGCCTAAGAGAGGCAGGTACCATGATCTGATGGGATTTAGCTGCCTAACTCTGCTAAACTCTTTTGAAGATCCCAGTTTCCATTTATAACAGTGTTTCCTCCCCCCTGCCGGAGTGCTGTGCACAACACGAAGTGCCATTAATAGTAGCCACAAACTACATGAAAGTAGAAGGGCCAAAGGCCATGGAGATGCGTGGAGGAAGGTGGCTGATGGATTGAAACACCCTGTAAAAAGTGTTTTCAGATGTGGTTTAAATGCCGGCGGAGGGGTCAATTTTCTGGGAAGAGCAAGCTCGCACCCTAGTGCAGGGGTTCCCTCATTCTTTCCCCGCACAGGTCACAGTTTAGGAGTGAGATTGTCTTGTGGACAGTTCCTCTGCCATTTGCGATTGCATGGACCGCTACCCTCCTATGTGTGACCAAGCAATGTTCCTGCTGGAACTACATTAACTGTTCCCTTGGGAAGGTAATGTCAGGAAAGTGTTTCATGCATTTTAGTTTGTTTGGACCAGATCCTCAAGGGTATTGAGGCACCTAACTCCCATAGGTCTGAGGCTATCTGGGCTTTTGAATGCAATGTATAAGATGCAAATAGGAAGAGGAGCTAGTATCACATAAATGGCCAGTTCTCCGCAGACCACTAGGAAGTGCTTGTGGTCCATGACCACAGACCAGGAACCCCTGATTTAGGGGATACAGGAAAAGTACCATCACCATCTCCTGGGATGATGGAAGACCAGGAGCAGCAGGTGGTATCCAAGTGCAGCTATCCCTCAGGACAAGGTCTCAAATACATCCAGGGCCTATATAGTTCTGGGCTTTACAAACAAGCAGGGTCTATTGGTAAGATTGGCAGATCAAAGCCAATCACATGGACATGAAGACCAGGAAACGTAAAATCCCAGGGATGCTGGCCATCAAAGAAGTGCTATGTGTGGGCGTGCAGCTGGCAGAGTTTGCTGGGGGGCAAAGTTCTAGTAAAATTGCTGAAAATGAACATTAATCAGGACTCTTTGTAGAGAGGCGCTTTCGTAGACCCAGAGGGGAAAAGCCCTAAATATTAGACATCTATCATAACACTCTCTGCAGACAGTCACAGAACTACTACCGAGGCCAGGACTTGCAAGAATTTGCTCTGTGAAACTTCAAGAATCCACATCTTCCTAGATTGAAATCCCCAGACTCAGGGGAAATGGGGAATAGCCAGAGGAAGACATGGAGATCTGGTTGCCGTCTCCTGCAAAATTGCTTTTCAGGGCAAACTCTCCTCCCCCTTGGGATGTTAATTCATAGATTTGAAGGCCCACAAGTACCATCGTGATCTGACCCTCACAATACACAGGCCAGAGAAGCTCTGAAACTGGTGGACAAATGGAGACTGGCAAATGGGTCCCACTCCTAGACTCGGTGGCAGTAACAAACTTGGAGCCAGAAAGCTCCACTTGCCAATTGAGTTAAGCCATTCCTGCGGCTGGTAGTTATTTATAATACTGATGATATGCTTTGTTTCTGATATCACCCAGGATGTGTGGGGTGCTGTGTGTGTGCACACAAAATAAGGCCCAGACCCTCCTCCAAAGAGCTGACACCCACCATAGGTAGAGACTTTCGGTCTCCTAGGTGGCTTTGACTTTTGGTTTTAAGATATAGTTTAACTTTTAATTTTCTACTTTGAAGAAGCAATCCTAACAGGGGCTGCTCCTTCTGTTTTCACTGTTTCTCTCTCTGACAGTGCGTTTATTGCTGTATGGGGGCAGCAAAGGGACAGCTGGGACAAGGATAATGGATAGACTGATAGAATGAATTACTTCATTCTCATGATTAGACTTAGCTAAACTTATACATGCACAACGCACCCGCCTTTACATTACACATTGGGATTTCCTGCTATGGCCGTCTCCTGCTTAAACAGCACACACTAAAGCCCAAGTCATCAGAGGTATTTAGGCTCCTAACTGTCATGGCTTTCAATGGAGCTGGGCCTAGTTGCACATGCAGGTTTGCAAAGAGCTTTGCATCCTTATTAGCTAATACAGCTAGAGAATGAGAATGAGCTAAGGGTGGAAATGGATGGCATATTCGATAAAAAGTGGCATGTAGCAGGGAAATGGGAGTCCCTCTGTATATAGGTCTTGCGATTCCACACCTGGAATATCATCTTCAGTTTATACTGCGTGACACTGTACAAGAGCAGCCGCAATGAGGACAGGGCCTTCAGGGCTCTGCCAGTGGTGGACACAGTACAACCAGCATCTACCCCTGCCCAGAGTCATAGAGTTCAAGGGACCACCAGCTCATCTAGTCTGGGCTTCATGTGATGGAAGGTTTAATGCTTGTATCCCGTTGTCAATATGGCCTGTTCCTTGCTTGGTGTCAGGTTTCTACGAAACACGATGCTCATTTCTGAGTACCAGAAAGATGCAGGAGGCAAGTCAGAGAAGAGCAGCAAGGAGTCTAGCAGTTGATTAGCAGATGCATGGAAAGGCGTGGACATAGCTTGTCTCAGTGGTGACTAATGGAAGGGATAGGATAACTCTACAGCCGTTTGAAGGTTGGAAACGCCCAGCATTATTTATGACGTCTCAGAGGGGAGAAGGGCAAGTAATTGCGAAATAAGCTGAATATCAAGACGCTTCCTGCCAGAATGGGCTGCAGAATAATTTTCAAGACAAGTAGTGGAAGCCTCATCACGAGGAGCCTTTATAATTAGGGTGCAAAAAACCACTAGGGACTATATTGAGAACAATCCTGCCCTGGCTGAGAGGGGCTGGTGTGGATTATCCCCTAGGTTTTCTGTCTCTGCTTGTAGACTCAGCTTGACAGAATACAACGTTGTGTGGCTCTGGAGTCTTTCTACTGGCTCTGAATAAGGCCTGCCAGCTTTCAAGGGCATTATTGCTATAAGTCACTGACTATAGTTTTGAAAATATAAAACCCAATCAAGCAAAGCTATGTTTGTAGCAGGGCTCATCCAGTCCAACACAGGCCTCCATTCCCTTTCCAGGGCTCCCCACTAAACACACACAGGCTCTCATGCATCAAATGACACCGCTTGTTGGGATCTGGTTTATTAAACTTTGACAGTTCATTGTCAAGTTGAATCAAAACCCATCTTCCCCCAACTCTCAGCTCCATCAGCCCTTTGCTGGGCTCATTCGCTCCTTCCCAAAATCCAGATCCTGACCCCCTGGAATTTCCTAAAGCCTTTTTTTCAGGCTTCTGCCCTTACCCGTCTCAGATGTTCTGGCTGGCATGGAGACTCCTTCACACAGCCTCTGTGACCCTGGATCTCAACAGCTCCCTCTGCCTGGGCACTCTAGCAAGCTATCCCGCCACACAACAGGCTTCCTAAATTCTGGCTGTCTGCCATGTATTATTCCCTTTTATTCCCCAGTAGACTTGCTTCCTACTCCCATGCTCCTGTCATGTGACTGAAAGGTAAATAGTCAGAGGGGAGAGTCCCTCTCTGCTCATGCCTTGTTCTACATCTGACCCCCACTAGGAAGAGAAAACCACAAGTGCCATGAATGCTGGAGATAATTTGAGCAGAAAGCACGTGACATCACACCAAAGATTTCACAGAAAGCAGCAGTCCTGTGAGCTTGCGGGGAACTGCCCTCTATATACAACTGAATTAATGTTGGCATAAAATTGAGGACTGTGGATGGGGTATGTGATAGCGTAAGAGGTGCAGGGAATTCATTCCTGGAGTGATTTTGTAGAACATATACTGGGGGGGTTGAATGACAGGAGAAAGATGGATGTTTCAGGATCAGTCTGTGTTATCTGGACAATGGAATAAGAAAAAAGTGCTTTTTTAATGTCTTAGTTAAATGATTAGCTGTGAGTATCCTACAGCTTCCTGCTATTGCAAACAGGACTTGTTTTTTTACAAACATCATTATTTATTATAATTATTTGTATTGTAGTAGTGCTGAGGGGGGGCCTTAATCATGGATCAGGGCCCCTCTGTGACAGGCGCTACACAAACACACAACAAATAGATGTTCCTTAGCCCCCCAAAAAATTTACCATCCAGGTAGGGGGCCAAATTCTGCTCTCATTGCCAGGAGTGCAAATCCAGAGTGACAGCCAGCTTCTGCAGTGATGGGCACAGTATAAGGACATGAAAGAATCCAGCTGGATAGAATCCATTGACATCAGTGGACATTCTCTGGACTATCACTAGTGTTCACAGAGCAGAATTTGGTCCATAGGGATAGCAATGAGAAAAAAGGGCATTTTATGCTAAATATTCCAGGTCTTTAAAAAAAAGTTTTGTCTATTTCTCAGTCTGTAATCTTGTTCTTTTTCAGACACCTTTATTTCAATTACCATGGTGACAAGTGTCTCAGTTCAGCACCCTCATACCTGCAGATTGTTATGATAGACCACCCAGGTGGCGCGGTTACACACAGTCTTCCAAGTTATTTTTCCTAGTGTTCAAGCAAGTTTTGACTCTTAGGCAGATGTGTTAGTTTTGGCTGTATAGAAGCAGCTTTGGGAGAGTGCTGTGTGAGTGGTAGAAGAGTTTGCATTCTGCTTTGGGCTCTAATTGGGGTCAGTTCTTGAGGAAGAGTTGCTCACTGGGACTTGGCTTTGGTGTTGGACAAAGATTCCTGGGAGAAGTGTTTTCCCTGCATGCAGCTTGAACATCTCTTTTTAGGACTGGTCTTTGTGTGTCAATAAAGCAAGTTACATTATAAAAACATTGTTTAACAGTGTTCCAGGAACTTCCTCAGGTCATGAGCTGTAAAAATCAAAGTTCCCCGTATTTATTCCCTCTCGAGGAATCACCAAATTCTCCCTATACAGCCCAAAGGCTAATGTGTGTGAGGCTGCCCAGCTTTAAAAGAGAAATCAGTCTCCACGTGGATCTAGATCTCAGTGTAGCTTTTCTCCTCCCATTTACTATGCATTTAATTAGCTCAGAGGATTCATAGGCAAGCAAACACAAATTAGGATGCATGGGAATATAGTAAAGATGGAGCCAAATTCAGAGGTGGTGACTAAAGTAGCCTCAGGGAGTGAGAGTTAGGGTAATTTATATGCCAAAGATTAAATTAAGGTAGCTCTCCTCCCATTTTAACTCACACCTTCATCCAGATCCTTGGCATGTCAGTTACACTAACTTACACTCCCACATGATTAAATAGATCAGGGTAAACAAGTCTAAGGGGAGTCAAATTTATGCCACCCTCAACCCCCTATGGAGAGACTGTATACATAGACACTGGCACAGGAGAAGTAGGCCATATCAGTCCCGTGGGCAGCTCCCTGGCATTTGTGCCCTCTTTTTGTCTGTTCTGGCCAGATTCCATCCCAGGGTTTTAGTTCCTATTGGATATCTAGATTCTATTCCCATTTTAAATCGGCTTTTAATACTCAGTTTCCTGTTGTATTGCAGTGTCTCTCCATATGAAATAAAATCTACTCCAGCATATCCATTTTCCATCCTAGAGTCTCATTTCAGACACTGAGTCCTGTAACAGTTGTGTGTCTGTCTATCCTCCACCTGGAATTTATTGTGGGTTCTCCATCTATGTTCCCACAAAAGTTCTTCTGAAGTTCACTGAAGATGGAACTGCAACTGCTCTTTTCAGAGGGCAATTTTCAATGTCTATGTTTGCAAGCCATTTGCTTATAGGCTGGATTTGCAGCTCCTTCCATCCCACCAGGTTCTGTAGCCTTGTCAATGCTAGAATTTTTTCATCGATAGACTCATGTAAGATTAGGTTTGGAAGGACCTCAGGAGCTCATCTAGTTCAACCCCATGCTCAAAGCAGGACCAACCCCAACCAAATCCTCCCAACCGGGGCTTTGTCAAGTTGGGCCTTAAAAAACCTCTAAGGATGGAAATTCCACCACCTCCCATGGTAACACATTCCAGTGCTTCACCACACTCCTAGTGAAAAAGGTTTTCCTAATATCTAACCTCAACCTCCCACACTGCAATTTGAGACCATTGCTCCTAGTTCTGTCATTTACTACCACTGAGAACAGCCTAGCATCATCCTCTTTGGAACTCCCCTTCAGGTAGTTGAAAGCTGCTATCAAATCCCCCCTCACTCTTCTCTTCTGCAGACTAAATAAGGCCTATTCCCTCACCCTCACCTCATAAATCATGTGCCCCAGCCCTTTAATCCTTTTCATTGCCCTCCACTGGACTCTCTCCAACTTTTCCACATTCTTCCTGTAGCGAGGGGTCTGTGATCTGGAAAATTCCATTAGTTGTTGTGTTTCTTAAAATGTCCTACATTTCATAGATTCTAAGGCTAGAAGGGACCATTATGATCATCTAATCTGATCTGTATAACACAAACCATAGAATTTACAAAAATTATTCCTACAGCACAGTTCTTAGAGAAATATGCAATTTCCATTTAAAAATCGTCAGTAATGGAGGATCCATCACAACTGTTGTTAAACTGTTAATTTTCTCTCACCATTAAAAATTCACTCCATATTTCCAATCTGAATTTGTCTAGATTCAAGTTCCAGCCATTGGATCATGTTATACCTTTCTCTGGTAGATTGCAGAACCCATTATTAAATAGCTGTTCTCCACGTAGGTACCTACAGATAGTCAACTCGTAACCATCTCTTGGTTACACTAAATTTATCAACCTCCTTGAGTCTATCACTGGAAGGCATGTTTTCTAATCCTTTAATCATTCTTGTGGTTCTTCTTTGAACCCTTTCCAATTTCGCAGTATCCTTGAATTGTGGGCACCTGAACTGGACACAGTATTCCAGCAGTTTTTGCAATAGTAGATGCTGGCAGCCATTAGCATTTTAATCACTGTGTCATCTAAACCTAAGCCAGTCTGCACTGCTGCTACCACTACTGGAGCGGCTCTGGAAGTAGCAACTGTGATTGATTTTAAGAAAAGAATCATAGAAATGTAGGGCTGGAAGGGACCGGTAAAGGTCATCTAGTCCAGCCCCCCACACTGAGGAAGGACCAAGTTTACTTAAACTATCCCTGGCATGTGTTTGTCTAACCTGTTCTTAAAAACTTTCAATGACAGCGATTCCATAACCTCCTTCAGAAACCTGTTCCAGTACTTAACTATCTGCATAGTTAGAACATTTTCCCTTCTAGCTAATTGAAATCGCCCTTCTGGCAGATTAAGACAGATTAAGCTGATTCCTTCTTGTCCTATCCCCAGCGGTTATGACAGATGACACTTTCTCTTTATAATAATCTTTTACAGATTTGAAGACCGTTATGTCCCCATTTAGTCCTCTCTAGACTAAACTTGCTCAATTCTTTCAACCTTTCCTCACAGGTCATATTTTCTAAACCTCTTTATCATTTTTGTTGTTCTCTGGAGTCTCTCCAATTTGTCCACATCTTTCTTAAAGACTGGACACAGTACCCCAACTGAGACCTCACCAGGGCCAAGCAAAGTGAAGCTATAACCTCCTGTCTTACATACAACACTTCTACTAATACACCCCAGAATGACATGGGTCTTTTTGCAACCGCATCACATTCTTGACTCATAATCAATTTGTGGTCCACTATAAGCACCAGCTTCTGGAGTCATTATGCTCTGAAAATTGTAGCTTTAAAAAAATCTGTTTATAAAAAAACTGAAAAATGCAACACAAACTCTCTCCCCCCAAAAAGACTGAAACATGAGAAGAATTCACAGAATTTTTTTTTTTTTTCAATCTCATGTTTTTTTAGGAGTCTGATTCATGATTTTTGAACCCTTGGGGCTGGCAATTCATAGCCATAGATTTTAAGGCCGGAAGCAATCATAATTATCTAGTCTGACCTGAGCACAGGTCAGCGAATCTCATCCAGTGAGTTCCCATCACTTCAGTGTGAGCTATGGCATCTAGTCATGGGTTTAAAGATTCCAAATGACAGCGACTCCACCCCATCCTTGGGTCAGTTATTCTAATAGAATAGTTAATTCCCCTCCCTGTTAGACGTTTGCATTTTATTTCTAGCATGAATTTGTCTAGCCTTAGCTCCCAGCTATTGCATTTCATTCTGCCTTTCCCAGCTTGATTTACAAGCCCTCTGCTGTCAGAAATATCCCCATGGATGTGCTTATAGACCGTGATCAAGCCACCCTTCGCTTGGATAAGTTACGTAAACCAAGTTCCCCCAGTCTCTCATTCTAGAGCAGGTTTCCCACCTTCCTCCTCAACATCCCTCTGCTGACCCACGGGCTCGCTAAGGCTGTGTCTTCGCGGCGGCGTTACCGACGCGCAAGCTAACTCCTCCGCAGCGAGCGCGGCTACCGCCTGACATGAACTTAGAGCTCCGGCGACTGGATTGCGCCGGCGTAACCGGGTGGCGCCCTAGGGAGAGCTGGGGGTGCGATGCCCGGCTCTAGCAGACCCACCCCAACCGGCTCGCGGGGAAAACAGCCGCCTCGCTGCGACTCTTGAGGCTCTGGGGGAAGGCCCGTCTCAGGGCCCCGCCGCCCACCCTACGGCGAGGAGCCACCGGCCCAGCTCTCCCGAGTGCAGGGGCGACAAACGAGGGGCGGGAGAGGGGGCGCAGGCCCCGGCTGGGGGGAGTGAGGGCCCCTCTCGGGCTGGGCCGGGGAAGGCGGGATCAGCCCCTAAGGCCTTGAGGGCCCTGGGTTGTGCCCGCCTCCAGGCCCTGCTCTCAGCCCCCTCCGAGCTGCCCCCGAGGCGGGCCCCTGCCCTGGGGCGAGAGGGGGGCCGGCCTGGGGGGGGGCCGGCCCCGGGCTGAGGGGGGGAGCCCGGGGGCGGCTCCTCAGCCCGTTGACCCCCGACAGCGGGGGGGAGGCCCCGATCCAGGGCAGAGCTGCACGTTGCGTTCACCCCGCTTTGACAGCGGAAGCGTCTTTTGTCCCCGCGGAGGCTCCGTAGCCGGGGATCCCCCCCCCCCCGGATCGGCCCTTCCCTCCGCCACCCCTGCCCTCCTCTCGGGGCCCTCTGCCTGTCGCAGGCCTTGCCCCATGAGCTCCCCGCAAGCTTTTCGAGTGACGTCAACGTCCGCCTTCGCCATTGGCGGAGGCGCTCGATGGACATGTTCCCGCCCTATGGCGAGGCAGAGCGGTCCGGAGGGGCGGGGGGGGGTGGGCGAGGCCTTCCTCCAATGGGAACGGCGCGCTGCGGGCAGGCTCTCCAATGGAAGGGGAGGGAGGCGGGGCGCGGCCGGCCCCGGCCACCAATGCCTTGCGGCTGGGCGGAGCGTGGCGGCCAATGCGGTCGGGAGGCGGGGCGAGGGTTGTCTGGCGCAGGGCGCGGGGGCGGCGGTGGCGGCTGAGGGGGGGCGCGCGCGCCGTGCGGCGGCATCATGAGCTACTCAGGTGAGCGGCCCCGCGCGGGCCGGGACCGGCCGGGCGCAAGATGGCGGCGGCCCCCGTCTGTGAGGCGGGGGGTTCGGCGCGGCCCCTCCTCTCCCGTCCGTCCGTCACCGCCGGGCCTGCTCCCAGCCCCCCGCTGGCGCCGCGGGGCGGGCAGTGGGGCAGGGCCGCTCGCTCGCTCGCTCCTCGCGGCGCGGTGCTGCTCTTCTGTGGGGGGGAGGGGCGTGACGCCCTCTCCCCCCGCTCCCCTCACAGCCCGGCGTGGGGCCTGCGGGGCGGGTACAGGTGGGGGTGGGGCGTGACCCCCCCATACACACACACGGCGTGGGGCCTGCGGGGTGGGTA
>ML675652.1:7976535-8086169 GCA_007922155.1 Mesoclemmys tuberculata
GGGGGTGGGGTGTGACCCCCCCATACACACACACGGCGTGGGGCCTGTGGGGTGGGTACAGGCGGGGGAGGGGCGTGATCCCCCCATATACACACACGGCGTGGGGCCTGCGGGGCGGGTACAGGTGGGGGTGGGGCGTGACCCCCCCCATACACACACACGGCGTGGGGGCGGGTACAGCCACCCACCCCATAGCACGGACATGGCCCGGTCCCTGCAGGGGCGGCTGCCGCTGGCCCCCACCAGCCCGGCGTGGGGCTGACCCCTGCCCCGAACACGGCCTGGAGACCCAGCGTCGGGTCTGCAGCGGGGGCCTGACCCCCTACCCGATAGCATGGCATGGGGGCTGGCATCCCCCCCCGGGTCCCCAGCTGTAAGGCGTGGGGCGGGCTGGCGCTTGCCCCCCCCACTGCACGGCATGGCAGGGGCCCTGGCACGGATGTTCCCACCGCACAGCATTGCATGGTGCGTGGGGGTGTGAGTGTCTGGCACTGACCCGCAACCCCATGCACGCATCGTCTCCACCTTGCAGTGCAGGAGGAGCTGGTGCTCCCCCCCTTGCATGAGTGCACAGTGGCATGGCATGGGGTCTGCCAGGGGCAGTGGGAGCTGCCACTGACACCCCCCACATATGCCGCCAACTGTTTTGCATTACATGGGCTTTGGACATAAGTGGAGGGAGAGGTGCTGCTGATCTTCCCCCCCCCCACGCACATGTACAACAATGCACAGGCTCTGGGGGGGATGTAATAATTAGGAGGAGGCGTTGGCACTAGATTCTCGCCATACATGACGTTTAATGGGCCCTTCTTTGTTGAGGGGGTAAAATAACTAGAGGAGGAGCTGACACGGTTTCTTCCTGTATGCAGCACTGCATGGTTTGGATGTGTGTGTAATAATGAGAAAGGGGGAAACTCCGCACTGGTGGTGGTCTCCCTCTGTAAGTTATGAGTTTTGGAGATGGGGGTAAAGGTGGAATTGATTATACCCTTCCCCTAATATCACTGCATCCTCTTGGGAATGGTGAGTGGTGGAAGAAATTTACGCTGCTTCTTCATGGATGCTCACTGTTGCTTGAAGGAATGGGGTATAATAAGGATGGAGAGGGTGATGGTGATATCTCCTCCTCTTTCCCCCTCACACCATTGCTTGGGCTTTGGAGGGCATGTAATAAGCAAGGAGAAGAAGTTGCAATGATATTCTTGGCTATTGAACTAGGGAATGAGGTGGTGATAGGAAGGGTAAAGCTGGCACAGATGCTTTCCTTCCCCTTGCATCTCTCAGCTGATGATCTTAAAAGAGAATTTGAGATTTATGCCTAGCCAGGGTGACAAGGCATGTGGGAGCCTGCATTTGAAAGGGCATCAGTCCCTATTTTGTCTCCTTTTGTAGAATCAAAGGAAAAGATCATTCAAGCTTGTTTAGTTGAAGTTGTCCTGTGCAGAGTCTTAGGGATTAGGCTGGAAGTCCAGAATTTGTAGCTCTGCTATTTTTTGCTGCAGGCTTGAGATTTTTTTTCTTCCTCTGTGTGTTTGAAATTACTGTACCCGCCCTTTGGTGCTGCATTACACATTTTGTATTTTTAAAAAAAAAGTGGGGGGGGCACAGGGGAACTTACAGATGTAGGATCTGTAATGTAGAGCTGAGATTCAATAGTAACACTAAAAGAGTCCATTAACCTAATCATGAAATTTGCCTTATTCTGCCATACCTAATTGTATTTAGAATGTCAAGTGTTACCTTCCAATACAATGTGTGCAGTTTGGGAAAATTAAGGCTATAATTGTGTTTGTAACTCCTATGTTACTTGACACTTCCGTGTCTAAAAATAAGGGGCTCACTCTGATCAGTGGTCTCAGTGCTTGGGTTGCCAACCTTGCATTTTAGATTTTAATGACATGAAGATTATAGAATCATAGAATATTAGAGTTGGATGGGACCTCAGGAGGTCATGTAGTCC
Organism: Mesoclemmys tuberculata; assembly: GCA_007922155.1. Lineage (NCBI taxonomy): Eukaryota > Metazoa > Chordata > Testudines > Chelidae > Mesoclemmys > Mesoclemmys tuberculata. Next base: position 7,978,496 of record ML675652.1, read on the forward strand.
AATCCCCTGCTCAAAACAGGATTAACCTCAGCTAAATCATCCCAGCGAGGGTTTTGTCAAGCCGCAGCTTAAAAAACCTTAAAGATGGAGATTCCACCACCTCCCTAGGTAACCTATTCCAGTGCTTCATCACCCTCCTAATGAAAAACTTCTTCCTACTGTCCAACCTAGACCTCCCCCACTGCAACTTGAGACCACTGCCCCTTGTTCTGTCATCTACTATAATTGAGAACAGCCTAGCTCCATCCTCCCTGGAACTCCCTTTCAGGTAGTTAAAGGTTGCTGTCAAATCCCCCCTCATTCTCCTCTTCTGCAGACTAAGATCTGAAGTTGATTTTTTTTTTTTTACTGATACCGTAAACTTTTTACTGACATCAATAAAAATGCTGTAAACAGTACAATAATGTCACAAAAGTGTGTACTTATTCATGATATTCTGTACACAGTAATTCAGAACTACGCAATTGTTTTAGCTGCAGTTAATTGATCATTCCAGTTCTTTGGGCATTTGCAATATTAGAAAACAGGAAACTGATAAAGTTGTGGTCGGTGTAGTTTTACGATACAAGAAGTGATTCTGAGTGATGGCAGTCTCTGTCAAAATACAATGTTTTATTTCTGTCCGATTTCACTGACATTTTCATTTATTTACGGGTTTACGGAGAGAGTTTAAAATTGTACAATTTTTTTACTGACTGTCCGTACATTTACAGAAGGTTGGCAACCCAATGTGTGCATTGTGATAACTGTCCACTGTATTGCTCCCTTTCCTCCCAAGGTGGCAGCCTGTTCAATACTGTGCATGTCTAGCCATGTTTCTCAACCATAGTGTCATGGAACTGCTGTCATTTTCTACGGGCTCTAAGGTTTAATGTAAAAACTGTTCCTATTTGTTATGGTTGTGAAGGTCCTTCTGAATACAAATTGCTCCAGTTAATAGATTTATTGAATCTATCTCATAGGGGAAAGTTGTACTTCCTTATGGAAAATGTTATGAATAATACTTGCTTGATGTATTTTTAAATATGAAACGATTGAGTTCACCTGCGATGACTGTAAAAACTGACTTCAGTCAGACAACGTAACTAGAGGGTCATAGAATTTATTGCTTCTGTATGTCAAGCTTATTACATGCACCTGGGGATACTTTGTATCCCTGATTTCTCCCCACAGGTTCTCTAAATGCCATCCTCCTATCCCCCTCTATTTTAGGGAGTATCTGCAGCAGCGCACCCTCATACTGAGAGTTCTGTGTGTGTCCTCTACCCCCAGGGCTTTGTGTGCCCTCCCCTCTCCACCATATGTGAAAGAACTTAAAAAAGCAAACCACTAGTTCTTTTCCTTGCTGAAACTGCACTAACAGTTCTGGGATGTGGCATTACGGAGGGATAAGAGGTTGGTTTGGCATGATCATCAGTGGGTAAATGTTAAGAATCCCTGTTCAGTAGCATGATGAAGATCTTTATGATGTATATTGGAAAGAATTGCTTGTCTGTTATACAGTTTGTCGTATGTCTTATTTTTGTACTTCCAAGTAGAAATAGGGTAAAAGTGATGTGAAGGATGCAGCTCTCCTCAAAACAGGAATGCATTTTATATTGGTAGGTGAAGCTTTTCAGGATGTATTCCTTAACTGCAGTCTTGTAGGCTGTTGCAGCTATTTAAGAGCAAATTAATCTGCACTTGACAAACATCTAGCTCTACTAATACGTTTTAAATTTGAGCAAAAATATATTACTTGAGGCTTAATTTCAGTTTCCATTTTTGTGGAACTTGAATCCTTAATCTGAGATCTGTGTTTAAAGGCTCTCATAGCACTTGCAGTTTGGATTCTCTTTTGAGCTGCTCAGAGTGTTGTCAGCAATGTAGAAACTTACTTAGGATCCTGCATTCTGAACTGCTGGGTACTAATACTTGTATGGATTCTAGGATTACTTCTTGGGGAGGGGTAAAACATGGTAAGGGCTCAATGTGCATATGTTTTTATCGTTGTTCTCCCAGAAAACACATTTATACGGTGAGCATCCCTTGTGAAATAAATGCCTAGATTGAAATAAAAAACCCCAGACTACTAAATAACACATCCCTGGAAGAATGTATGCAGACTTTGAAGCTGAAAAAATGTGGAGTGACAAAAGGAACTGTTTGACTTTGGGAATTGAGTGCCAGAAATTGCCAGCTACTAACACACAGTGCTGGAATGCTATCGGGAAGGGTATGAAGATGCAATTACTTGTGTGCAAAAGCGTGTGATAGGAGGTGTGATGAGACCAGATTGGGTTGCTAGTAGAAAATGGGGCTTCTTGTACCTAATAAACCAGTCTTTATCTAATCCATATCAGTACAGTTACTTTTTGACTTCTCTGGCCTTGTGAAATGAGTGGAGTGCAGTCAGGGTGGATGTGCATCTGGCCAGGTTCTACTAGATAGGTAGCTACATCATCCAAAAATGTAATTCTGGTTGATACTTAAGGTATGCCTCGACTAGAGTTTAATCGGGTTGTAATTTGAGCTATTGATTGTCCTTCTGTTCCTTTTCCTACAGTGTATTATTTATGTAGTCATTCAACTTCTCTGTATAGGTGATTCTATTAGCAGAAAAGTTAATAAGATTTCATTGTCTGTTCATATATCTGTGGTTAAATGCTTCTTTGGTAAAGGATCTTAAGTAAATGTTTGTCATGTACAAGGGGCATAATTTACAGCTTAATAAACTCTGTTAACTTCAGTGTCTCCTGGTAGTAAGTGGCTTAAAATATACCCAAACATTTACAGAAGCAAAGTAAAGAATAACAATCCCATCTTTGTATTGGAAGTAAGCATTAGATCTCTGTTCCTCATCTGTAAACTAAGACTACAACCCTCAACGTAAGACCCTTCTTGGGTGGAGTTATATTAAACAGATTGCCGGAACTGCATAATGCTAAATATATATGCATATATCAAAATCAAAACAGAGGTGCCTATCACATGTTTAGTAAAAGCTTAGTTCTGTTTAAAACTGGTATTATCTAGTGTGAAGTCTTCTAGTTTCTAACTAAAATTCTCAGTGATTTGGTGGTAATTTTAAGAAGTGAGCTCACTTTGTGTGCAACACCTGTTGAGCTGTGCATAATCTTGAGGACGTTGCCTTTCTGTACTAGCATCAAACAGAAGCATGTCAGTCAGCCTCTTGCAGTGTTAGAAATGCATCACTTTTGCAGCTGTAGGAAAATGCTAAAACTAGTCAAGAAACTTTTTTATATTTTAGTTTCTAAGAGGAGATAAGTGTCGGTTTTAAAGAGCTTCAGGCTTATTTAAGATGGAGACAGTTAACTATTTTGCTCATGCTCCCGTCTCTGCAGCAGACAGTGTGTAGCAGATCAGTGTAGTCCTGCTCTGACTCTGGGTAGGAATTTGGGAGCCTACCTAGGGGGGATTCATACCTATTGAAGCTTGCAGAACCTAACCCAGCAGGGAAATTCCTATGTACAAGGGACTTGTCAGTAGGGTTTAAAAAGCTCTGGTTAAAATCAAGTGGTGCGCAGATTACCATTGCAGTTAATCCATGTTCAGAACTGATATGACTGCACCTATCAGTAAGTAATAAGAAATTCTGTACTGTAGACAAGCCCCTAGTGAGGGCACAAGCAGTGGAGAGCATATCCTATCACTAAGACTGGCCTGCCAGACACAGAGCAAGTTCCCTTCCAGTCCAAAACAATGCTGTGGTCTAGGCCTTGGACAAAAAGCATCTCTTGTTCCAAGTTGCATCTTTCTGGAGATTCTGAGGACAGTATTCACCAGTTTCCAGTTGGAAGGTATATTTTCAGTCACAAGTGCTAGAAACTTAAGCTTGAATTTAAATAAGATGGTACAGTAACTGATTGTGAGGTCACTGCCATCCAGGGCATGTTTCCCATTTGTTGTTGATGCTGGTTTGTCAAGATCTGATCTCTATTGAGGGATATCCAGTGTGATACAGTCTGTCTTATTTGGATGCAATTGATGATCAGACCTTAATGTAAGATTTTCCTTACGCTCTAGCTAGAACTGCTGGCATTACCATGTAATTTGGGTTTTGACCACTTTTTGGTCTTTTTCTAGGTTATGGCAACTGGAACTCTGGGACAAACAGAGGCAAGTATAGTAAAATCTTAATACATTATCATGAGCAAATGTCATTTAATGTGGTCAGTCAGAACAATTATTATAAAATGGCACATTTTCACAGCTCAAATCTGTTCCTTTGTTTCTGAATAATATCCTCTTCAGTCACACGCAACTCTCTATTTCTGTAAGTATTGCAGAGTCCATATAACTGTGACAGTCAACTCTTCCCTATTCTGCCTTGTGCATCAATAAAATCAGATATTTCTGTTCCCTGAAATCAGCACAGATTATACCCACTACCTGTTTTCCTGTCTGTCTTTCCTTTATGAAATGGCACTGAAGATTAAAGTGTATCATAGCATGCTAGAAGACTGAATTTCTAGTTCTTGTGCCAGAAAGCCACAAAAATAGCAATGTGTCTGCATTTAGGCCCACACTTGAAATAGTCCTCCCTTTATACATACTTGTCTTTTTCTAGAGGCCAGGTTTACTGTATTCAGACTAGAGTGCGATGCCTAGGTATGTGGCAGACTCACTGGTCCGCACACTTCAGTTAGCACAAGGAAGCCTTTCTCCACTCTGCAAAGACTAATTAGCAGTATAATAAGCTTTTGTATTACTCTGACTGGTAGTTTAAACTACAGTTTGTGTTGTACAAGGAATGTTATGACTTTTTCACTATCTTCAGAGCTAGCTGGAAAACTTTTTTTGGTAAAAACCAGAATATATTCATGATTTTTCCCATTTTTTTAATCAAATGTAGTTGTTTTTGCAAAATATGCAGTCTGGTGAGCTTGCTAGCAGTGTCATCGTTTTGCTACTTCTATTACAGTATCATTGAGGGGGTCCATCCAAAATTAGGGTCCCATTATGTTGGGCACTGAACAGTCTGTGTCCTGAAGAATTTATAGTCTAAAGGGACAAGACAGAGGGAGGGTGAAAAAGTTTAAGTGACTTGCCAAAAGACACTCCAGGTCAGTGGCATATTAAAAATAGATCTCCTGACTCCTAGGTGAGTGCTCTGTCCACTAGATCATGCCACTTCCTAATGCTATTAAATATTCTTAAACTACAAAGGATGTCAGAATATAGTAAATGTTGTGGTACTCTGTTTCACTTACTAAATAACCATTTGTTCACAATAGCTTTTTGATTTATAAATGCAGATTAGCAAAATTCTGCTTTAATTTGCATGATACTAAGAATGCAGAACTACAGGGTTGGCAGTAGGACTTACTGATGTGTGAACTGAGCAAACCTGATGTGTAAGTTAGACTGGGGAAAACAGCATAGAATGCTGATGCTATTTTAGTCAGTTTTCTGTCCTTGACTGCTTTGAAAGTAGCATGCCATGGACTGCATTTGAGGAAGCTGTTCTCCCTCACTCTTGAGATAACATACAACTGAGAGGGCTATTTCTCATTTATGTGCAGGCACAAGAGGGAGCAGAAGTGCCATGAACCATATGGGTGCTGGTAAAAGTTAGGGAGGAAGGGAGGATTATTGTCCCATTTCTAGACTTGCACAAATTTCTATGCATCTCTAGAAGAATAGACCCCAGACACAATGATGTCATCCAATTCAAACAAACCAGTACGATTATGACGTGAACTGCCTGACTAGCTTAGAAGCATGAGTTTTATGTTCTGACTTCATTTCGTTATGAAGTGAGAAGATAATTGAATACAGCACAACTTTATGCCAAATTGACATAGTTCAAAATGGATTTGTCTCTAAACTAAGCTTGTCCTAAATATGTTCGTTATCTTATGGGTTTTTTTCTCTCTCAGTCCACACTCTTCACACATACCTAAATGTCCATACCATGCTTGCCATTCTTTCTGAGGATGACTGCACCATGTTCTCTCTGGAATCTGTTTTTATCAATGGATTGCTATGGAGGGCTCAGTGTATGCTACGCTGCATCCCACCCTGTCCAGTGAATGAGAGCAAGAATGAAAATTGAGGGTTAAATATTAGTTGGGGCCAATTGTAGACGGTTACTATATTGCTGGGATTTGGTATGAAGTTTCTTCCATGCGTGTTTTGGCCTTTATGTTCTGGTGTCGGTTACACTAATAAACAATCTTAGCAGGTGACTTTTAAGAGGGGAAAAAATAGGTTAAATGTAAACTAAAGCTACCACATTCTCTGCAGAAGGGGTGCTCTTGGTAGTTCTGCATCTGAGGTTGGTTAGAAATGTTAGCTCAGCTGCTTGAATGGAAATCTCAATGACACTTTCTCATTTCAGGTTACGAGGGATATAGTTATGGATATGGATACAGTCAAGATAACTCGGGCAATTATGGGTACGGTATGGCCACTTCAAACTCTTGGGAAATGCCTAATTCAGACACAGACCCTAATGCTTCCGCTGGCGCCGATACTGTTATAGGAAAAATTAACCAGCGCTTAGATATGGTGTCTCATCTAGAAACGGACACGATGCAAGGAGGACATTATGGCTCAGGTGGAGACAGGTGAGTGTGGAGATCAAGATGTACAGGTTCAGTACTAGACAGGTTAGTGTCTTTTCCTGAGGGAACCACTGCTCTAAACTTCCGTTGACTATCAGTGCTACTTCTCACTTCTTTCTCTTTTTGACCTCATTCTTGTTTTATCTTCACACTTTGGTTGTCAAGAGGAACAGGTGGATAAGGGAAGTAGGCTTGGCTACATTTTCTCTCTTTTGTTTGTTTTTGGAATAAGTGATTTGTATCCCGGTTTGAGTAGTGAAGTCTTAATAGCCTGGTGACAGATACTTGAATTGTTATGCAACTGTTACAGAGGTAATAGGATTCGTTTAACTTAGGGGAAAAAGAAATCTTCTCATTGTTTTAAAATGGAAATGGATAAAGAAGGGATTCCTTGATATTTCTATTTCCAGGAGCCTGCTGATATGCTTTATTTCTATGACATTTCCAAAAACCATTCACTCGCCTGTGTCCCTCATTTGACCTTAAGATTAACTGTTAGTCTAGAAATTATATTATTGTTTCAGTTTTGGATTATTGGCTGGGAATACAGCACAGAGGTCCATCAAAGATTGAGAGGTTTTGACCATGTTTTAAATCTGAAGTATATGCAATACTAATAAGGACTGTTCACGCCACAAAGATTTCTCATGTTAAATTTCAAAATCAGTTTCTATTCAAAATTTAATACTTCTGCAACACTGCTGTTCATTCTAGGTTTTGTGAAATATTCATCCCAGCAATTCTGATTTTGAGTATTTTCACATCTCAATAATTTGCTTGTGTGCAAGTATTGATATGAACAATAGCAGATTTACATTCGTGTAGGGGAGACATATGTTTTGTAGAGAACTTGAAGTTTGTCTTCTATTGTTCAAATATTATGAATGCAGTGACACTGTCAAAATCACTTAAACTAAATTCCATGTAATGTAAGTAAACCAGAACCACTTCTCTAGCTTGAAAGCCTAGCATGTTAGTAGTAATATTTCAAAATGTCGTTCAAGAGACTTTTATACATTTTTTATTCTTTTATGTTGAATGAATTCTGATTTCTTTGCAGTCCACTATTGATGCAGCTGTATTTTGTTTTAAGCAACTGAGTTTATACATCTTAAAACTTTTTAAAAATAGTATCACAAGAACTTGGAATATGTTTATCAAAAGTATAATTTAACAGTAATTATTAGTAGCACATAATGACACATGAATATTGTAAAATTGTTAAGTTAACTGTGTGTATGGAGCAGGGCACAAATGTGCAGTAAACTTTACAAAGTTTTAAGGAATTACTCCTTTAAAGTCTTGCATCAAATAGATTTTGGTGGAGTACTCTGTTTAAATACATTCACTTAAGGTACATCTCAGTTTAAAAAAAACATCCTGGGGAACCAATATTTGACAATATCAGCCTCATTAATCTAGCAGACAAAGGCAAAAAAGAAGTTGAAGCTAGACAAATCTAGACTGAAAATGAGGTGCAACAGTGATGGTACTTAACCATTGGAATAACTTACCAAGAGTTGTGATGTATTTCCTATGACTGAAAACTTTTAAATCAAGGTTGGATTTTTTCTAAAAGAGATGCTGTAGGGAAGTTCTCTGGCCTTTTATACAGAAGATCTTAGATGATCACAGTGGTACCTTTTGGCGCCACAATTGGCATTTACTGCTCCAAGCCCCAAGCATCAGGCAAGCTACTAGCTGCCATGAATAGTTCTGTCATGATAGATGATAGCTGGCTGGTAACCCAGGCCTTTTGGCACGTTCTATCTCTTACTGGAGTGAAGTTATCAAATATCCAGCGTGAGTGCACTAAACCGTTTATGGGACAACAGTATGAAATTAGTGGTTTAGGAAACATCAGCCTTATTGTCTTAAAAAGCAGGGTGTAGGGTGGGCTGTTCCACTGCTGCAGTTGATTCCGGCTTACTGTAAGTGGGCACATGTAGCTCTACCGTTTGAGGATTTTTGGTGGTTGCTAGTAGTCTGGATGATTCTTCTCATATCAGTAGAGGGAATGGCTCTCTTTCTCTAGTTTTGGAGTTAATGTCTCCTCCTCAGCCATTGTTCCTTTCCAATATCCTTGCTTTCAAGACCTTGTTATAAAGCATAACTGTTGGGGTTTGTCTCCCAGTGGTCAGTGCTTGTTTGACATTCTGTGTTCTTACTTCCTTGTGTAATGTGTGAACCTGTTTGTGTTTTGTTTTGGTGGGTATGGGTTTCCCTCACACTATGGCTCAGCTGGTAAAGTAGCATGTTGTCATGAAGAATGTGAAGCCTCCCCTTAAACTTTGATAAGACATCTCTGCTGCAAATTGAGTCTGTCAGCCACTGCATAAGGTGTACAGAGACACTACTATAGATAATACAGAATTTAAATCTAAAATTCCTCTTTGGGTTTTGTATTTTGTCTTCTGAAATTGTCCTGGTTAAAAACTGGTTTTGTGGAAACTACAGCGACCAGGAATAAGTCTTAAGTCATATCTACATGGGAGAGTTGACTCTGTAAAACCCTTCCCAAGAGACACAAGCTAAGCCAAGAAAAGGCACTCTTATACCAGAAAAAATGCCCACCTGAGGAGGTTATATGAATATAACTGTTGGTTTAAATTCGCACCTTGGATTATACACAAACTTTCTTGTGTAGACACAGCCTAAATTAAGCTATTCCTCCTAACCATTCAGAATAGAGTGCGGGAAGATAATCAGGACTATTACTTTGTGGGCTAACTAGCTCTGCATTTCTCCTTAACTCTGGATTGTTCAGTCTGACTTAAATCTACCTAAATAAAGGGTGAGTTGTGAATGTATTAAATTTAAATCAGAAAATCTGAATGACTGCACAGTTGAAAATCCACAGCTTCTGCTAACTGAGGAACCTTTGCTCAGCTTGGGAACTTTTCTTTTTAAAAAAGATCAGTGTGTGACACAGTAATTCTCAGAGAAATTGAGGATTAGTTTGGTGTGGGCTTCCTGGCGCTTCAGGCATATTTAAAGCTGACTAAAGCTCTGTGGTCCTTCAGTGATGGACTGAGGCTGAACTGAATCCCTGCCATTCTGTTTATGCCCTTCTCCTGGCCTTTGCCCTGTACTGCCCCTATCTGCCACTGCTGTATCACATGGAAAAACTCCCATGTTGAGTGAAACCTCTTGAGTCTTTTTTGATATAAATGAGACTGGAACCATTCTGTTGTTTAACCTCTCTGCTGCCATTTCTCGGCAGGCTCTAATGTGGTGCCTTATATGCTACTGACTGGATTCCTTGCTTGCTGTGCAACTCTTGCAGGTATGAGACATATGAGTCCTACGACTCAAGGTCTTCACTGAACGACCGTGATCTATACAGATCCGGCTATGATTACAGTGAGGCTGAACATGACACCGACAATGCCTATGAAGGTTGCTATGACAGCTATGACAGCTACTATGGGAACCACAGGGACCAGTACCAGAACAGAGCACGGGACAACTTTGGCCAGCGGGGTCAGAACTGGGCCAGAGACGGGCGAAATAACAGACCCATGGCATCTTCATATTCCGGGCGCATGGGCGGACAATGGAATGACCCGCCACAGGCAATGGGAGGGCGGGGCCACGGCCCCCATGGCTCCTCTAGGCTTCCATCCCTCTTCTCCCACAACATTATCCCAGAACTCAGCATGTTCCAGGGAATGCGAGGTTTCTCTGGAAACATGCGCTTTGGCGGAGGCGGCATGAAACAACGAATGAGGAGAAACTGGAAAATGTGGGATGCAGACTTTAAAGTAAGTACCTGTGCAATCACCTTCTTCCCCATTTACCTCGTATAGAGACTATTCACTTCCCAACAAACCACACTGTCCCTCTCTTGAGTATAAAGGGCCCTGCTCTCTGAAATACCAGACTTAGTTTCCACAGTGTAATTCGTACCTCTGTGCATTTTGCTTGGCATCTTGGTGTTTTCTTAATAGTTCAAAGAGGCCACATTCATTCATAGTGCAGTCTTAGTATCCAGAATATTTAACCTTGACGCTTTTATTGTAAAGCTAGGAAAGTAAATGTGCTGTAATTTTGTGGCTTAATCTGGTATGCTGGAAGAAAATGGCTGTGAAGGACTGTGCCAGATATGATCTGTCTTGAGTGACTTTGCCTCTCAGAAGCATAACTGTGTTTGCAAGGAAGTTTAGTTCAATATAAAACATTTTTAAGGTGGCTTAATGCAGACTTATTTGCTGCTGCAGAGGATGGTCTCGGAATGTACATTTGGGGACTGATATTTTCCTTTCTAGTCACAGAAAAAGAAGATGAAGAAGGACCTTACTGCTAAGAAGAGAAAGCAGACTGACAGCAATGATGAACCTGACAGCAAGGCAGCAAAAACTGATGGCTCTGATAACTCCGACTCTGAGAATGGTAAGAACCTTTCTGGTGACTGCTAATGAGTTGGCTTTTAGTCATGTGAAGTTATCAAAGTGCCTTTATTTCAGGTAGTAATTGGCTGTGGCATTTCAATTTCTCTTGCATATTTAATTTAATGATATTCAAGCTGTGAATACCATTCTCTGCTGAGGTACCCAACTTACTTTTTGTATGGTGACTGCATGTGCTGTGTTTTTCAGAGGAGGGGACTGAAGGAGAAGCTGCAGAGAAGGAGGGATCCAAAGCTGTAAGTGAAAATGACACTTGTAATTCTCAGTGAAGACCTTAGTGCTTGAGGGAAATAGATGAGTAGCCACATAACTAATGTTGAGGACAGAATGTCATGGTGGTAGCATTCCATCCGTATTGCAGGATGATTCATTTGGTTAGAAACATTTGCAGTGGCAGAGAGCTGGGAGTGTGGGGGGAATTGGATCCTCATGGAAGAAAGCTTGATGGTTGTAAATGTTTCCTAGATTACTTATTTTGTATTGCAGTAATACCTGCAGGCCCCAACAGAGGTTGTTTGCAGCAATATACAGGTGCATGGCAAGGCAAGCCCTGCTCCAAAGAACTGAAAATATGTGACTAGAGAATTTATGGAAATGACTTGGGATAAGGGAGGGAATCCTAGAGATCAGTAGCATGTTATATTGTTGCCAAACTGCAGGCTAAGCGTGTTCCTCAGGCTGAGGGAACCATGCTCTCTGAAGTAAGGAGGGATTCTTAAGCAGGGTGGTTAAGAAATGTAAAGCTAATATGACTCACTTTCTCTGTAAGCCAAACAAAACTTATAGCTAGTGATTTCTGATAACCTCTTGAAATTGTATTTTAGGAAGGTGAAGATGAAGAAGGAAAAGATTCTGAGAAAGGTGAGATCTGAATGTACTTGTGTGAAAGCAATCTTGGGAAATGAGCCAAGAACTTTGTCATCAAGGAATGCGCTAAGGCTTTTGTGACCTTACACCTCTGTAGAGGATAAACTTTTCTGCCAAGGAAGGACTCTGCTGTGGAGGAAATGGCTCCAGGTAGTATTCTGTTGACTGACTTGGTTCAGACACTGACTTGCTCCTTTTGTTCTTTGAGCTGTGGCTTGTACACAAGTCTAAAGGTGGTGGATTATGATGATCTGAGTTAAAGCTCTAGTCTTTCATCGCTCTAGAGCTTGCACTGGTTTCTGTACATAGTACATATTCCTAAATGGATAGCTGTCTGGCACACTGCGAGGCCTAGAATAGTAGGGAGTGCCTCAGGTCAAAATTGAAGCACTTTAGGAAACATAGGGAAATCCAGGACAGCATCTGGTGACTGTCTGGCTCTTAGCCTCATTGTGAGATTTATAGTATGTCTCCCTGCTATGGAGAAGCTGGGTCACATGGACAAGGTAGGACAGTTATGGTGCTTGCCTGGGTTCAAATCCTTGCTCTGCCTCAAGACTTGTGATGTTCGGTCTCAGTTTCTCTTCCTCTATTCCTCATCTGTAATATGAGAATAAAGTATTTTGCTGTCTAATGGGCTGTTACAGATTGTGAGGCACTCAATTACAGTAGGATTGGGGCCCTATGAGTACCAATAGTAGAGTCCCTGGGATCAGAGACGAGCCGTGCCTGCCAATAGTGGGTGGGGAGCAGAGGGAGGGCAGCCAGCTTCAGCAGTGGTATTGAACATGCTCAGTACAAGGCAGGCAGTAAATGTGGGAGGGCACATGTTGCCTCTGCCCAGAATAGTTTCCGTTTCCACCGCTGTTGTGGAAGGTGGGAAAAGGATTGCTTAGAGAAGCATGGTGGCCTCTCACCAGAGGAAGAAACTGTCCAAACAGATATTGTGCTAACACAGGGCTCGACAAACCCCAGTCGCCATGGCACCTAGAAATTTAAGTCTGGTGCCTAGTATTTCTTTGGGGGGAGCGGCCGCCGCACTCTGGCCAGGGCGCCACTGCGCCCATGTGGCAGGGCTGGGAGAGGGGAGCGCTGCGGCTGCAACGCTCCAGCCAGGGTTTCCCACCGCTGAGCTCATGTTGTGGGAAAGGGGCGAGGATGGGAGGGAAGAGCGGCTGCTATGGTCCGGCCAGGGCACCCTGCCGCTGAGCCCACATTGTCTAGCTCCTTAATTCTTGGGCTGGCTCCTAAACTCCAAAACAAATTTGTCGAGCCCTGTGCTAACAGGTTTCTAACTTGCAGTTGCTATCAGTGGAATATAATAGCAGCAATATAAAACCATATGAGAAGCCTTGGCTGGGAAACCAAAGCAGTACTCTGATACCATTGCAGTATAACAGTGGAAGCTACTTCCCTGTCTTGAAAACACTGGGATTTTTGAATAGGAGGAATTTAGTTCTTATTTCACTGCCAACCTTCATCTCTTCTGTGCCATGTCCACAGAAGCCAAAGGGATGGGAGTGGTTGCCTCTTAAAACTGTCAGACTCACACCTAATCTAAAATAGGGCATTTTTTCCCAGCAAAACCAGGGGCATTATATCTCCCTCAGTAATGTTAAGAAACAGTATCAGAAGAGGCATTATAGTGACATCCTGCCTCAGTTCAGCTTTTCTGAAGGGATGGAACATCTGTTAATAGACTAGCAATGTTCCTTTATTTGGCCAACAGCAGGAATTGTTAAGGGAGCAGCTCTTTCTAACACTCAGCTCACAAATGGCAAAGTTATAGCTATCTGGGTCAGTCAGGCTGGCTACTAAACTTGGCTAGCTGAATCCTCTTAGTAAGTTGGTGTCCAGAGATAGAGGCCTGAAACACAACCTGCTTTATACACTTAGGTGCTTTGACAATTCAAGAAGAGATTAGTCAAATCAAGCGCAAATTGCAAGCAGGCAAGAAAACTCAAGAGAGGCAGAAAAAGAGGCATCGGGATCGCATGGTAGAAAGGTACATCTTCCTCTTCCAGTGACACAGTATACATCCTACCTGAGAACTCTGGGAGGGTTGTGTACTGATTAGAACATGGGCCTAGGCTCATGTTTTGGGTTCTGGCTCTACCAGTGACTTGTTTGTAAAACCAAGGGTAGTTATTTGACCTTCTCTGTACCAGTCTCTCCATCATCTGTAAAATTTGGCTTAACACCTCACAGGGAGCTGGCAAATCAAAAGCATTACAAAAGTTTAAAATGCTGTTAGCAAATTATAAAATGGAGAATTTTAATCAATAGCTCCCCCTTTGTGAATGCTACTGCTGAAAGCGCTGTTGGAATACTGTGTCCAGTTCTAGTGTCCACTCTTAAAAAAATATTGAAAAATTGAGGAGCGTTTTCACAAGAACATTGTCAGAGAAATGTCACAAGACTAATTCAAGAACTGGAAAACCTGTCTTACAGCGAGATGTAGCCTTTTCTTTGATAAACTAAATAAGTGAACTGTGAGAGTCCTCTCTTAAGCCCTAAGTACCTACACAGGGAGCTCTCTGAGAGAACTTTTTAATCTTAATAGACCAAGGCATAACAGGGCCAGTGGCTGGAAGCTGAAACTTTAAGTTCACACAAAGTAAGTTGCACAACTTTAACAGTGAGGTTAATTAACCATTGGAGCAACTTACAGGCTATGGTGGATTCTCCATTATGAAAAAAATCTTTAAATCAAGACAGACATCCTTAAAATCCTCTCTAGCTCTCCTACAAGTTATTGGACTTGATGTAGGAATTAGAGAGTGAGATTCTCTGCCTTTGGTTGTACAGGATGTTAGACTAATTACTGCTAATGGTTCCTTCTGGCCTTAAAATCTGAATAAAATCTGTAGGAAGGATTTGACCATTCAAACCTGGTATAAGACTTGTCCTCTGGAATGGGCTGTGCTGTTTTTTAATTGTATCCCTTAATAGTCGTAGGGAAATCACTAGTATTTTCAGGCTGATGGGGAGCCTGGAATGGAACCCTTGGGCTTAGAGGTTGATCTCTTACTTGGTTCTAACTTTGTCTTGGTAGGATTCAGTTTGTTTGCTCGCTGTGCAAATATCGGACCTTCTATGAAGATGAGATGAATGCTCATCTAGAAAGCAAATTCCACAAGGAGCACTTCAAATTTGTTGGAACAAAATTGCCTCAGAGGACAGCTGACTTCCTCCAGGTGAATCTTTGGTTAAGTTTCCCATCTCTTCAGG
Source organism: Mesoclemmys tuberculata (assembly GCA_007922155.1). Classification (NCBI taxonomy): domain Eukaryota; kingdom Metazoa; phylum Chordata; order Testudines; family Chelidae; genus Mesoclemmys; species Mesoclemmys tuberculata. The sequence continues at coordinate 7,993,572 of ML675652.1, forward strand.
CTGTTGCAATGCACCTCTATTTCATTTTGGTTGTTGGAGACCTAAAAAAAAAAAGCTTTGATAATTGGATGTGAATGGACAGTTCAAATGGTCAAGACTATGAATACTGTGACAGGGCCAGGCCAGATGGCTATGCAAGGGTGCTAGAAGGCATGTATATAAGCCCCAGGCTCAGCAAAGCCTTATTCCCTGGGTGATCCAGCTGGGGCTGCTTTAAGCTAATTAGGCCACCTGGGGCGTATCAAGGAGATTGCCCCAGCACTTAAAAGCCTCCAGTTCAGGCAGGCAGGTGTGGAGTGTGGAGGGTGGAGTTCATAGTTAGGAGTTTACAGTTTGCAGTTTGAAAGCCTGCAGCTTGGAGTTGGCAGTCTGCAGTCTGTAGCCTGCAATCTGCGGAAGCTTGGAGCTGCCACAACACCGGAGGCAGAGGACCCAGCTGGGGAAACAGAGAGCAGACCATGGACTGACCCAAGGGAAGGTCCCTGTCCCCTTCGTCCCCTCTGGCTCACCTTCCCCCAGCTGCACCACCGGCCGGGCCGGAAGAGCGCAGGACTCACGGGGCGGCGTATACCTCCCCCCCCACCCGTTACACCGGTGTCAGAAGTGGGATCGGTGTACGCAGCAGTTGAAAGGGGGAAAGGCGAGACAAGAAAGGAGGGGGGCCTTCCCTTTTCTCCACCAAGATGGATGACATGGTAAAGGCTCTCGTACAGGCCACGGTGGCCCAGCAGGAGGCCACCAGGGTCCAGATGGCCACCCAGCAGGAGGCAATGAGGCTCCAACAAGAGACGAATCAGTTGTTGGTCAGCCAGGCCAACCAGGACCGTGTCTTTCTACGTGAAGTGGTAGCCCAGCTGAGGGTCCTATCCTCCCAAACCCCGGGGTCAGATGGGATGCGAACCCTACGGGCCACCAGCTATTTACAGAAAATGACGGTGGAGGATGATGTGGAGGCGTTCCTCCTTGCCTTTGAGCGGATTGCTGCCCGGGAGGCTTGGCCCCAGGCTCAGTGGGCTAGAATTCTCGCCCCCTTTTTATGTGGAGAAGCCCAGAAGGCCTATTATGACCTACCCGCAGCGGCTGCAGCGGACTATGCCCGGTTGAAGTCGGAGATCCTGGCTCGGTCGGGAGTGATGATGGCCGTCCGCGCCCAGAGGTATCATGACTGGAGGTACCAGGAGGGCAAGGCTCCACGGTCACAGCTGTTTGACCTTGTCCACCTTGCCCAGAAGTGGCTGCAACCGGAGACCCACCGACCAGAGGAGATCCTGGAGGTCCTCGTGATCGACTGGTACATGAGGGGATTACCAGCTGACCTCCGGGCTTGGGTGGGGCAGAATGACCCCTCTTCCTATGACGACCTAGTGGTGCTAGTAGAAAGGCGAATGACAGCCCAGGGCCTCTCTCAGCTGACCAAAGAGGACCTAACCCGGATCAGATGACCCGCCCCAGTTCCAGGGACCCGGACGCCTGAGCACCCAGAGAGGGCCAGGTGGAAGACTAAAGAGCCAGAGGGCCTACTGGAAGTCACCGGAGGACGGGGTGGCGCAGGCAGGGATGTTGGAGCCAAGCCCCCTAGCCCTAGGGCCAAAGGGGTGCCTAGGGCCCCCTACCGGTGCTACGCCTGTGGGGAATGGGGACACATAGCTGCCCAATGTCCCAATGCAGAGGAGCCAGTGCAGTGTAACATGGGAACCTGGGCTGGCTCCTGCGGCCTAATCCACCTCGTGGGGATGGCCCTAACCCCCCATAGATACACAAGGCCGGGGAAGCTGAACGGTGTGAAGACCCTGGCACTGGCGGACTCCGGGAGCGCCATTACACTAATCTCAGGGAAGTTTGTAAAGTGCAGTCAATTGGCATAAGCTAGGCGCACAGGGGTAACGTGTGTCCATGGGGCCGTAAGCTACTACCCTACCATACCTGTAGACATAGAAGTGCAGGAAGGTGTCACCCGGGTGACAGCAGGGGTGGTTCCCCGGCTCCCATACCCTGTTCTCATCGGAAGGGATTTCCCGGGGTTTGGGACCCTCCTGCCTCCGGAGGCAGCAGGGGGAGGGGAGGAACTTAAAGCCACTGGGATAGCCCTTCCCCCCAATGCCCACCCCCTGATATTCTCTGAGACAGCCCCCGATTTATTTCCGGTCCCAGGGAAAAGCCGAAAGACCAAAGCAGAAAGGAGGGCTGCTAAGGCCCTGGGGACCAGAATCTTGGCCCAGGGGTTGAAGCCGGTTATGGTAGGTAGACAGACCCGGGCAGCAGCTAGGGAAGCGGCCCAGAAAGAGGGGCCCATAGCAGACCCCGAGTCGAGCCACATCGAACCAGAAGCCAATGGGGGGGGGCGCCCACCCAGAGATGGAACAATTAGGAGCGGGACGGGAGAGCTTTGCCCGAGACCAGGCCGATGACCCAAGATATGTCACTGCCAGGACGGAAGTAGTGGAGATCAATGGAGTCTCTGTGGAGGGAAGAGCTCAGGGCCCAGGGCTGTATTTCATGGTAAAGGGGGACCTGCTATATCGGGTCACGGAGATGAGCGGGGAGAAGGTATTGCAGCTACTCGTACCCCGGAAGCACCAAAATGCCATGTTGAGCCTAGCTCACAGTCGCCTCTTTGGAGGGCAACTGGGCGTAGAGAAGACCCTGGCTCGAATCTTACGGAGGTTCTTTTGGCCCGGCATATATGAGGATGTTCGGCGCTACTGTGCCACCTGTCCTGAGTGCCAGCTGCATAGCCCCCAGCCTCACTTGCGGGCCCCTTTAGTGCCCCTACCCATCATTGAGATCCCTTTCGAACGGATTGCCATGGAGCTAGTGGGTCCTCTGGAGAAAACAGCCAGGGGTCATCAGCACATACTTGTGGTTCTTGACTACGCCACTAGGTACCCTGAGGCTGTCCCCTTGCGAAGCACCACTTCTAAAGTGATCGCTACCGAGCTAGTGAAAATCTTCGCTCGAGTGGGGCTACCCAAGGAAATATTGACGGATCAGGAAACCCCATTCATGTCAAGAATAATGAAGGACTTGTGCACCCTACTACGGGTACGAGCCTTGCGGACCTCCGTCTATCACCCGCAGATGGATGGCCTTATGGAAAGGTTCAACAGGACTCTCAAGGCTATGATAAAGAAGGTGGTAAGCCGGGACGGAAAAGACTGGGACACCTTGTTGCCGTATCTCATGTTCGCCATCCGGGAGGTGCCCCAGGCCTCCACGGGGTTCTTTCCCTTTGAACTGCTATATGGATGCCACCACCGGGGCATTCTGGACATAGCTAAGGAGATCTGGGAGGAGGAGCCCACCCCGGGGAGGAATATCATCGATCATGTGCTCCAGATGAGGGACCGGATAGCTCGAGTCATCCCCATTGTACGGGAACATTTAGAAAAGGCCCAGGGGGTCCAGCAAGCCCACTATAATCGCCTAGCCACAGTTCAGCAGTTCCAGCCAGGGGACCAGGTGATGATACTGGTGCCTACTGCTGAGAGCAAGTTGCTGGCCCAGTGGCAGGGACCCTATGAAGTGGTCAGGCCTGTGGGGGAGACCAACTATAAAATATGACAACCTGGTCGCCGGAAGCAAGAGCAGATCTACCATGTCAACTTATTAAAACCCTGGAGGAACTGAGAGGCATGTGTGGCCTTAACCCAGGAGGTAGCACCACTTGAACAAGTGAAGATATCCCCCGACCTAACCCCGAACCAAAAGGCCGAGGCATTGGAGATGGTACGCCGATACCAGGATGTCTTTACGACGATCCCCGGCCGAACAACCGAGGTATCACACGACATCATCACCAACCCTGGAGCTAGGGTCACGATGAGGCCCTATCGAGTACCCGAGGCCGAGAGGAAGGAGATTAAGGCTGAGGTGAAAAAGTTGTTGGAGATGGGGGTCATAGAGGAATCCCACAGCCAGTGGTGTAGCCCAATAGTGCTAGTACCAAAGCCCGATGGAACGACGAGGTTCTGCAACGACTTTCGCCGGCTGAACGAAGCGTCTCAGTTTGACGCATACCCCATGCCCCGTATAGATGAGCTGGTGGACCGGGTGGGCAGGGCCCGATTCCTGACGACCCTCGATCTGACCAAGAGATATTGGCAAATCCCTTTAGCTACAGAGGCAAAGGAGAAGACGGCGTTCTTGACCCCAGACGGATTATTCCAATACACGGTCCTCCCCTTCGGTCTACATGGGGCCCTGGCCACCTTCCAGCGGCTAATGGACAAGCTGTTGCGCCCCCATGCTGATTATGCTGCTGCATACTTAGATGATATAGTTATTTACACGCCTGACTGGGAAATGCATCTAAGGAAGGTGGAGAAGGTACTGGATACTCTGAGGCAGGCTGGCCTCACTGCGAACCCTGCCAAGTGTGCCATCGGTCTAGCGGAGGCCAGATATCTTGGGTACGTCGTGGGGAGGGGCATGGTGAAACCCCAACTCAACAAGTTGGAAGCCATCCAGAAGTGGCCCCGACCCAACCGGAAAAAGCAGGTCCGAGCATTTTTAGGGGTTGTAGGGTACTACCGGCGGTTCATCCCCCATTTTGCCTCCAGAGCCAGCTCTCTGACAGACCTGATAAAGGCCCGGGGCCCGGAGATGGTGCGATGGACCCCAGCAGCAGAGGAAGCCTTCACAGACCTACGTACGGCTCTCTGCAGTAACCCCATACTCCTCGCCCCCGATTTCACTAAGGAATTTATTCTGCAGACCGACGCCTCAGACGTAGGGCTGGGTGCGGTCCTGTCACAGATGGTGGGAGATGAGGAACACCCCATAATGTACCTCAGCCAGAAGCTCCCCCTGAGGGAGCAAAAGTACGCGGTTGTGGAAAGGGAGTGCCTTGCAGTCAAGTGGGCGATGGAAGCCCTTCGCTATTACCTGCTGGGACGTCGCTTTACCCTGGTGACTGATCATGCCCCGCTCCAATGGATGCAGTGAAACAAGGAAAAAAACGCACGGGTGACCCGGTGGTTCCTGTCCCTCCAGCCATTCCAATTCGCCATATAGCACAGGGCGGGCTGCTGCCACGGGAATGCCGATGGACTGTCCCGGGTTCACTGCATGGCGTCCCAAGTTGCCCAACCCGGTGGGATTGAGCAGGCGGGGAGGATGTGTGACAGGGCCAGGCCAGATGGCTATGCAAGGGTGCTAGAAGGCATGTATATTAGCCCCAGGCTCAGCAAAGCCTTATTCCCTGGGTGATCCAGCTGGGGCTGCTTTAAGCTAATTAGGCCACCTGGGGCGTATCAAGGAGATTGCCCCAGCACTTAAAAGCCTCAAGTTCAGGCAGGCAGATGTGGAGTATGGAGTGTGGAGGATGGAGTTCATAGTTAGGAGTTTGCAGTTTGAAAGCCTGCAGCTTGGAGTTGGCAGTTTGGAGTTGGCAGTCTGCAGTCTGCAATCTGCAGAAGCTTGGAGCTTCCACGGTTGCTGCCACAACACTGGAGGCAGAGGACCCAGCTGGGGAAACAGAGAACAGACCACGGACTGACACAAGGGAAGGTGGCAGAACCCAGGGGCAGAGCGGGCCCCGTCCCCTCCCTACCCCTCCAGCTCACCTTCCCCCAGCTGCACCACCGGCCGGGCCGGAAGAGCGCAGGAGTCACAGGGCGGAGTATACCTTCCCCTCCCCTTACCCTGTTACAATACTTAGATGTGAAACTACTGCTATATGTGTGGTTAGATCCAGATTTCCAGTCCTGTGCTCTGAGTTCTTATTCCCAACTCCGTGCCAACTGCACTGTGACTTTGAGTATGTTACTTCCCTCTGCATTTTACCATCTGTAAAGTGCAGACAGTCCTTGTAAACCTTCAAGAGAAAAGTTAGTTTAGTTAAGGGACTTAAAAGTTTTGAAATGCTCTGAAAGGTGCAACTGCAATGTAGAATATATACAATACATGATGTGCCTTGCATTTTTGAATTCACATTTGTCTAGCAGTTATTACAGCTGAAATAAATATAAAATATTTTTGTACAATACAGGACTATGTTGCTAACAAAACAAAGAAAACTGAAGAGCGCCGTAAAGCAATTGAAGATATTAATGCAGTTATCCAACAGATCTATAAAGACCAAGATCTTACCCAAGGTAAGAGCAAGTCCCCGCATCTTCATGCTTTGTTTTTTGTGAAGCTACCTTAATGTGCCACTTCCCTCAGAAAATGGGGAAAAACAAAATGTCATTCTGAGGTTCCTAGTTTGAGTTATGCTAAGTCTTTAAAATGTCCCCAGTTCACAAGTAAACCATGGTTAAAGCTATCCTGAGATCTGAGACTCAAACTAGATTCCCCCCCTTGTTTTTTGTTACCCACAGATCAGGTTACGTTCTTGGAACCTCTACAGCTTATTTGCTATTGCCAGTCAATCCCACCAGTGCCATGTAAATTGTAACATGGCAAATAAGACTGATTATATAAGAAGAAATAGAATTGGCTTTACAGAGCCAACAAAGAGTAAAGTAATCTTGTTATTTAAATCATCTGATCCTATTCAGACATGGTATGTCTGTTGAGGTGCCTTTCCTTGCATAGTAAACTTCCAGAGAGGAACCATGCTTTAAAAAGCTAGTGGCTCATGGAAAACTGAAATATTAATCAGGAACACGTCATACATAGCTGGTGTCTCTTTATCCTTACTACTTTGTGCAAGATGGGCGGAGTCTTTTCCACTACCTATGCTTTAATGTTTACCTTGCATGCTGTAGGAGTTTTGTTCTTAATTTGAAGAGCTCTAATTTCAGACAAGAATAATCAGCAAATTAATTTACAGGAGACCTATTTCCGACTTGCATCCAATGAAGTGGGTTTCTGCCCATGAAAGCTTATGCCCAAATAAATTTGTTAGTCTTTAAGGTTCCACAGGACTCTTGCTTATTTCTCATATGTTAGAGTAAAATAGAAAATACAGTTAAATGGAAAGTCATATTGTCTTTGAGACTGAGGTGTGTATACATCAGGTAATGTAATACACAATTGTCAAAGCTAGCCTGGTGATCAACTAGCTGGAAATATTTTGTGTGCAATAGCCAACACATTGATGCAGCAGTGACCAGCAGCATTCATTTCTGAGGTGTGAAAGCCATAGTGCAGGCCTCAGGTCTATTAGACTATGTCTATACAATGCTCCTCCTCTGATATTAAAGATAAGTGCACTCACAGACCATGCTGCAAAACTCTCTGGAATGTGGTATGGCCACCACAGCTGGATTTAGATGAACAAAGCTCTTGTCTTTCCTCAGATATTGGCATGGAACACTTTATTAAAAAGGTGGAGGCTGCTCACTGTGCTGCATGCGACCTCTTCATCCCAATGCAGTATGGAATTATCCAGAAGCACCTGAAGTCTCTTGACCACAACCACAACCGCAGAGTAAGCGTGCGGCTGGTTAAATGTGTATATCAATGCCAATGTACCACTAAGGCTGGCTGGACAGATATGGAGATCAGCTTATCCCTGCGTGGTGAATCCAGGTTGCAGGGTTATGTTTTTTAATTAATAAAACAAGCTGATAAATGCTAAAAACTGGATATGATTGCATTCATACTGCTGAAGAACTATATGAGAATGGGGAACTAAAACCAGGACTAGCCTTATTAAAGCTTTCATGCTGTAATGGTCTCGGTACAGTAACAGCTCACAGTTGCGATATTGCAATGTGGTGCTCTATTACTGTAGAACACTGATTTTCACTCCTGTCAGAGGTCAGCAAAAAAGCAATCTTTTCATATTGTGAGGAACAGCAGTGTAACATGCTAGCAGGGTCCCATATTGTCTACAACCCACTGGCTGTAGAATCCATCCTCTGATGATCTGATTCCTCTTGTTTTAAAGAGAACCTCCCATGTATAAATAGCCTTCCTATATCTGCAAACAGATAATCTGAGCAGATGGCTCTGAAATTGTCCCATACATCAAAAGGAAGTGTTGATTCTGAAGCCTAATAACAATTTAAATATTGGCACGTAAGCACTTTGGCAATGAAATGGCTACCAATTAATGTAGTGCCAGATACTGAGGGTACAATGGTGGAGCTGAGTGCCTTGGAAGTCATTGGCAGCAAAAGACGTATTCAGGTGCCCCATATCCCTCCACTGTGTATGCTGTCTCAGAATGCCTCTGCCCCTGCCTATAGGAGAATTGAAATATGAGATTCCCTCTCAAGGGCCAAAAAAGCCTAACTACATCCTATCTTTCCTTAGGTGCTAACAGTCACGTTACCCAGCCACTAAACCTCTAAAGCTGTGCATTGTCAATACAAATTCTGGAGCACACTGAAAACTAAATTTAGAGGGGTTGGTAAATGATGGCAGATATGCGACTTGGTTGTGCCAAACACATCTAGGGTCAGTCAGTGTGTTTGCAATAACTGATACAAAGAAGTGTCTAGAAAACTTCAGTTCAGTTCAAAACTTAACTCTGGTTTCTTTAAATACCTTTAGGCCATGATGGAGCAGTCCAAGAAATCCTCTTTAGTAGTTGCAAGAAGTATTCTCAACAACAAACTTATCAGCAAGAAATTGGAACGGTATTTAAAGGTAAATACTTGCACAGCATCCTTGAGCTAGATCAGGGGTCTCAAACTCGCGGCCCGCGGGCCAACTGCGGCCCGCGGGCTTGTGTCATGTGGCCCGCAGTCCGAATCCGGCCGCAGGCTTGTGCTGTCAGTATTTTCTGAGCGGAGCTCAGGCAAGTTGTGGCCGTCTTAAAAAGGAAATGGCCGCCGAATGTGGCCCCACAGGGAGATTTAATGGCGGAGAGTGGAGTCTGCAAGTCCCTGTGAGAGCCTCTCTCTCTTCTACTGTGCCGCCGAATTTTACCCTGCGGGGAGATTTTTTCGGCGGAGAGTAGAGCATGAAAGGTAGAGCAGAGAAGTGTGTGTTATGCGTGGCCCCCCTGAACTCAACTCAATGTAAATGTGGCCCGCCATACCAATTGAGTTTGAGATCCCTGAGCTAGATTGAGCAGAGAGCCTCCCAACATCTGCACTGCAGAATTTTCTTACTAGATTTTTTTTCTAACCAGGTTTCTTACTATCTAGTTCTTGAGCTGAAGTTCTGAAGTAGTTTCCCAATAGAATGTCCCATCCCTAAGGGTTGACTGGGTGGTACTCAAGGGCTTTCCTAGTATGACTAGCTTCCTCATCTCTACTGTCCCCCACCCTGCATGTTGTGCCTAATTCCTGAATGAACAGAGGTAGGCTCGTCCTTTAAAGTTTTAGCTTAATGGAATAGAATTTAGGCAGTTTTATAGTCAGGGTCACTAGCAAATGTAGCATAATTAGTCTGTTGCTGTTGGCATTGTGTCAGTTTGAGTACTCAAGATAGTATGTACTGTTGAGCTACTAATCTGACTTCCCTTGGTGCTGTAAACAGTCAGCTAGTGTTGAGACGGAGTTGTGGGTAAGAAACTCAAGTTAAAGCTAGATGTTTGATCCATACCCCTTCTATAAGTTCAGACTTTTTACCCTTGTGCATTGGGTGGGGGAGAGGTAGATGTAAGGAGCAGTGCTTGCTAGCTGTGGGCCTGCTCTCCCTTTCAGAAGAGTGGTATTGAATATTATCAAGTAAACAACTCAACCCTTTGTAGTTTGGGGCTTATGAGCCATCTAAATGCAAAAATCTGCCACTGGTGCCAATTGATCCATGAGTTCATGATTCATGAGGTCTTGTCCACACATCTAGTGACCATTCTGAAGGCTAATATCTTGCCAAGCATGTGGGCTAGTTATTACTAAGCCTGGCTTTCCACTAGTGATAGCATTTGTCCATAGCTTTGCTGATCTGTGGGGATCATGGTTTGAGCTCTTGTCTTTGTTAGTTCTTAACGTGCCTCTATCACTGCCATTCTAACAAGTCTTTTATCTTCCTGTTTTCAGTTACAGCTTGGCTTTTAGCTGTCATTCTTCAAACTGCTAGTTAGCACTGGTGCTGCACAACATTGGGTAGCTTGGAATCCCATCTTTAGATTGGTATCCAACTCTACTATGGATAGACTTCTGGAACGTTGGTTGCTAAAATCATGTCAGAACTGGAAATGGGTAGGGAGCAAAACTAAGCCCTTGGCTGCCTGAAATCCCTAATGTAGATACTGGTGTAGCTGCACCACCACATACACCTAGTGTGGACAGGCAGAACTGCACTAAGCTGCAGTCTGTGCTAGTGCAGCTTGCCTTGCTTGCTTTGCACCAATGCAAACTGTCTTATACCAGGTTTGCCTATTTGCATCAGTCCAGCAACACTGGTGGCTGTAACTGAGGTAAAGTCTCCATACAGACAAGGCCTGATAAAAATGTTCTAAAACAGAAGTGGGTGGGAGTTCACTTTATTCTGTATCAGATGCCCAATTCCATTGTCAGGAGGACTCCCAAAGTCTGAACGTCCCCAGTTCCTGGCATCACAAACAGAACTGTTTCAATAGACCCCGTATAGGAAGGTGGCTTTTTTTTTTTTTTTACTTCACTCGTCTGAAAGCAGTCTGCTTATATCAGCAAAAGCATGGCATTCAAACAGCTTCTTGGACCTTGCTGGGAGAAGAAACAACAGGGGAGCTGCAACTAATATCCACATAATATAAAACTAACTCTTAGTAACAAAGCAAACCTCATGGGTGCCTTCATCACACACTGCTGTAAGGTTCACTAACTTACAGCCTGCCAGGGTTAAACCCTCTGTTTCTGTACACACATTCAGGTCCAGAGAGCTTCCAAATGCTGGTCCCAGCTTAGAGGTCGGAAATGTTCATGCCCTGCAGGAGGAACTCATGTACCTGGCATTTGTGTGAAATTAAGTGAGAGGGTTTTAGCAAACATCTGCCAAGAACCTGCCCAAATGTAGCTTCCAAATAATTCTGTCTTGACTTACAGGGTGAGAATCCCTTCACAGATGATCCAGAAGAGAAAGAGGAGCATGAGGAAGGAGAGGGTGGAACAAGTGGAAATGCAGAGGAGGGAATAGCCGAAGGAACAGATGAAAACAAGAATGATGATGAAAACCAAGATGAAGAAAACCAAGATGAGGAAAGCCAAGACCAAGAGGAGAACCCTGAAGCAGAAGCAGCTGAGAATGACGGGGAGCCAGAGGAGATTCAGGCAGAGTCACAGGCAGAGGCAGAATGCACAGAGGAGGAGAATTCACATGTTGCAGAGGAAATCTTCACTGCTGAGGAGGAAGAGCAACAGCTGGAAGGAAGTGAGGAAGAAAGCAAAGAAGTTACTGCATCAGAAGAGGATGAGCCTGTGGAGTAGACTTTGGATGGGGAAGCTGACATTTAAGAAATTTAAGACCCAGCATTAAATTTTTTTAAAGCATAACTATCTGTGAAACTTCCATAGTATGTTTTTGGTTATCATTCTACTAAACTTTCACCTAGTTATGGCAGTTGAAAGCCTCTATCTGTAAAGTGGTTTTGGAGATAGATTTTTTTTTACCAAACCTTCATTTTAGTAGCTAGGTTTTGTGCAGTCCGAGTTTTTAGATGGCTTTGTACTAGGAGTATTTCCTTTGAGCATGTGTACAAAACACACTGTGCTAATGCACCATGTACAACATCACAATCTGACAGATTAAACCTCTTACTATCTTCCCTGTGAAACTTTTATATATTTAGATAAAGTGGGTTGTCCCTTAGCTAGCCTTCCAGGAAGCATAAGGAGCCTCAAATCCAGGGTTTAAAATTCTGCAGTGTATGCTATAAGATTCTGCATAATTTCCATGTGACTGTAGTACTCTTCCCAATGTTTTATTCTTCCTTTTTAATGCAAAAGAAAAATAAGTGGTGTTGACATTGTATTGTTTGTAAAATGCTTTCATTTGAAGGTGAATGTTTTCAGTGGGTGGAGATAAAGCACTACACTGAGAATACCTGGTGTGTGAGCCTTAATTTCTGAAGGTGGAGGTGAGTAGTATGTGTCCTGGTGATTTTCATAATAGGTGGAGATCTTGAAATGTGGTCCTTCTAAACTGAAGCAATACTGGGCAATAGCTGTGGTTTGCTACACTGAGACCTGAGTGCAACTCATCCTCGCTGCTGATTTGGAAAAAGTCACTTCCCTTCTATGTTTTCTTATCTCTACAATAAGGCTAATATAGCCCTTCCGAGATCTCCAGCTGAATGGTGCCTTGTGAGTATTCATAAGTATTTCCTAAAGTTGTCACTGGTTAGTCATTGATTTTAATTCTAAGTATATTCATCAAGCTCAAAAATCAAACACTTCCATGATATGTCAAAGCTTACCCCTGCTGGAAACTGAACCAATTTTGTGCAGACAAAAATCTTTTCTGGTTTATGCTCCATTATTGAAGCATGTGTGGAAAAAGGGGGAGGCCTCTACTGTACGACAGGACGCTGTTTTGGGACGCGCTGCCTTGAGCTTTTTCAGTGGCTTCAATGTCTGTGGAACTTCCCTGGAATATAGTGCTGGTAGCTGTAGCTTGTCAGTTTTCTTCGTAAACCTGGCTTCCTTCTCCCTACTTGCATTCATTTTTCCATAATAGGGAAGTTAGCCTAGATGCAGGTGTACTGCACTGGGAGGCACAGGATGGGGAGGAGATGAACATCCCTCAGTGCTGAAGGAACAGGTCCAGGACTATTTAGAAAGATTGGACATAAGTCCATAGGGCCAGATGCAATGCATCCAAGGGTGCTGAGGGAGTTGGCTAATGTGATTTCAGAGCCATTGGCTATTATCTTTGAAAGCTCGTGGCAATTGGGGGAGGTCCCTGATGACTGGAAAAAAGCAAATATAGTGCCCATCTTCAAGAAAGGGAAGAAAGAGGATCCAGGGAACTACAGACCGGTCAGCCTCACCTCAATCCCTGGAAAAATTATGGAGCAGGTCCTCAATGAATCCATTTTAAGGCACTTGGAAGAGAGGAAGGTGATCAGGAACAGTCAACATGGATTCACCAAAGGCAAGTCATGCCTGACCAACCTGATTGCTTTCTATGAAGAGGTGATGGCTCTGTGGATGTGGGGAAAGCAGTTGACGTGATATACCTTGACTTTAGCAAAGCTTTTGATAGTCTCCATGGTATTGTTATCGGCAAATTAAAGAAGTATGGGTTGGATGAATGGACTATAAAATGGTTAGAGAACTGGCTAGATCATAAGGCTCAACGGGTAGTGATCAATGGCTCCATGTCTAGCTGGCAGCCGGTCACAAGCGAAGTGCCCCAGCGGTTGGACCTGGGTCCAGTTTTTTTCAACCTCTTCATTACTGATCTGGAGGATGGGGTAGATTGCACCCTCAGCAGGTTTGCAGATGACTCTAAGCTAGGGGGAGTGGTAGATACCCTGGAAGGTAGGGACAGAATACAGAAGGACCTAATTTAATTGGAGGATTGGGCCAAAAGAAATTTGATGAGGTTCAACAAGGACAAGTGCAGAGTCCTGCACTCAGGACAGAAGAATCCCATGCACAGCTAGACTGTGCTAGGCAGCTGTTCTGCAGAAAAGGACCTGGGGGTTACAGTGGATAAGAAGCTTATATTAGTCAGCAGTGTGCCCTGGTTGCCAAGAAGGCTAATAGCATAGTGGGCTGCATTAGTAGGAGCATTGCCAGCAGATCGTGGGAAGTGATCATTCTTCTCTATTTTGCATTGGTGAGGCCTCATTTGGAGTATTGTGTCCAGTTTTGGGCCCCCCATTACGAAAAAAAGATGTGGAGAAGTTGGAGAGAGTCCAGCGGAGGGCAACAAAAATGATTAGGGGGCTGGAGCACAAGACTTATGAGGAGTGGCTGAGGGAACTATGCTTGTTTAGTCTGCAGAAGAGACGAAAGAGGGGGGATTTGATAGCAGCCTTTAACTACCTGAAAGGGGGTTCCAGGGAGAATGGAACTAGGCTGTTCTCCGTGGTAGCAGATGACAGAACAAGGAGCAATGGTCTCAAGTTGTATTGGGGGAGGTGTAGGTTGGAGATTAGGGAAAAAGTTTTTCACTAGGAAGGTGGTGAAGCACTGGAATTCGTTACCTAGGGAGGTGGTGGAATCTCCATCTTTAGAGGTTTTTGAGCTGCGGCTTGATAAATCCCTGGTTGGGATGATTTAGCAGAAGTTAGTCCTGCTTTGAGCAGGGGGTTGGGCTAGATGACCTCCTGAGGTTCCTTTCAACTCTAATATTCTATGATTCTATGAACTGCACAACTTCTAAACTACAGATGTTCATCTGTAGAATTCTCTCATTGTCTTGCCACACTTACTGTGGTACAAGACAAATAGTTTATTAAACCTGGTCTAGTGTAAATGTTGAGGTACGGGATCAAATTTCAGATAACAGTAACGTTTTGAAATCTGAAGTGGGGACACCAGTATGGCATAGCAGTCACTGCTGACCTCTTATAGAAGAGTAGGGACCTCAGTGTGGCCATGGTACCAGAGACCACCTGAAGCCTAGTCAGTAGTGGCATGTTTCTTGGATGGTTCATTCAATGATTGGAAGCTTGTGGCAAATTGCCATTTTGAACAAAACCTCTAAGATTGTGCATGTACCTACATTGGATTCAGGAAATGACAGATGAATTTTAAGGCATAAAGTATGAAGAGATGCATGTGGAGGATGATGACTGTAGTAAGGCTACTGAAAAATCTAAACTAAAGTTGGACTTTGTCAAACCCATAGAAACTTAGAGGACTAAAAGCTTAGTCCAAGGAAAGCTAATTTTTAGAAAAATGTATGTAGAAAGCTGTTAAAGCAGATGAATATTCAAATACCCCAATTATGTTAGAATATACCAAATGGTATTTAAAAAACTTAATTCTGTTTCTGTTTTTCCCCTATGTCATCCTGGGCACCAGAACTCTTCTTAAAGCCATCTTCCATCATACCAATTTATTAATCTCTAGCTCCTATAGAACCACCACTGATATCCTACAACTCACCCTCCAGTTAACCCATCCCTTAGCACTCAAAGGCAAGTAAGAATTTTTTATATGGATGGTAAGAGGCAACTCTTAAATGCAGCTCCCTGATTCAGCTGAGATTACTACATCATAGTAGTCTCTATTTACCGTTGTTGATCTTCACTCCTTGCCATCCCCCACAAACAAACCAATCCCTACCCTTTGTGGAGCTTAGCAAGTAACTGCAGGCTTCTCTTTCCTCCTGGTTTTGCATACTCTAAAACCATCTGCGTGGTTATGCAATAGATGTTCTAGCCAACCATCAGGCTACTTTCTGTAAACAAGTAAAGTTTGGGGAATTTGTCTATGCCTCAAATTCTAATGCTATTTTACAGTAGGTAAAAAATTGTACAGTAGAAGTACAATAATAAAGATGGGTTTTTTGGCTAGTTAGCTAATCTTCATTTACAAAATGTAAATTTTGAGCCTCTAAATGTGGCTTGACCAATTGCCTGTAAGCATTCAAAAAAACTCTTGTGTACCCTGAAAGTAATGACAAGAATACTCTTCCTGGGCAGACTTATAAGCTAAGGCAATAGTCACAAATAATGTTCAGCTGCTATTGAATGGCTTCTATTAAGGATAACTTTTAATAAACTAAGCATGACCATCTTTCATCATACATTCCAGGAAAATAAAATTAGGTGGCTTGCTACAACCAACCAGATCATGACTAGATAAAACTGCAGCCTTGGGACTAGAACCCTGATTGTTTGCTTAATACTGTATGTCTAGGCCAATGTTTCTAGAACAAAGTCATTTCCATTAGTGATAACCTATGGACAGAGCCCTATTGCCTTTGCAGCTTACTGGAGGTGGAACTTACTACAATTCATCCTTTGTTCCAAAATCTAAATTTTCATTTTAAAGAAAGCGTCTAGTCCATATGGATATAAAGCTTTCATTTTGACAGGGAATCTTAAAATAATTTTTAAGAAATGTAAAAGTGGCCACAAAATGAAACACACACAAATTTTAAGTCCTATTGGAGTTCGTGTTGATTTGCTGCAGATTGGGATGATACCCAGAAGTAAAAAAAATTCCACTTAAAAAAAAAAAATTGTGGGGTCCTGCATTTCTGGATCTTTTCTTGCAAAAATCTATAAACTATGGCCTGGGTTTTTTTTCTTTTTTGGTGGTGGTGGGGGGACCTCGAACTTTACACCTGCTACTTAAGACAATACCAGTTGGAAGCAGGTATCCCTTCTCTAATTTGCTCTGTACATTTTTAAAAAGTTGTGTTCCCTAAATACATCAGCAGACATTTATCATTGATGCTGCTCCTTCCCAGAGCAATTAATGCAGCAGCCTGCATAAGAATCTGGGTGACAGACTCTGTTCACGTGCACATGCAAGAGCAATCCATAAAATACCCAGCAGCTTAGGATACACTTCCCTGAGCAAAGAACCAGGACTAGTCTCTCTACATTTCCTGCACTTCATCCTCCTTATCAACCTCGATCATGATTACAACTCTAGACAGCAGTCAGATATGAGCCACCACCTCCTGCCAACATGTTAGAAACAAATTTACTTCAGATGCAGTTGGGAATAGAATCCAGGTCTCTAATGTGGTAGACCCAAAACTTCTCCACTCAGCAATAGTGCCTTTCAGATTGTTCATTCTACCATTTTTTGGTAATGCTGTGAACCTCTACCCTATGGTATCCACTCAGAGCCAGTATTAAAACCTTGGGTTCCTGGTCTCTAATTTTCTACAGCTGTAGATAGTTTTGTGACCCAGGGGGAAAGTGTGCATCAAGTCTCCTAGTGACTTAGGCTGTCTCTGTGCTAGGTAGTACAGGTATACTATACCACCAAAGCACTCCTACTGTGGATGCAGCTTATATTGGCAAAGCTGCACTTCTGCTGTTGTATCTTATTCCATACCTACCACAAGCAAAGCAAACTATACCTCTGAAAGCACAACTTTGGTGGTAAATACCTCATCTGTACTAGGGTTTTTCCAACATAGCTGTGTCGGACAGGGATCTCATCTCTTCATGCTCCTGTCCCGCAAGCTGTGCCAACAGATGTCTATAGTGTACATACAGTCTTAATTGTGGCCTCAACAATGTGAAGGAAGAATAACTTCCCCAATAAATGGAATGGGTGACAGACAGATGTGCTGGCTGATTGATTGATCCTGGTGCCTGTGAGGTTGGCAATTAAAGTTTTGCAATAGAATGCAAGTTTGATGGAGCTGGAGTGTGGATTGCTTTTCAGTATCCATGGCAACTGAAACTGAAAGCCTTGTGGAGTATTGGAGAGTTAGTGGCAGCATTGTAGTTAGTCTGAAGATAGTAAGGCATGCAGGAGACTTGAGCTTTAACTTATTTCCATGCTTTTAAGGCTTTGGGTGTCCCCCAATTCAGTCATAAGTCACTAAAGTGTGTGCATGCGTGCGTGTATACACACGTACACAGTTGGTATAAATACTACATCGCTATAAAATTTATAGGCCCAAAAACTTCATTAATGCAGAGTTCAAGTTGCCTAGTGCTGCCTTGTGCCCTCCTGAACATGGAGTGTGGCTAAATTTAACTTACTGTTTCCTCATTTTCAGATGTTTAAGGTACCTGCCATCCTTGCAACACATCCTTAACTCGGCCATCTTGAAGCGATGCCCCAGCATGCCAACAACACACATGCTAGCACTCTGCCCTTATGCTGCTATAGCATACTAGGAACAGAGCACGTGTAGACAGCCTTAACGCCTTTTGGCTACAGCAAAACTCAAACTAAGGGGCAGTATACAGGAAGGGCAGTCAAAGATTGATTCTACACACAAATCGTTCAACTGGTTGTATGTTATCACCCCTTCACTCTTGCCCTGAGGATTCCTGCTAAGACACTGCCTTCACTTACCCTTCTCTAAGCCCTAGAGATGCTGCCTTACATGCCACCAGACTACGGACAAACCCCAGGGCAAGACGACACCCGTGTGCACCTCTGCAGTTGCAAGCTGTAGAGCTCAGTGCTGAACTGGGGCATACTGGATCCTTCAATGTACCTAGTCATATCACAGTGATAACTCTGTTCAATTGCTCTAACTAATCCCTCCCCCATTCAATACAGCTAAACCCAACTCGGCGAAGATAGCTGAAGTGCATGCAGTTAAATGCTGCATTCAAAACTGGAGCACAATACAAATACTGGCATATTCTCTGAACTTCCTCATGTCTCCTTACCCCCTTCCTTAACCATTCCCAATGACTATTGCCAGTTCCAATGGGTAGATTTCAGGTTGTATTAAGGGGGTGCCCTGTATTTTGGTATTTCCTGGTTTTCAGAGGTTTAAGTTAACTACTCTGCATTCTGGAAGGGTACATGGCATTGCTGGCAACTTAACTCTGTTAATGAAGTTTTTGGATAATTTAGTTTCCTTGGTTTAAATAAATAAATAATTTATAACCATGCCCATCTTCCACAGTTCAGCTCTCCTCCTCCACTGTCTCTGGCTCCTTGGCAATCATTACTCGGGCCATAGAATGCACTGGCTGCATGTTATGGAAAATAGATCCTGTCAAACTAACTTGATATCTTTGTTGGAGATTACAAGTTTGGTTGATAAAGATAATGTTGATGTAATATATTTAGACTTTTGTAAGGCATTTAACTTGGTACTTCATGATATTTTGATTAAAAAACTTGAATGATATAAAATTAACGTGGTTTACGTTAAATGGATTAAACACTGGCTTAACTGATAGATCTCAAAATGAGGAATCAATTGAGTAACTGTTTCTGGTTAGGTACCATAGGGATCCATTCTTATTCCTATGCCATTTAATATTTTTATCAATTACCTGAAGTTAAACATAAAATCACCCCTGATAAAGTTTGCAGATGACCCAAAAATTTGGGGGAGTGGTAAATAATGAAGCGCACAGGTCCCTGGTACAGAGCAAATTGGATCACTAGATAAGCAGGGCCCAAGCAAACTATTCATTTAATATAGCTAAATGTAAATGTGTATGTCTAGTAACAAAGAATGCAGGCTATACTTACAGGATGGAGTACTCTTATCGTAGGAAGCAGTGACCCTCAAAAAGATTTGGGAGTGGTGGTGGGTAACCAGGTGACGGAGAGCCACAATTGACCTACTTACTGTAACTCGCAGTACATTGAACTATGTCTACACTGCAAGTTCCGTGGCAATTGATGCAGTGGGATTGATTGAACAGGTTGCGTAGACCCACTCAATCAATCCCAGATGGCCTCTCTGGTCAATGCCAGTAATCCACCTCCCCAAATGGAGTAAGGCTGTGTCAACGGGAGGGAACCTTGGACACTGGATTAGTTGTGTCAACCCTAACAGTCCTCCAGCAGCTGTTCTGCCCCAAACTGATATGACCCTGTCTCCAGGACAGTGATTATTGTGGCCACAGTTTTGAACTCCACTGCCCAAGGGTCACAGAGACCAGAAACACCCCCCCCACACACACACACCTCATGTTTTTAAATACCTTTTCCTGATTGCCACCTTGATGAGCACTCTTAACAGCTCACCTTTGTTGTGCACATCTGACCATGCTGGTTCCATGCACAGAGAGGTACACTCATGCTTGGAGCAGGCAAAAACTTGTGGATCTTGCCCTGTGGAGAGAAGAAGCTATGCAAGCCCATTTATGGAACAGCTGTTGAAATATCAACATTGCATGCAGATTGCCCAGGGGATGCTGCAACAGGAGCATGAAAGGGATGAACAGCAGGGCCGTGCAAAAATGAATTAACTTTGCCAGGCATATAAGGCAAGCAAAGGCATCAAGAAACCTTGTGGTGCCCTGCAGATCAGCCATTTTTGCAACAAACTGTATGTCAAACTCGGCAGTGACCCCACCAGCATCCCGCAGATGACTGGAAACTTTGGAGGCACTCAAAGCAGAGACCCTACCATGAACAGCAAGTGGGCAGGGGGAATACAGTAGGAGACTGAAACTACACTACAAGCCAGGAACTGTTTCAAACTGATGGAATCAAGTCAGTCAAGCACAGATGAGCCTACTAATGAGCAGGAAGAGAGCTCAGGTAAGTGTGTACATGCATTATTCCTTACAATGGATTTTTTGGCTTTTGTCTCCCTGAAACCCCATGTCCCTCCCTTCCCCACTTAAATATGTTGCCCATCCCATCCACAAGTTTACAGAACAGAGGAATTGAGTTTTTGATTGCTTTAATGTTACAAAATACAATGTTAGGGAATAGAGTTCTATGGCAGTCCAATTACACAATCCACATATCAGTGTCGTGTCCTCAGGTGAAGGGAGAACAAACATAGGTAGAGTCAACATCCACCTTTCCTGTGTGTGTCTCGTTGGGCTAGGCCATGGGTGGGGACTGCAGAATACTTTGTTTATCTGACTAGGGCCGTCCTTTTAGCCTCTGAAGAGAGCTTGATGAAATTTTCATGGATATACCCCGCAGCCCTCTCCTGAAGATTGCTGGGGATGGCAGCCTTGTTTCTTCCACTGCGCAAGGAGACCTTCCCATGCCTCTTTGCAGTGAGTTTGGCTGACACCATTGCAGTAAACGACTGCAGGTGATTTCAAGATGCCAGTAGCAGCGCGTTTTGTGCCTTTGTCACCCTCAGGAGTGAGATATCGGCCAAAATCACCACTGCCAGTGAAAGCAGTGCTAACATTCACTGCAATTTCCCTATATCAATCTCCAGGGAGGGGGCCCTCAAGGTTACAGTTTCCTTGCAACAGAACTCCCCCCCCAGGCCGTACCATGGTTTGAGCTGCAGATCGGTACTCCAAAGCTCAAGTGCCAAATAAGCATTTCTTATTGAAAGGGTTTATGGGAATAAGGTAAGGGAGTTTTGAGACTTACCTTTCCCTTTCCGTTGTGATTCATTCTAATAGTGCATTTGTCTGTTTTAATCAGCAGCTTCTGGCATGCTGTCCTGAGGGGTGCCCCCTCCATGCCTGTTGAACATCTGTCCCTGATCAGGAGGAGAAAGAGGAGGATGTTCTGCAAGATATTCCAATCCTTTACAGCCCAGTGAACAAGGACTTGGAGGACCCATCTGAACGCAGCCATGGAGAAAGACAACTGAGAATGGAGTGAGCAGTTACTGCAGGAGACGCAAGAGAACCAAAAGGCACATCAGGAGATAATGGGCTTCCTCAGACAAATAACTCAAATGTAGCAAAGTAGTACTGACCTTCATGCTCAAAGACCGTGGACTCAGCAGCCTTTCCAGTCCTTGGAGAACTCCTTGGTTGCTGCACCCCACACCCCCCAACATACCATGTGGCATCAAGTGTACATCCTAACCCTCACCGCTCCATGCTGGGCAATAAGAAGTGTAATAGTTACAAATATCCTGACCTCTAAAAACCACAGGTCAGCATATGTAGCCACCCTAAGCTATGTTGGAATAGCTTTTACAGACAGACATAAGTGTTCATGTCTATTTTCACTTGGGATTTTAAAGTATGGTTTTAACCTGTTATAATGTTGGTAAAAGCTTTTTAACCTTGTGTGAATTTGTTTGCACTTTAATTTTGTTCCCATGCTGCCTTGTGCACAATCAAGTTTTATTTTTGGAATCTTTATTAGTTTGCACAAAGCATTACAAAATACATAAAAGGAGGCAAAGCTAATCTCAAAGTACACACAACAGACACGTTCATAAAAGCATCGGACAACACTACTCTGGCTGACTGTTGAAATGGTCTTTTAAGGCCTCCCGCAGCTGCAGAGCTTCACTGTTGGCTCTTCTAATAGCCTATGGTTATGTCTACACTATAATATGGGCCCAAGGTTCAAACTCATACTCAAGCCTAACCTTCCTCCAATCTACGTGCAAATCACACTAACTCGGGGCTTAGACCAGGGTTCCAGGTTCTTCTGGGAGTGCTTGCGCATGTTGATTCCCTTCTGGGGGGTGTGTGTGTGGTGTGTGTGCACGCGCGCGCAGTCGGTCGGTCGGTCACCGGAATTTTTTTCCTTAGTATTTGTAGGGCCAGCTCTGGAGTGGTATATGGGGTACCGCTGGTACTACACCCCCTCAGTTCCTTCTTTCCGCCCTTGACGGTTGCTGCAACCCTCGCTCGCTTATGCAAGTGTTCAGAGTTTTTCCCTAGTAGTTTTAGTTTACTTGCTTTCTCTGTTTTGTTACGTTAGTCTGTATATAGTTAATAGTTGAGTGTTAGTCGCATTGGAGACCTGCATGCAGGAGTGGGGCATGCCCCATTCCCCAGGCTTCAAATCTTGTTATACCTGCAACAAACCTTTCCCGCTTAGTTACCCCCACGACAGTTGCCTAAAGTGCCTGGGGGAATCGCATGGGAAGGACAAGTGCAGGATTTGTAAAGGTTTCAGGCTGAGGACTAAAAAAAGAAAAATCCGTCTTTCAGACCTGCTGATGAAGGTGGCATTGAGACCAGCCGCAGAACACCCCGTTCCATCTTGGGGTGAGCACTTCTGCTTCGGTGCAGAGCACTGCTGGCACGGTGCCTTCTTGACACTGCTCCTCTTCTCCGTCACCTCCAAAGAAGTGGCAGAAGAAGCAGTGTTCCGAAAGAGGTCGTTCCCTTGCAAAAAAAAAAAAAAGCAGGGAAGCAGGGCGAGGCGCAGGTCCCATGTCGGGCTGGTCAGCCTCCAGAGTTGGGATGGCCAGAACTGGGTTTTCTACTCAGGGGACCAAGCCCCCTGAGGGAGCAACCCCCAACTCCAGGGAGTGGAAGGGTCCCCTCCACCTTATGGTACCATCAAGCAGTGAGAGATGTGAGGGACCTCACCCTGTCTCCCACACCTAGACATTCCTCAGTGCCAGGAAAAGGGAAGGCACCAATATCAAGAGGGAAGCCCACGATGGGGCCGCCACCATGGTTACATCGCTTCCCTGAGCCACACCACCATTCCATATCACCATGGTCCTGGTCACCAGTGCAGAGGAAGTCCCTGCCTTCATGGCACCAGTCCTTGAGATTGTGCTCCCAGCTCTGAGGCACTCATCTGCAGTTGAGCAGCACTGATTTCAGTCCCCGGCATCGCAGGGCTCACCTGCAGCTCAGCTGTACTGATCCCGGTCCCCTGGGAACCAGTCCTCATCTTCCTGGCACCAGTCTCGGGAGTCCCACCGCCAGTCTGACACCTTCCTCTCTGGCATCACGCCACTCACACCATCAGTGCTCACTGGAACATCCTGGGACCCGCGGGTTCCAGGCACTAGTCCCCCTCCCCGCAGCATTGTGTCTCAGTACCTCAGGATAGCTGGAGGGAGGCAACATTAGCCCTCCGTGGCTTCTGGGAGAGGAATTCTACTCCTCGAGTGATGACGGAATCCATCGCCTGAACCATCCCGTCTCAACCATCAAAGGCGCAAGAGCCAGGTTCAAGCCTTTCAACATCAGGTTGGCCTCAGGGTCAGTGGCTGGTTCAATGGCCATATTGGAACCCATAGGGGGTTCCCCACAGCACCAGGGCTGGTGTGCTGAGCACTGTGGGGCCAGAGTCAGGAGGCTGCCGCACTGGTGTGTGGAGACCAGAAAGGCAGACTGCGAAGCACTAGAGTCCTGACTGGCTGTGCCCGAGTGGTTCAAAGGCACGATCCCTGTAGGACTCCGTCACACCTCTCTCATGAACAAGTTCTCGTGCAGGAGATGGAAAACCTTCTCAAGGTGGGGGCTGTGAAGGAAGTTCCTCTGGACATGAAGGGTACAGGGGTTTTACTCCTGGTGCTTCCTCATCCCCAAGGCGAAAGGGGGCCTCAGACCCATCCTGGACCTGTGATGTCTCAAGTATATCAAGAGATTGAAGTTCCGCATGGTCTCCCTAGCCTCCATCATCTCCTCACAGGATCCAGGAGACTGGCATGCCGCCCTCAACTTAAAAGATGTTTATTTCCACATCGTGATATTCCCTGGCCACAGGCGTTGCTTCCAGTACATAGTGGGCTGTTCCCATTATCAGTTTACAGCGCTGCCATTTGGCCTGTCTTCTGCCTCAAGCGTATTCACGAACTGCATGGCAGTGGTGGCCAGACACCCAAGGCGCCAGGGAGTGCAGATTTACCCTTACCTGGAAGGCACAGTAATCAAAGGCAGGTCCCAGTCTCGGGTCTGGCATCACCTCAAGTTAGTGTGGATCACTTGTCACCACCTGGGCCTAATGACAAATGAACAAAAATTGATGATATAACCAGTACAGCGAATACAGTTCATTGGAGCAGTCCTTGACTTCACACAAGCCAAGGACTTCCTAACAAAGCCTTGATTCAGAGCCACATCAGACTTCATCACACACATCCAAGCTTTTCCCCTCGCAAAGGCCTGGACTTGCCTCAAGCTGCTGGGCTATATGGTGGCTTGTGCGTATGTGGTATACCATGCACATCTAAGGTTCAGGCCACTACACTCATGGCTGGCCACAGCATATACCCCAAGCAGACACAGCCTGGACCACGTGGTCACAGTACCTACCCACATCTTGTCATCGCTGAGTTGGTGGTTGAATCCCCATTCAGTGATGCAAGACATGCTCTTTGAAGGGTTAGTCCCCTTGGTCACCCTGGTGTCTGATGCCTTGGACCTGGGATGGGGGGCCCATATCTGTTCCAATCACACTACCGAAGAGACCTAGTTGCAGTATCAGGGACTCAGGGTGACCTGTCTGGCTTGCAAAGTATTCCTTCCCTGCGATACTGCCGTGATGTACATCAACAGGCAAGGCGGGGCTTGCTCTCCAGCCCTGTGTCAAGAAGTCATGCGCCTGTGGAACTTCATCTTTGGACACAATATTCACATCACAGCACCTCATCTTCCAGGGACCAAGAATGCTACAGCAGACCTCCTCAGCAGGTCCTTCTTACCCCGCCACAAATGGTCAATCCACTCAGAGGTGGCCAGCATGATCTTCCAGAGGTGGGGCTCTTCCCAAATGGACCTTTTTGCATCCAAACTGAACAAGAAGTGTCCTCGGTTCTACTCAATGCACGGGCTTGATGAGGGGTTGCTGTCCGATGCCTTCCTTTTCTTATAGACGGAAGCTCTCGTACGCCTTCCTGCCCATAGCACTGATACAAAGAGTCCTGCTGAAAATCAAGAGACAAGGCAGACATGATCCTGCTAGTGCCTGCATGGCCATATTAGCATTTGTTCAGCACACTGCTGGAACTGTCAATCACCCCTCTGCTAAAATTGCCATGTTGGCCCAATCTCTTCTCCCAGAACTGGAGCCAGCTCCTACACCCAGACCTAGAATCCTTATATCTGAGGGCGTAGAGACTGAGTGGCTCAACCCTGTAGAACATGCATGCTTATCTCAGGTCCAACAAATCCTGATGGACAGCAGAAAACCCTCCACTAGCACATCATATCTGACCCAGTGGGAAAGGTTCATCTGCTGGGTGTCAGGCTGAAAAATCTCACTTCACCAGGCATCAATCCAGGCTATTCTAGACCACTTGTTGCATCTTAAACCTCAGGACCTAGCATTTTTTTCATTAAAGGTCTGTCTGGCAGCCACCCTCCAATCCAAGGGAAATCAATATTTTCCCCACTGCAAGATGGTTAGGTTCCTGAAAGGCCTACAGAGGCTTTACCCTCAAGTTTGGGACTTGTTGTCCCTCCTGGGATCTGAACCTAGTTCTATCAAAGCTCATGGGGCTCCCCTTTGAGCCCTTTGCTATTTGCTCATTGTTGCTCCTCTCCTGGAAAGTGTTCTTCCTTGTAGCAATCGCCTCGGTGTGAAGGGTGTCTGAGATTAAAGCAGTCACCTCACGGCCACTGTACACAGTGTCCTATAAGGAAAAGGTCCAGTAACTACTTCACCTGGCCTTCTTACACAAGGTGGTGTCCCAGTTCCACAATAACCAAGATATAGTTCCCCAGTATTTCTTCTGAAACCACATGGCTCAGAAGAGGAACAAATGGCACACACTTGATGGCAGGCATGCCTTAGCCTTCTACTGAGAGGGCAAAACCCTTCTGTAAGGCTATGCAACTTTGTTGCAGTGGCAGAAAGAATGAAAGGCTTATCGGTTTCCTCCCAGATCTCCTCATCAATAACTTCCTGCATCAAATTCTGTTATGAACAGGCAAATGTTCCTCTGCCGGGAATCACTGCAGCCCATTCCACCAGAATGCAAGCCTCTTTGGCAGCTTTTCTGGCACAGGTACCGATATAGGACGTCTGTAAAGCCACTACCTGGTCTTCAGTCCATACCTTCACATCCCATTACGCCATCATCCAGCAGGCAAGGGACAGTCCCGGCTTTGGCAGAGCAGTGCTGCAAACGGTGCACCTGTGAACTCCAAGCCCACTTCCAGGGGATATTGCTTGTGAGTCACCTAGAATGGAATCGACATGAGCAAGCACTCAAAGAAGAAAAGATGGTTACTTACCTCTGTAACTGTTGTTCTTTGAGATGTGTTGCTCATGTCCATTCACTGACTCACTCTCTGTCCCCACCATCAGAGTTGACTCAGGCCCACATAATGCAGTGTAGATGCTAGAGCCCCAGGTTGAGAGTAGCATTGGGTTCAACAATTCCTACCCCGGGGCTACAAATAAGTGTAGATGGTCAAGTTGTAGGTTAACAGACATAGGTTCTGTTAACTTGAGTTCTACTTTTTCTGGGCTTACTTTGCAATGCAGTCATACGCTTTGTGTCTACCTGTTCAAATTCAGCAGCCAGCTGGTCCACCTTGCCCTTCCATACTGGCAGCTGCTTTTCCCCCTTTGCCTCAAAGATATTGTGCAGTAGTCAACTTGCGATGCTAACCATGGAGATGTTTTTCTTGCCGAGATCCAATCTTCCCCTCCCCTGGCTCCAGCAGAGAGCAAAGCGCTCCACCTGTCGTCTTTGGTGCTGTGGTCTCTGCTGGAGCCAGAGGGATGGGAGTGTGGATCTCCCATCCCCCTGACTGCAGAAGGGAGCCATTGCCTAAGGACCCAGGTGGAGCGCACGGAGCTACAGGACCCGTGCACGTTTCCTGCTGCAGCCAGGGAGACGGGAGATCAGCAAGGAGGCAGCCTCCTCACTGAATTCCTTTCATCCAGCTGCAGCGGGGGTGGGAGCTGCTGGCAGAGAAACTGGTGGCCTGTAGGAAGGCACTGTGGTCTCCCTCGGAGTTGGGACCTGAGAACAGGCCGCAGCGATCCATCTGGGCTAAAACAGCCTCTGCTGACAAGTCAGCCTGGCAACAGAAAGGCTGGGCTGTGATAGGGCCGGCAGGCCGGGCTGTGATAGGGCCACCCGGCCAGCCCAATCAGCAGCAGAGGGGCGGAGCCCCTACAGGAAGAGGCAGTATAAAAGCCAGGCCATGGAACTCAGTAGGAGGAAGATGTCTGCTGGAAGCAGACGTGCTGCTATGCTGGTCTAGGCTGGACCGGAACCAACCTGAGGCTGGGGATGCTCACCTCCCAGGGCTGAAGCTCACAATTCCCTGATGTACTTGGGCCCATGGACTGGGCTGGGCCTCTAGGCCCGGGTGACTGGACTGAGCCCCCTGACCAACCCAGATGAGAACGATTCCCAGAAGTTGGATGAGACCTGGAGGAGCTGCCTGACGCAAAGGCCCCTTGAGTCGGGCTGGACCTGGAAGAGCTGCCTAATGCTGAAGGACCCCAGGAACCCTGCAACCTTGAGGAGCTACCCCTCGCCGAGGAGCTCCCCGCCTTGCCGTCTGTGGACGAGGAGGGACTGGTGAGCTAGCTGTGGGCTGACTAACCCTATGACCAGGTGGAGACAGGTACCTGGGGATATGGGGAGGAAGTGGCCCAGGGGCAGCCAGAACCAGTGGCTGAGTTAGGGGCACAGCCCCGTCAGCGTGTTGCGGCAGAAGCCCCGCCGACTCAGTGACAACGCCTTTGCCACTACTAGGGCCCTGGGCTGGGACGCAGGGGAGATGGTTAGGCCTGCATCCCCCTTCCCTAGCCACCCTGGGCGGAAGTACCCTCCCTTCCTGCTATTGACAGTGGATCCACTGTGTGCCTCACCCTGCTTGAGAGGTCTGAGGCTGTAGACTGCTTACTTGCCCTCCCTGCCTGAGGGCTGGGGCACTAGACTGTTTCCTGGCCCGCCCTGCCAGAAGGCTGGGCCACTTAACTGCTTGGCCACCCATCTGGTCTGAGAACCAGGCCAGCAACCCATGCCCAGGCGCTAATTGTTCCCCATTTAGGAAGGCGCTGTGGCCTCCCCTGGAGTTAGGACCTGAGGACAGGCCACAGCGACCCAGCTGGAGTGAGCGGCCCTGCAACATGGCCCTTTAGGCTTGCAAAAATATCTGTAGCCCTTGAGCCAAAAAGGTTGGGAACCACTGGTCCAGAGGTAGGAGGCAGGAATGAAGACTAAAGACAATATAAATGTGGTTCAGCCGCCTTTTATGTCAATTTGCCATGCTGCTTGTGTGGAAATTTTCAGAAACATGCAGGAGTCCAGGGTCACCTGGGCAAGTCCAGGTGACTCATAAAGGTGTAGCCTTGGCTTCTCTCCTTGGGCGCATTGTACCTGTGAGTTTCCTTAATGGACCATTAAGCAGGCTTATTGCTGCTGCCCCCATCTGTAGCAGTGCATGGGATTCTTCCATCCTAAGTGCGGGACTCTGCACTTGTCCTTGCTGAACCTCATCAGATTTCTTTTGGCTCAATCCTTGAATTTGTCTGTCACTCATATCCCTACCCCTCCAGGGAATCTACCACTCTCCCCAGTTTAGTGTCCTCTGCAAACTTGCTGTGTGTGCAATCCACCCCATCCTCCAGATCATTAATGAAGATGTTGAACAAAACTGGCCCCAGGACCAACCCCAGGAGCATTCTACTTGATACCAACTGCCATCAAGGCATTGATCACTACCTGTTGAGCCCAATGATCTAGCCAGCTCTCTATCCACCTTTGAGTCCATTCATCCAACCCATACTTCTGTAATGTGCTGGCAAGAATACTGTGGGAGACCATAAAGTCAAGGTGTATCAAATCCACCACTTTCCCCACATCCACAGAGTCAGTCATCACATCGTAGAAGGCAATCAGGTTGGTCAGGCATGACTTGCCCTTGGTGAATCCATGCTGACTGTTCCTGATCACCTTCCTCTCCTCCAAGTGCTTCAAAATGGATTCCTTGACCACCTTCTCCATGGTTTTTCCAGGAACTGAGGTGAAGTTGACTGGTCTGTAGTTCTCTGGCTCTTCCTCCTTTTTCAAAGATAGATACTATATTTGCCTTTTTCCAATCATCTGGGATCTCCCGATTACCATGAGTTTTCCAAGATACTAGCCAATACTCTGCAATCACATCTGCCAACTCCCTCAGCACCCTCAGATGCATTGCATCCAGCCCCATGGACTTGTGTATATCCAATCTTTCTAAATAGTCCTGGACCTGTTCCTTCAGCACTGAGGGCTGCTCACCTCCTCCCCATTCTGCGCTGCCCAGTGCAGTAGTCTGGGAGTTGACCTTGTCTGTGAAGACAGAGGCAAAAAAAGCATTGAGTACTTCAGCTTTTTCCACATCATCTGTCACTAGGTTGCCTCCCCTAGTCAGTAAGTGACCCACACTTTCCCTGACCTTTTAGCTTGTTGATAACTTACCTGTAGAAACCTTTCTTGTTACCCTTCACGTTCCTTGCTAGTTGCAACTCTAGTTGTCCTTTGGCCTTCCTGATTTCACCCCTACTTGCTTGGCAATATTTTTATACTCACCCCTAGCCATCTGTCCAAGCTTTCACTTCTTGTAAGCTTTCTTTTTGAACTTAAGCTAACCAAAGATTTCCCAAACTGGTCACCTGCCATATTTGCTATTCTTTCTGCATATCAGGATGGTTTGTTCCTGCAGCCTCAATAAAGTGGGTTTTTTTATTTGTTTTGTTTTTTAAATATAGCCAGCTTTCCTGGGCTCCTTTCCTCCTCATCTTAGCCTCCCAGGGGATCCTGCCGATCAGTTCCCTGAGGGAATCAGTCTGCTTTTCTGAAGTCCCGGGTCCATATTCTGCTGTCCTTACTGAACTCGACTGTCTCATGGTCACTTCTGCAGTTTGCTTTGATATTGCAGGTGCACATTTGCTCTTTTTTTACACATGCTAGAAGAGGTAGTGAAATAACCAATAGAGACAGAGCTGCTATCTGTATCTCATTCCTCTGTACAGTTAGGCAGAGGGAGGCCTGCAGAACAGTTTGTGCGCACTGGGATGTCTCAGGAATCCTCCATAGAGATTTTAAGGAAACTTTCCTGGAGGTAGTCTGCAATCGTCTGCTGAAGGCTTCTGGGGAGGGCTGCCTTATTTCTTCTGCCACAGCAGGACACTTTCTCTTGCCACTGAGAAATTACTTCAGCAGGCACCATTGCAATATACCAGCCAGCAGTATACAGACCCAGTCTGCAACTGGACACTGTACAGGAACTGTTCCCTTCCAGGCTCCATTACCCTCAGGAGTTATAAGCTAAAATCACCACCACCTGTGGGAAACACTGCCAGCATTCATTTCAATTGTTCTATCTGCATATAGTCATGCCTGTGAGCTACCCCGCACCCTGCTTATTGTCCCAACTCTCCCCCTCCTGTCCTGGCCGCACTCACTATGGGTGGGATTGCTGCTGTGCTCTATGAATCCCAAGGACAAGTGAGAATGTAATGCTTGCAACTTGTGCCGCTCAAGGGGAGTGAGTTCAGTATACCAAATTTTCCTTCATCTTATGAATACACTCTCAATAATACCTTTTGCAGCTGGAAATGTGGCCTTGAGGGTCTCTCCATCCACACCAGCAGAGCGGCTCAGCCAGATAAGGAAGAGGATGTGGGATGACATGTTCTCAGAGATCCTGAAAGCCTCTGGTGCTTTGGATGCTGAGCCTAGGGCTTGGAGGATCACCCTCGTGGACAGAATGGAAAGGGTTGGGTGGAGAAAAGAAAAGCACAAGAAAATGAGAGAGATTGTGCAGCAAGTGGCAAACAGACATGTTGGAAACTCTTGTTGACCTTCAGGTTCAACAGAACCATGCTCACCTCCCTCTGCAACCCACAAAGAACTGCATTCCAGCACCTCTCTACATCTTCCTCCCCACACCACATTCCATGTAGTGTCCAGGGTTGTAGCGTTATTCCTTCCACTCCAGCCTGGGAAAGAGTACAGACAATCACACCCAGACATACACCACCTGTCTCTCTCACAGGTCAGTGTATGTGTTTGTGAAATGAGAATAACCGTTCATTCCTTTTCAAAGGCTCTTTTCCTTGTATTTAGAAAATTTCATTGTTATAAATATGGATTTGGAATAAGAGTCTATAGAAACTTAATTCATCTTTAATAGTTCACAACAAACTGTCTCGGTCTGACATTATTCACAGATAATAGCAATAGATGCATTTGCAATGTTGTATTACTACACGCCCAGCAATCATTAGAAGATTCATACCAAGATACCAAAAAAAACCGTGTAAGGCAGAGCACGCTATAGCAACACACATTACTGTGGATCACTATTAAAATGGTCCTTCAAAGCCTCCCTGAGCCGCACAGCTCCTTGTTGAGCTCTTCTTATAGCCCTGGTATCTGGCTGCTTAAAAATCAGCAGACCTCCACCCCAGTAGAAACTTTTCCCCTTTTGCTTCACAGATATTATGATGGACACAGCAGGCAGGTATAACCATTTGGGATTTTTTTTTTGACTGAGATCTAATCTCATGAGTAGACAGCACCAGCGCCTTTCAACAGCCAAAGGCACATTCAGCCATCATTCTGTATCTGCTGAACTTGCAGTTGAAGTGCTCCTGGCTTCTATCGAGGGGGGCCAGTTGTGACACATTGTACCTCAAAGTAGCACCTTGTAACCCCCATATTCCTCAGTGGTGTATGGCTGTGGTATTTCATACAAAGCATACCTTGTAAGCTATCTCATGTAGGGCCTTATGTCCATTTTGCTCAATTTTATAGTCATAGGATTTTTAAAATAGTCAGAGGGGTAGCTGTGTTAATCTATATACAGCAAAAAAGAGTCCTGTAGCACTTTAAAGACTAACAAACTTAATTTCTGCAGGCATAAGCTTCTACAGGATTCTCATTTTTTTTAAATAGTCAATTTCACAGTTTCATATATTTACATCTGAAATGTCAGGGTGTTGTAACCATGGGGATCCCGATCCAAAAGAGGGTCATGTGGGGTTGAGGCTACTGTAGGGGGGTCGTGGGATTGCCACTTCACTTCTCCACTGCTGCTGGCCAGGGTGCTATCTTCAGAACCAGTCAGATGGAGAGCAGCAGCTGCTGGCTGGGCGCCAAGCTCTAAAGCCAGCACCCCCACCAGCAGCAGTACAGAAGTGAGGGTTGCAGGGTGGGGGTGACCATACATTCATGTTTTCCTGGCAGCTTTCCTGCACAGATGGGGGGCTGACAACTGGTGCTGCACCCTCCCCAAGCAGGTAGAAGGCTGACGGCTGGCCCTGCAGCCTCCCCTCACAAGTCAGGGGCTGTCCCAGCCAGCAACCACGAAGCTTCCTGCAGATGGGAGAAGTTCCCGGGGGGGGGGTCTGACCACATCCACACGCAACCCATGTTGTCTTCAGCACAGCAACTTTTGAGGCTCATAAAATTTGTGTTACTGGTTTTGTAGGGCTCAGCTCTGCCAGACTGAGCCATGTTAAAACTGCTAAAATTCATAACAGGGACTACATGGGATGTAGAAATACAGGGGCACAATTTTTTTGGTTAAGCCAAGTGTAATCCAAGAAGCTGACGTGTTACTTGGGCAAACAGTAGAGCTCTTAATAATGGGTGGAACCAGGATTCCTGTGCCTCTGGCTAGAATTCATGCAGAGTGAGAGAGCCTGGAAAGCAATTTAATTGTGGGAGTGATAGAAGGTGTCCCTGCTGACATGCTTGTTGGTAATGATGTTTTCTGCAATGCTTGTTTGTAGGGTAACTCACAGCAAAAGGGAATATAGTGCTAAGGTCCCACAAAAGGATGATAAAAATCTTAGAATGCTGAGCGGGAGGATTCTTCTGCAGCAGAGAGACGCAGCCTGCTTCCAGGTGTGAGGCAGGTCGAGACCAGTCCCTGCACCACAGCTAAAGGCAGCACCTCCTCAGTAAGGGAGGGGGGAGGAGCACCTGTCACTGAAGGTATGTATACAACAGAACTTAAGTCCACCTATATTAGGTCAACTAGCATCCTCACCAGGAACACTGCCACTGACCTACGAGGGCAGAGTGGGGAGCCGAGAGCCTGGTTTCTCAGCTCCGCTGGCAGCTCCCTGCTGGAAGCCTGGCTGCTCCACAGGTTCCCAGCAGGTTGCCCCATTCTCTGCTCCCTGCAGGGAGCGGAAGAAACTACCAGGGCTTCTCCCTTCTCCATGCCCTGGCAGGAGCTGGGGGAAGCTGCCCAGGGCTTTTTGCCCCCAGAGAGCAGGGTCTAGCTTCCCTGGCTTCTCAGCTTCTTTCCCCCCACCCTACAGGGAGCAGGTGTAGGGAGGGCCATTCAGGCATCTGCCCTGGCTCTCAAACCAGAGTGGGGTCCAACCAACCAGCACTCCAGGGAAGCAGGGGGTAGCTGGGCTCTAGCTGCCTGGCTTTCTTGCCAATTTCACGGCTCCTACCATGAAATTGACAAGACAGCCAAAAGCAGATGTAAGGTATGCAATGTCCACACAGACACTGCATTGCCCCAACTACACGAACATAAGCCTTATGCCTCTCGTGGAGGTAGAGTTATGATGTCAGTGTAGTTTGGCACTTACATCAGCAGGAGGAAGGCTGTAGCATAGACACTGACAGAATTAGGTCAACATAAACTGCCTTATTTCGTCCTCCCTGTGTAATGTAGACTAGCTTGAGAAAGCTGTTCCAACTGTTAGCTGTGGGCTCTTTGCAGCTGAACAAGTGAGAGATCCTGCTCTAGGGAGCATAGAGAGAGGTGTCCGGAGGGGAGCCCAAGGAAGGGTGATGGCCTCTTAGAACATTGAGGAGGTGGGTGAAGGTTTCTTTAACTCTGCAGTACAGGGAAGCAGGGTGCTTCCAAATCTAGGAGAGACTGAGACCAACTCCTGCAGCCCAGCAGAAGGCAACACACCCTCAGGATTAGGGGCAGGACAGGTTTCGTTAATGACTGAGAAAACTGTCCCAGTTGTTAGCTGGTAGCATTCTGCAGCTGAACATAAGAGATTCCACTCTAGAGAGCATAGAGAGATGTGTCCTAAGCCCTGTCTACACCTATCTTCGGGATTCAGTGGCAGTCGACGGAGATACACAAGTGATTTATGTCACTTGTGTATCTCCCGTTGTCTTTGCAGCGTCTGCTCCACGTGCCATCCATGCTGCACTGCGTTGAAGGGAACAGCGTTCCCTTCAACGCAGCACTACACCACTTACCCAAGTGGTTTTCCTGCATCGCTTACTGGATCGACTAAGCGGGTCTACACAGAGGACCCATTCACAAATGAAACCAGAGAGGCCAGCGCAAAAGTCTGAGCTGAGATGAATCCATGCTTTCCTGAGATAGATTTGCTGAACTCTGGCTGAGCAACATGAGGCATGATGGACCAGATCTGTGCTGGACACTAGGAATAGGCATGCACAGCTCACCTACTAGGCACACAGTGTTGTGACTGGGCTGGGGAGCTGAAAACAGGAATACCTGGTGCACAGCACTGGAATCAAAGCATTGACACAAGAAGGTGGATGAGAGCATCCAGTGAGATGAATGGAGCAGTTCACACACCTCAGACAATATTTCAGACTGCCTTGACCACGTGTTCTTTTTCATTTTAGAATATTCCACTGAGATGAACGGACTGCTTCACACCTCTGGGAGTCTCCTATGCTGCAAAGGGCTAGGTAGGGATC
This sequence comes from Mesoclemmys tuberculata, assembly GCA_007922155.1. NCBI lineage: Eukaryota > Metazoa > Chordata > Testudines > Chelidae > Mesoclemmys > Mesoclemmys tuberculata. The sequence goes on from ML675652.1 coordinate 8,028,264, forward strand.
CTTCCCAATGCACTGGACCTAGATTTGGGGAATGGACTCTGAATTTCCACTCTCTTCCCATTTGCTACCTCCAGGTGGTACAAGGATGCCTCACAGCCCCACCAGCTTCCTTCCCCCCAATGGTCCCTCCACCTTACAGGGGTCAGGAAGAAGTGGGACCTGATAGCTGAGTGATGGAGACGAGTGCCCATATTTGCAACAGGGATGAGTGGGATTTGTGATGAAAATGCAGGACAATTTCATAGAAGACTGGGGTTGGAAGACACCTCAGGAGCTCATCTAGTCCAACCTTCTGCTCAAAGCAAAACCAACCCCAACTAAATCATCCCAGCCAGGGCTTTGTCAAGCTGGGCCTTAAAAACCTCTAAGGATAGAGATTCCACCACCTCCCTAGGTAACCTGTTCCAGTGCTTCACCACCCTCCTAGTGAAATAGTTTTTCCTAATATCCAACCTAAACCTCCCCCACTGCAACTTGAGACCATTGCTCCTAGTTCTGTCATCTACTACCACTGAGAAGAGCCTCGCTCCATCCTTCCTGGAACCCCCTTTCAGGTAATTAAAGGCTGCACTCAAATGCCCTCATTCTTCTCTTCTGCAGACTAAACAAGCCTAATTCCCTCAGCCTCTCCTCATAAATCATGTGCTCCACCCCCCTAATAATTTTTGTTGCCCTCTGCTGGACTCTTTCCAATTTGTCCACATCTTTTCTGTAGTGGGGGGCCCAAAATTGGACACAAGGCTCCAAATGAGGCCTCACCAATGCTGAAGAGAGGGGAATCATCACTTCCCGCAATCTGCTGACAATGCTCCTACTACTGCAGCCCAATATGCCATCAGCCTTCTTGGCAATAAGGGCATGTGGTTGACTCATACCCAGCTTCTTGTCCCCTGTAACTCCCAGGTTCTTTTCTGCAGAACTGTTGCATTTGGTCAAGGAATTCCTGAAATATTACCCCCAACCACCCAATTTTTTGAAAACTGCTCTATAACTGTGGTTATCTAGCTTATGTGATTACCTGCCCCCCTTCTTTGTGTCTGCAGTAGTTCCCCACTTACCCCGACACATAAGTATATATACAGATATGTGGTGACAGTGCTTCATTTGAATCAGTTTTGGCTTCTTTGTTTTTCACTTGAGTTGGGTTTTTTCTGTTGCACGAATGAACCAATGATCCATTGTAATACAAGCAAAACTACAATTGTGAGCCCCACTTACAATTAAATGTTCACACCCAATGGTAGCAAATGGATTAACATACAGATAGATGGCAATGATGAGTTTGTATAAGGCTGTGCAAACTTAACGGAAATCTGTCAAAATGCACAGCTCCAGCTGAGGACCTGATAGGTCTGGAGGAATCAACTTTACTAGTTATTCATTGCTGTGGGTAAAATGTACGCAGTAAGATTTCTTTTTTCTCCTAAAAGTTCTCATACCCCTCCCTCCCCCCGAATACATTCCATGTCCCTGAAGAAGGCCTGCCCCAAGTTTGAGAACCTCTGCTCTAGAATACATACATATATACAGGGAAATTGCCTTAAGAACTGGGGTGCTGTAACAGAGCTGGGATAAATTTTGTGGTACAAATTTTGGGTCATTTGATCAAGGGTTTCCAATAAAGTAGCCACCACAAACTGAGCTTTTTAAAATTTTCACCACACTTTAACATCCATGCACATAGTGAGATTATCTTGAACACTAGTACATCACAATAACGATAGAGATGTATTTTGTATTGAAAATTTGGGGTCATTTGGTTGAATTCTAGATACAGTCCCCCAATAAGTATGTGAATGTAATAATCATATTGGCCTAAAACCCATATTCATAGTGAGATTGTCTTGAAAACTGGTATTTTGCGATAAAGTCTGTGGTAGACTATACAGGGATGGTGGGGAGAACATCCATTGAGATGAATGCATCAGCTGATACCTCTCTGAGCTATTGGTGTCTGGCTGTATTCATTTCAATGAACTTATCTGAGAATGTCCCATTGAGATGAACAGGCCCCTTCATACCTCTACAATCCTCCTATCCTGTACAGAGATGTGCAAACCCCCACTCTCTAAACTAGCTCCTGAAACAGAGAAGGGAGTTAGGGCTTCCCCCAGCCGGCTTCCAGCTGATAGATGGTCTCTTTACAGCTGATCAGTTACCATGTTCCCCACTCCCCATGGTGCCTCTAGCACTACTGGGACAGGTAGGGCCAGGAGAAGGGCAAAGATGGTAGCTGAGAGGCAGTGAGTTGTTCCAGAAAGACTCCCATTGCCCCACCACATATGCCTTTCAGTCGTTTCCATCTCACTACTACCACCTCCTTCCTCAAAAAACAAGGGGAATTTTTGCCCGCAAAGTTTGTTAAAACAGGTTTAAGATTGCCTAGCACTGCCTTGTATCCTTCCAGATGTTGAGTGCACCTAGACTTAAATCTCAAAAACCAGGAAATACAGCTCCACCCCACAATCTGCTTTCTTTGAGCAATGCTCCAACCTGCCCCAGATAATCATCATAGCACACTAGCTTCCAGATGTGGAGTGCGAGGGGAACACAGCACATGAGCGCAGTCAGGACAAACTTGTCAAACCTTGTGTTTTACTAAGGCAACACTGTCATTGGGTCATCAGCCAGCTATACCTCATCTACACTCAACCACTTCATCTAGTTTGAACAAATCACCCCAGTTTCTTAGTCTTATAACGCCTGACCCTTCTCCTAAGGATTCCCTTGCACTTGTCTTGTAGCACTGGCTAGAAATCCTCACAGCAAGAATAGACCATAGTGCTTCTCTGCTTGCACAACTTACATATCACAACACAGAAATAGGGGTGCATGATCCTTCTGGGTGCAGATGCACCTCTCCACATATCGCAGCATGACCTGCTGAAAGTAATCTCTGTACTGTCCCTATCACAGGGCAGCTGGAGTGCATGCAGGTAAAGGAGAGAACACAGTTCTGTGGCATGCATCACACCACATAAAATGGCACATTCCCCATTCTGCTTATTATGCAACAGCCCAGGCTGAACCACACTTGCAGTATATTCCCCAGGGATCTTGCCTATGCCAGTGCCAGAGTTAAAGTGGTGAGGCAGGGCCAGTGTGTATTCCCTGAATTCTGTATTCCCTGGTTTTCAGAGGGTTTGGTCTAGGTGCACTCAATGTTCAGAAAGAGTACAAGGCACTGCCTGGCAACCTGAACATTGCTTTAGTTTAGTCTTTTGACAGCATGCTGGCATACTGGACAGACCACTGGACTACGATTCAGGAGACCTGGGTTATAGATCCAGTACTGCCTCCAGCTTCCTGGATGACACTGGGCAAATTACTTCCCCTCTTTGTGCTTCAGTTTCTCCATCTATAAAATGAGGGTCCTGGCCTCCTCTATAAAGTGTTGAGAGCTACTGGTGGAAAGTGCTATATAGGTGTTAGGTATTTTCATTATTGTGACTCTAAATCCTTCTTGAACTATCAGATATCACTTGGGGCACGAACAAGTTTCTGTGTGATGGGATGACTACCCCACATTTACCCTGCAGGGTTTAATACAGGCTGGGTGGGCCAATTAACCTATTAGACAGATGATTAAGGAGGCTCAGCTGGGCAGGAAAAGGCAGACAACAAGCAAAAGGGAGGAGTGAGTGGAGAGTACAACTGGTGGTCACTGCCTGGGAAGAGGGAGAAGGAGAACTGCTCTAACCAGGGATAGAGCAGTGAGCCAAAGAGAGAAGGCCCAGACTGCTGAGCTGAGGGTACGTGGGTTGGAACCTGGAGAAGAAGATGGGCCTGGGTTCCCCTACCAGCCCCTGGGTGACATGAAGGCAGTGAGTGACAGGAGTGTCTAGGACTACGGAAGAGCTAACCCCCCCTGGAAGGTGGAGACGTGGCCGAAGGGCCAAACCATGATGAGGGTGTTGGGGTTCCTGAGGCTGCTAGAGGAGCTGCAGATGGATAGACTGATGTTGTACAAACTGGGGGTTGCCCTGAGGCTAATCCCAAGAGTACCAGAAGGAGGCACCAGTCTGCGTGCTGTGACCCTGCACCTCCATTTTTCATCCTCTTTGCCAGAATGGAAAGGCATCACGTTTTGGGGATCAACGCAGACCAGTGAGAGGACATGACTGCTTGTCTTATAACCCTGAGTACCTTAAAACACTCTGCTGCCGTAGCTGCCAGTAGCTGTGCTAGCTGGACACTCCCAGCTAGCACCCAAGTATAAACTGTATGTTGAGAAGCCCTGGTTCAGCAATGTCAACTCCAGTAGCTGGCTTATTAACCCACAGCCAAATTCTGGTCTCCACCAGCCTTTGTTGCTACTAGCCAAGTGATCCCAGCACAAGCCCAGACCTCAATTTCCCCAATGCTATGTGCCCTGGAAGGTCCAGCCCTCTCCTGGAGCATTCAGGGGAGTAATAAATTCTGTTGCTTTAACTGGAGTTAATAATCCCTTCATGTCAAACACAGCACTGGGTTGATTTTAGAATAAAAGTAAAATGAGTTTATTTAATATTTAATTAAAATGAGAGAGGTTTTAAGTGAGCTCAAGTATAAGTGAGAAATGGTTACAGACAAATGAAAATCAGTACCTAGTGACTAACACTTAAGGCAACTACATCTTGAGTCAAGGTAAGATGCTTACCACACCTCCTTCCAGCAAGACAGCTGACCACCATAGATAGGTTCAGGATCTCCCACTAAATTCAACATGCTCAGTTCGTCATCTTAGGTGAGAGACTGCGTGGGGCTCTTTGCCCCTCTCTTTTAAAGTCCAGGGAACTTTTGAAATGTATTCTACTCTAAGTTCAGTGCTCCTGCCATAAGGAAAGGTGCCATGGAGTCTGATGGAAAAGGTTCATGTTGGTTACTTCCCCACTAGGGCTTTCTACAATAAAAACTGATGGCCCTGCAGCCTCTGATATGCTAGTGACTGGCCACTTGACTGATTGACAATTGCCTGTGATTACACCTGAACAGAAGCCTCAGCCTTTCCTTTGTCTGGAAAAAAGCTTGTTTACCCACTCCGCAGACTTGTGCAGTTCAGACATAGAAATAAAATGCGTTTCCTTCACGTTTGTACAAGCCCCTGGACAGTCAAACTGTACCACCACCATACAAAAATACTAATCGTTACTGATCTTCCAACAATGCTCTCTATGTAGAGGCAGATTATGACATAAATAAATGGGATACACGGGTCAGGCCAGCTGAAACTTGCTACCAGCTAGCCCCTCGCCCTGTGGCAGGGGGATGCTCTTGAGTCCCCCGAGGTGGCCGGCCTGTCACTCAACCCCCCCCCCCCTCTGCAGCAGCCAGTTGCTTTTGTCTGACCCCCTACCTTGGGCTTGCCTTGGGGGGCCCACCCAGGAGCTCAAACTCCTGCTGGCAGGGCTCTCAAGGTCACTGGGACACCAGCCCTCTCCCTGACCAGGGGAGGGCCCCCAGGCCATCTCAGGGCTATGCAGGCCTGAGGAAATCACCGGCAGGTGCTGAGCTGGGGCCAAGCAAGCTGGGTGGCTGAGGCTGGCTCAGAGGTGTGGGCCTGAGCAGTACCACCCCGGCCAGCGGCTGTGAACGCCGCCCCACGGCTGAGGGGAGCTGGGCACAGCCCACCCCTCTTCCCCTCAGCCAGCCCGCCCCCTCGGGGGAATCACCAGCCGTTTCCCATCCCTTTACTTGGGGGGGCAGCCGCTGCCCCCCTTCCTGCTGCTTGCTTCCCCTCCCCCGTCTCCCCGGGGGGAGCTACCGCCATTTTCGAGAGAAGGGGGAGGGATGGAGCCCACCCCCGTGCCCCGGCCCAGGGCTCCACAACCCTCCCTCAGCGATTTCCAACATGGCGGCCGCTCCCTTCCAGGCGTTCAGCCCGCGTTCCCAGCGCCGGCCAATCAAGGCGGCCCAGTGCCTTGATTGACGGCTAGTAAGCCCGGCCCGGAAACTGGCCAACGAGGAGGCTGGAAGTCGCCACGGTGGGGGGGAAAAATCGTCTAGGCCAATGGGATCTTTCGACCGGCTGGGCGGTGGAGAAATGTTAACCAATGGAAGTAGGGAAAGGGCGGTGCTTTGGAGGAGACCCGGCTAATGGTCGCGAAGCGGGGCGGAACTCGGGAGTACGCCCAATAGGGTGTTTCGGGGGGCGGGCCTCGATGGCGGCCATGGCCAATGGGCGGCGGGCGTGTGGCGCCTGCGCAGTGAGTGGAAGGGTGTGCTGCGGAGGAGCCGTTGGACTTGGCTGAAGGGAGGCGAGGCGACGGGAGTCATGGATCAGGGATACGGCGGTGAGTGCAAGGAGCGAGCGGGTCGGAATAAGGCTTGGGCCGCCCGGAGAGCGCCGGGACATCGCCGTGGGCCTTACAGCCTCCGACTGCCCCGCTGCAGACCCCGCTCTTTGGGAGGGGGGGGCACTCTACCTCGGGCAGTCTTAGCCCCGCCTACCGTGTGGTGATGGCGGTGCTGATTGGCTGGTGGGCCCGCCCCTCAGCGAGGGACCCTGCGGATTGGCGGGGTGGCTGACGGTGTTGTGAGGGCGTTTGTCTGGTTCCCCCTTTCTCGTCAGGAGGGGCGGGAGGAGGGGAGCAGGATCCCGGTGGGGGTGGGGCAGGGCAAAGGGGGGCGGGACTCCTCTTCCTCTGGGGGCGGGGGGAGGAAATGGAGCGGGCCGCGGGCCCCATTTCTGAAGACGCCACAAAATGGCGGCCGCCCGCCCCTCGCCGCGTGTGCGCGGCCCCGCGGCCTTCTCTGTCCCGCGCGCGGCCCCGGACGCGCCGTGGGAAGCCGCTGCCGCTCCGGCCCTCGAGGGGGGGGGGGGGCCCCGCGGGGCGGCCGGGGGGGGCCCGGCCTGAGCCCAGAGCGCCGGCCCTTTCCTAGAGACACCCCCCCCACCGAGGCGGGGCCCTGCCCCGTCCCCCGTGCGGCTCTGGTCTCTGTCCTCTGGGGCTCCGCGGCCACAGCGCCTGCCCCCCGCCCGGCTCTGTGGCCCTTCCCGCCGCGCAGCCCCAAACGGCTTCGTGTCCGGTGGAGGAGGCCCTAATAAACATTCCAGACCCCGTCCCTCGTCAGGCCTTGGGGAAGGGTGGGAGCTCGCAAATGTTCAGTTAGCAGCGAACTGGCCGGCGTCAGGAGCAACTTTCCCTGGGGTGTGATCTTCCGAAATGGCCTGCCTGCGGGTTGGCAGCTGGAGCTCCTCATTCCTGGCCAGAAATTGGATCAGATCAGTGGCCCGGCTAGTCCAGTAACCAGTCTGGCCATTCCTGTGGTCCAAAGCAGACCTCTTCAACGCCCACTTTCCTACCCAGGGCAGAACAGCTCTAGGTGACACCCCATGATCTTACCACCACAAAGCAGATCGGTCCAGTGCAATCCTGTTATTCCTTACATGCTACACTCACGTCCTTTCACATAGCTGCCACCTTAAAGCAGCTCGGTCACAGCAAAGTCCATTAACCTGCTAGTATTTGAATTTGTGGGTTTAGGTGTTTCACACTTGCTTTTTCCGATGACAGTTGTGAAAGCAAGGATGTGATTGAAAGGAACAAAAACAATGCCAGCTGTTTGCCTGAAAAGGGAATGATTAAGCTTTCTGATGGTTTGGGTTCAGTTTTTTGTCAACATTTGTGTGCTCTGAGATTTGGTCTGAAAGCCACACAGATAGGCACATTAGGGACACAATATGCCAGATTGAACTTTAGCACATTTTCTTAAATGATAAGTTCACTGCCAGGCTCTTTAGATGACACAATTTTATTTATTTGCATATATCTATAAGCTAAAACCCTTCCCCCTCATGAATAGAGTAACAAATGTGTACATGTGCAGTAGAGGGTGAAGGGTGTAATTCATGAAGACAGACTTAACTGCCAAAAGGTTGTATGAAGATTGTTAAAATGATGAGAAAATATCGCCATTTTATTCAAAAGAATATCGGTTTATTGATATTAGGCTGCCTTGCTACCTGTCAACTTTGATGTTAGGACAGTGATCTGTAGGTGCTAAGCATTGTCACTATGATGGTAGATGCTGGTAGGTGATTTGTATGTTCTTAGATGATGATAGAGGGTAAAAAAAACCCTACCCTGACAATGTTCGGGGCAGGGGAGCCTTGTAGTCTGTATACAGCAAAAACAGAGTTCTGTAGCGCTTCAGAGACTAACAATTCAGGAGGCTGAGCGTGAGAAGCAGCTTTGTTACAGATTTGTGGATTCTAGGCCTAGAAGGGACCATTGTGATCACCTGGTCTGACCTGCATAACACAGGCTACAGAACTTCCACAAAATAATTCCTAGATCCAATCTTTTAGAGAAACACCAAATCTCCATTTAAAAATTTTCAATGATGGAGAATACACCACGATCCTTGGTAAATTGTTCCCATGATTAATCACCCTCTCTGTCAAAATTTGGAAATAAGGTGTAATCTGAATTTGTGTAGTTTCAACTTCCAGCCATTGGATCATATTGTATACCTTGCTCTGCTAGATTATTATTGCCCAATATTAAATATTTGTTCCCCATGTAGATACTTGTAGAGTGTAATCAAGTTACCTCTTAATCTTCTCTTTAAGATAAATAACAAATAAGCTAAATAAATGGTCCAGTGGTTAGGGTGTGAGACTGGGAGACTCAACAACTGGAGTTTTATTTCTGGCTTCTGACTCTTGGAAAGTTGTTTGTCCATCTGTAAAACGGGCGTATTTATCTTTTAGCAAGATAGGTAAATATAGGTTTTATTAATTATTTTTACTATGGGGAGTATTTCTCCAAAGCGGAGGGTTCCATTGTACCCTGTTTTTCATCTCCACTTAGAACAACAGATTTTTACCAAATGTGACTTAATAGAGTGGAGTGGGGAGATGCTTCTGTGCCCTGCTTTAGGGAGAAGAGTACCAGTAAGCATGAAGCTACAAATCAAAACTCTAGTCACTGCACCGATTTGACTCACTATTGACCAAGAGCATTTTGAGCCTTGCCTGCTCCCTGAGATCTTTTTGCAGCACCATTCTTGAGTGGGTGTTTTCTCTTTCTGTATTTGTGGGTTTTGGTCCTTGCTTCCCAAATGAAGCTTGCATTTGTTTTGTTAAACTTAGCCTCTCTGAACTTCCCAGCTTGTATTGAATTTTTGCTCTCTTCTCTGGGCTGGTTAATAATCTGTTTTGTATTATCACAGCTTTGACCACTTTGTTCTTTGCTCCTTCTTACTACGTCATTAATAAATGTGTCCTGCTTAATCTTATGATTCCACTAGACAAATGATTCTAAACCTGATGCTGAACTCTTAATCGTTGCCCTCTTAACTTGGGTTTAAAACAGGTTAGAAAATCCATTTTATAAAGGCTTTATCTAATCTGGGTTTCTCCAACTGTATAATAACATTAGATTCATGAAGTTATGTCTATGTGGAATGCCTGGCTGGGGTTTGCATTAACAATTTATCAAGAGATGAAGGTGCACACTCAGTTTTTGTATAATAGAACTCATTGCAACTGCTCTCATCTTTAATTTGGACGTGTGGTCTGTGAATACTACAGGTTCCATCATACAGAGTAGTCTGGCTATGGACCAAGATAGAGCATTACATGCTATGCCAAGTAGCCTCTGCGGACTGTAGCCTCTGTATCAAAACTGGGTGGCTGTAGGTTATATTGTAGAGCTACTTAAGTGTTTTGTGGTCTTTCACATTTTGTATACATTGTCAGCTTTAGTTTGACATAATTTGTATTAAACAAACCCATGCTGGGGATTTTTAACACGAGCTAACTTTTTGTGTGTTACGGTATTGTGATCCAATGACTAAGGTAATGGCCTGACTCCAGACCTGGGTTCTTTTCTTGGCCTCTGCCATTGACCTGCTGTGAGCACGGGCAGGTCACTTTCTCCTCTGTTTTCTCTGCCACTCTGTCTCTCAGTCAGAAGAGAGAAGAGCTTTGGGGCAACTTCTCACTATTTTACGATGCCTAGAACAGTGAGACACTGATGTGATCTGGGCTCTCCAGGTTTCATCATAATACAAATATTTGCTCCTCTCTGCTTCCCCTTTTATTTATTTCACATGTAGAAGAGGATTATTTTCTATTCACTCAAATGATTAACTTCAAAACTGAAATATTTAATGGCAAACTGAAGTCACTAGGGCTCTGTGGTTGTAGGTGTCTGTACACATGCTGTTTTTAGGTCTGAGACTTTATCATTAACTTCAGAAAATGCACTTGTTTGTTTTGGCTGGATTTAAACCAGAGATCTTCGAACTGTGGGGCACACCCATCGGGGAAGGGTGCAGAAAAACATTAAGGGGGCACAGCAGGGCCAGGACCAAACCCTATGGGAGTGCAGGGAGGGAGCACTGTCTTGCTCTGCCCCCATCCCTTAACTGTGGCTCTGGTCTTGGTTTTCAGCTCCGCCCCCTGTCCCCAGCTGCTGGCTGGTTCCCTGACTCAGCCACTGGTGCCTGACCCTGGCCTCGGTCTCTGGTCCCAGCCGCTGTTCACCGCTTGGCTCCTGGTTACCACAACCCTGCACCCAGTCTAGGCTGCCGTGGTCCTGCCTCAGCCCCTGCTGTCAGCCACAGCCCCAGGCCCCACCCGTGGCCCCACTCCCAGCCTCAGCTCGGAAGGGGGGAGCACAGACGAGTTGGGGGATGTGACCTAAAAAGTTTGGGGACCACTGATTTAAAGCTTTCCTGCCGTGTCCATGTGCAGCACAAACAGAACAGTCTAATTATAGTATTTAAAAAACAGGGGGAAACCATTATACAGAAGTGAAAGTAAATAATGTTGCTCATCCTGAGAGAAATGCATAATGTGAACAGCCTAAATAGTGAAAATATCAAGACTTGTAGACTTTGTAAAGTGAAGGGCCCATTTTAAAACATTTTTTATCTGTGCCATTTAACCTTACAATTCCTATTTTGCTGTAACATTTGCTATAATGAGTGCTATAGTAGCCTTTAGTGATGTACTTTCTTGCCTACTCCTATTATAATTGTTATATGAGAGTAATCACTTCATGAACTCCTCTTGAGGGATACATTCTAGACTCTTAGACACCTACTCTTTTTCTTTGTTCAATAATATCTGCATGCATGTCTTCTTACGAAAATGCAGATTTTGTTGCTAAGTTAACTAATTACTGTAGGGAAATATCCAATATGCTCTTTTAAATTCTCAGGTTTCCTGTTCTAAACACAGTTTTGGAATAGAGCACTCAGCCAGTAAATGTACAGAATCCTTATTTTTAAAATATATAAATTAAACATCAAGACTAAATTCTCCAAGTCTTCACTAAGAGGTATGGAGTTGTGGAACTAAATTAGGGGCAAGAGTCTCTACAACGCAGCAGAATTTACAACCCAGAGTGAGAGAGGGCAAAGGGGAATGAATCCTCATCCAGACAGCTCTGCTGTGGGCCTTAAAGTCCTTTTGGAAAAGGAGTGGAATCCAGAATTGAGGAAAGAGTGAAATGAAATACTTGATTTCAAGGGTGAAAATTATATTGGCTTTTTTGAAGTTGTTAATAAACAGTATTTGTGGCTAAAAAAAGTGAGAAATAAAACCAATCCTTTGCCTCCTCCCTCTTCTCCACTAGGTAACAACGTGTGTTACCTGAGTGCACATGGTGACTCCATGGAACTGGAGCATTCTGGCTAACAGTTCTTGAATTTGGGTAGTAGTGCAGTCACCCAGATTTTCATAAGAGACTTATTTGGCTCACTTGAAAATCAGAGTAGTTGCAGGTTCACTATCTTGGCTCAGGTTGGTTTATAAGTGCAAAGAAGGTGCTTATTTTGAAAAGAATTTTCCTATAAATTGTGGATTCTCTTAAATTTCTCAAACAACAAGAGTTCTATAGCACTTTAAAGAGTAACATTTAATTTTTGCAGGCATAAGCTTTCGTGGGCTTTAACCTACTTCATCAGATGCAGGGAATGGAAATCAGATAGGTGGTGTGTATATATATACAGTCAAGGGGAAGGTACAACAATGAGTAGGGTACCTAATAGCAAAGCCCATACAGTTAGAGTAGCTGAGGCCTATTCACACATTCTCACCTTCTAATCAATGGTTGTGAACAGTGACAATTCTTGTAATGAGAGAACCATTCCAATTCCCTATTCAGACCCAGTCTGATTGTGTCAAGTTTGCAGATCAGTTCTAGCTTTGCAGTTTCTATTTATTTATCTTTGTGTTTAGCAATGTGTTTTTTAAAAGCAGGGACCAAGGGCTCCAGATGCCTAACAATAAAAATAACATGCAAACAAAAGTAAACTCAATTCCCTCCCTCAAACCAATAATGAAAGAAACAAAACCGATGCCAGCCACAAATGCTAATCCCTAGGACAGCCTTCATTCCATGAGAGCCTGGGGAAATGGTAACATGTCCTTAAAGTAACTTAATATGTTTATTTCTACAGGTTATGGCACCTGGACCACTGGGGCCACCAATGCTCAAGGTAAGTTTCACAATTATATTTCAAGCTGAAGTGGAGAATTGCATTTTTTTAAAATAACTTATATTTTGTGCCTTTTCTAATGTTCTGTACCTGAAAGTGTAGCATTCCTCATTTTTGGTTTATAGCTTTTACCCTTCTCTATAATCACACTGAATACGTTTTTGTAAATGTTTAGTCCAGTTTTTCAAGGAATACTCACTTCTGTGCTTTGGTGTTGTGTCTGTCCTTCCACATCCCCACTATTTTATTGCACTCTTACATTTGAAGGTTGCTTTCCAGACCTAGGCACTGATCCAGCAAATGCTTGGACACATGTTTAACTTTATTCAGTGGGCAAGTTATGGTAAAGTTAAGCATGTGCCCAAGTGTTTGCTAGATCAGAGTCCTATTGCGTGATCTGTTTTATATCCCTCATCATATCCCCAATCTGAATTGAGGAGATAGAAGCAAACCATTTGCAAGAGTGTTTGGATCTTATTAAACATTGACTTTGAAGCTTTCTCACACTGGTTTTGCCAATAAGCGTTTGTTGAAACTGGAGTTTTTAATAAAGAGTTGCAGCCTAATTTCTGCAGTTGCTTATGCCCTGTGGCCTCTGCTGAGAAACTTGAGAACTGATGTGTGGTTGTGAAGCAGTCCTATACTTTTACAGTTCCTCTTTTTGTGTTTTTCTACCTTGAGCTAGAGTTAATAGAGCTAGAGACAGCTAGTAATCTTAGGCCTGCTGGTGGTGAACATGAGTTAAAAGTAATAGTGCAAAATAATATTTCAATATTTATTGAAATGCAACAAATGTTTTCTTTTTGAACCATAAACTGGGAAGAATATTTGTTTTGGTGATTGATAATCTGAGTGTATTGGACTCTGAGTTATTTTGTCTGGTATTGTACTTTGTGTCATTGCATTTCTCTTGAAATAAATCTGAAACAGTTATCATATAATACAATGTTCCATTTAATTCTCCATTACTTGTTATATTTTCATAAAACAATACTTCTGAGAGCCATTTTTTTCTTTTCTGCTTATGTGAAGTATTTTTTTCCCCCCAGCATTAAATTGTGTGACATTCATGTTGCCTTTGTATGCTGAACACCATTGGGTGATTTTTCTAATGTAGTAATAATGCTTTTGTCTTTTTATTCTGTTAAGGTACATATGCAGCAAATGCAACCAATTGGCAAGGTATGTGTTATAAATACAGTATTTTTGTGTTAAGCTGTCTTTATGCTCTGTTTAATGTCTTGATATTAATATTTGTACCTTGCTCCATCATTCTGCACTACGTTTGGCTTCAAGCCAGAATGAACTCTAACAATCTACTTATTCTCAAAATAAACCAGAAAAATTAGCTCAAGGATTAGAAAGGAAGTTCATTTAGTTAGTGTGGACACACACTCATTTGAACTGCAGCAAAACGCGTGTTTGGATGGTGATCAGCCTAAGCATCAAACCTTTCCTCTCAAAAGCTAGGATTATGCTCTTGAAATTAAATGACACCTTTATTATGTACAGTGACACCACTGTACCTGCCTGCTGGTACAGCTAAAGGATTTTTCTGTTTTTCTATAGTAAATCCTTTGTGTTGGGTTTAGAATTTAGCTTTTCACTCTGGGATGTAATTGATCTTGGTTTGAAGTATTTTTAAAGCTGGGTTTTGTGCCTTAATTTGAGAAGAACTAACTAGATTGATTTAGCTGTCTTTTTCTCTAGTCTTCACTTTTTAAAAAATTGGGTATTGTGTAGTACAGAGAGCTGGTGAAGTCAATAGGGAGAGATGAGTTTCTCTTATTTTTGTATTACCATGGTGCCTAGAAGGCCTAGTTATAGGCACTATACAAGCACAGAACAAAAAATGGTCTAAGCCCCAAAGAATTTAGTCTGAGTATAAGACGAGACAACGGGTGAGAAGGTACAAAGAAATGAGACACTATTAGTCCTCCTGTTGGGCAATGGCATAGGTACACCAGTGGCCTAAGGTTGTCAAGCTTATTGTAGGCATAATAGAATGGAGGGAGTTTTGAGGAGGGTTATTGATGGCATATTTGGCAGCAATTTAACTAGAGCCCTAGAACTGGCATAGTGAAGGGTATTGCAGGTCAGAAGTAGCAGTGGAAGAGCTGTGAGAGAGAGCTTGCATTTTAGCACAGGGCTGAGAAAGGCATCTTCTCTTCAGAACGAATACAGCTATAGTTTGATGGGTCAATGCTCTGCTTGTAGCACACTGACAGGTTGCATGTATGTAGTGCTATCACAAAAGTTCTTTGTGCTGTCATATGCATCCCAAATTCTGAACCTCTGGGTCTGCATAATTAGCACCCAGTAATGGCATGAACATAGCTGCAGTGCAATGCTTTTCCCCCCTCACCATTATGTTGTTTTGCTATAAGGTGGCTTATGCTGTTGTCAGAACTAGAATATGACTCATTGCTTCAAATTTTCTGGTTAGTCTATTAAATTTATGTTAATATTGTATTTATTCTTGGATACATGGTTATAAGCACAGCAACAGAGGTCTCTCAAATTTTAGCATAGCTTCATGGAGCTGTGCTACATGGGTAATGCAGGTTGGCAATGTGTTACACTGAAGATACTGAATGTTATAATAACAGCAAATCTTTAGGGTATTGCGGGATTGCTCTCATCCATTAAAACCAGGCTGGACAAAGCACTGGAATAATCCCACACTGGATCATGATAATTGACTGATTGCAACAGATATTTTCTATCTCTGATTTCTGTAACTTTTGGAAAACTGGATTTTTCTTTATGGAGAACCTGTCCACACTTGTTCTAGTCTAAAAGTTTTCATCACATAAAGATCAACTGCAACCTTGTCTGGTAGAGTGAGTTCATTAGAATCCATACTCTTTCCATGAGCCTAAATTCTGTGACAGTATTCAATTTTATTTTCCTTTTCTGCAAGGCTATGAAGGCTATGACTATTACGGCACCCAAACCACCGCCTCTACTACAGCTGCCACATATAACTATGCTGCAGCAGCAGCTGCTGCTGCCGCTACCACCACTACGTGGGAGACTCCCAAAACTACCGACATGAGCATGACTGCTGATGTCAACACCAGTATGCCAGTTGCAACTTACAGTACGGAAGCTGTGGCGAATGAGAACTCTGACTCCATCATAGCCAAAATAAACCAGCGTCTGGATATGCTGTCAAAGGAAGGCAGTGGTGGAGGCGGGGAAGGAATGGAAGACCAGGAAAGGTGATTTAACATTATTCTTACTTTTCACAGAGATTATTAAATCTGAAATCGCTGTAATGTCAAATTAAATCTGAAACCTTGTACAGCAGAGGGAATGTCCAATATTAATCCCTCTTAAACAGACATGTTAGTACAAAACACAATCTTGATCTCTCAGCCCAGAAATTCAGTCCCAATTCAGCATAATGATATATATTCAAAGCTGGTTTCTCTGTTCACACTTAGTTGTACAGAAGCTTACTTTTATTAATAATGCTGATGCTGAAGCGAGATGTTTAATCTGCAACTATATTTTTCTTACCTTTTCTCATAATACCTTGTAATTTAATTATTTGATGCTGTAGAGCAATCAGTATGAAGAAAAATACCAGATGCTTGCTCTGTTACCCAGGCAGTAATATATATCTTGACATGATAGAAGAACTGAAATACATAACCTTTCTGTGGCATTGGTACCTGCTACTTTGTCAGCCAAGATGCTGATGGATTTGTCTGCCCTAATTCCACACCCAGAGGTAGAGCCAAAAGTTTTCCTCTTTTGGATTGCTTATTTCCCCTACTGGCATGTCAGGAATGTTGCAAGTACATTGGAACCTGTGTACTGCCTCTACCCTGCAAAGCAGAGGTATTTCTCAGCTCTCCTCAGAGCTACTACTTGAGGCAGGAATTTTACTCTTTTGTCCCTCTATCTAATTCTCCAGTTAATTCCTATTTCTCCAGCTGTGTACTGTCAGGCTTCATGTGTGCTTGTAGTTCTCCTAATGTGCCAGCCAGGGAGCTAACTGGCAGTGAGGAAGGGAGATCTCTTGGCTGTACCAATGTGGGATTAAGTTGGATAACTCCATCAGTTTTTTGATGGACAGATCAGCAGGTACCCATACAGTGAAGGTAAAATTACATGTCAAGCTTTTTCAGCTGTATTTCTGATCAGACATTTGTGCAGCAAACTTAAAACTTTTAGTTCAATTTTCAGGTCACCCTATAAGGAAGGACAGGGTGAAGTGAGATCCTGTGTAAAGGTGTCACTTATCAGGGACCACAATATTTTTTCATTCTTTACATCTTCATTTTTTTGTGTCCTGATCCTAGTTTTAACCACAATTAAATCTGGTTGTAAATTTCTCTGTAGCTTTTATGTTTGGCGGAGCATCACTGTGTGCTTTATTAGCTATTGATTGGATTCCTTGCTTGCTGTGCAGTTCTTTCAGGTTTGAATCTTTCGAGTCCTATGACTCAAGATCTTCAATGAACGATCGTGATCTGTACAGAGCTGGCTACGATTATGGAGAAGTTGGAACTGATCGGAGTGATTCCTTTGGAAGCCAGTATGACAGCCGCAGGAATCAGTCCAGCAACAGAGGAAACAGCTATGGTCTCATTAGAGGGAGGAACCAGAATCGGATTCAAAATCGGGGGCGTCTAAACGCTTTCAACCGCACCGATCGCTTCATGCCATCTTCAAGTACTGAGCGGCTGTCTGCACGCTGGAATGAGTTGAACTATATGGGTGGGCGGAGCATGGGTGGGCCCTGCCCCAACAGGCTCCCTTCCCTCTTCTCCCAAGCCCTGGTCCCTGACTATTGCGATTATGGGGATTACGGTGATTACGGGGATTATGGAGACTATGGTGCCTATGGGGACTATGGGGACTACGGAGACTATGGTGACTATGACTATGGCATGATGGGGATGCCAGGAATGGGAAGGTATGGTAACATGGCCTATGGAGTCGGCAGGCAACAAAACAGAGTGAGTACAGTGCCGTGGCATCTGAACGTTCTTATGGTAAGAACCGTCAAACCATTTGTTCTTGGTTTAAAACCTTTGCTAGTTTGCTTTTAGTCATGTAGTTACCCTTACAAGGCAGGCAGTGTATTGTTAAACCAGAGGTACTGGATTTATCTGTGAAGTATGCACTTCCTGTTAGTATAGGGTATGTTTTCCTTCGATAATTGCCAGATATGACAATTATCTTTCAAAGTGTCAGCAGGCTGAGGTGCTGTTTCTCTGTACAACCAGGATATAGTTTCTGAGCAGACTTCTTTTTAAGAAAAACTTAAGTGGCAGGCAGGGAACCACGTACAGTATTTTGGGTACCCTCGGCACAGCTTCTCTGCTCAGTCTAGCTGTACTTAATACAGTAAGTCCTTTTATAATCTAGATGGAAGGTGATAAGGTCACATGCTTTCAGGAGCTCATTTCATTAAAGATGCAGAAGGGTCGGAAGATCTGGAGCATCTTGGCTGATGCTGAAAAGATGGTCAGTAAGATACTTCACCCAATTTGTGTTTCTAGCCCAAGAGGAGGAATTTCCGCAACCGTTCAGGGGGGCGATCAGATAGCGAAGGAGGAGGGCGCAAGCGGAAACAGTCCCAAAGCGGAGATGAGCCAGACAGCAAACAGGCGAAGACTGACAGTGAAGGAGATGACACTGAGAACGGTACAGTTCTGTTTTTGGAGACTGTTTAATAAGGCTGGTGGCTAATATCACTCATTAAGTGCTTCCTCTCTTCATTAACTGACAGCCAGCACTACACATATTGGTTGTTCGATCTTAAAATTTAGTGCTCCTTAATCTGAGACTATAGTATGTCACTGTTACTGTGATATGCCATGAGGTACCTCCTAGCTTTCAGCTTGTACCACAATTCTCTGGGGATTCAGCAGAGAAGTTGGTGCTCTAAATTCATCATTAAGGTAGGGACAGAACTTGTAGCAGGGACTGCTAAACAAGAGAGGGAAAAGCCAGCAAGCTGAGTTTTGTACTGGTGGTTAGGAATTAGTGCTCTGTAAGTAAATAGGTAATACAGTGTTGGTGTCTAGTAAATTGCAGTAGAAGGGAAAGGGCAGCCTTTCCCCACCTTGGTTAAATTGTCTATCTTGTCTCTTTGGCAGATGATGGTGAAGGAGAGGATAAATCTGGAGATGAAGTAGACAAAGGTGTAAGTACCTTTCTAGAGCCTCCGTAGTATGAATGTGAATTTTCTGAACATGGCTGCTAGATTCTTTCTTAGCTGCCTTTATTAGATTAGCCTCACCTGATAGTGAAGGATGACGTGAGAGCATTGTAGCTAGTGTCCTTACTTTGCATCCCACACACCGGGGCCAGAATTTTCAAAAATAGCTTAAAATTAGGCTTCTAAATCCATATTTAGACATTTTCCTTCCCCAAAAATGCTGAATACCCTAAAGTTCCCTCTGACTACAGTAGGAGAATTATACAACTGGCTTTATCGTTGGAGTGCTATGAAGTCTGCTTTCTAGACCAGCTCTGTTCCTGTTTCACCATTTCAGAGGAAGTATGATCTAGGGATTAAGACAGTAGGATTAAACTCCTTTATTAATCATGTTTATTACAGTAGTGCCTAAGGGCTAACCATGGATGGAGCCCCATTGTGCTAGACACTGCAAACACAGAATTATGTCTGTGAGTATGACTCATAGTCATAGCAACGAGATGTGCCGAGTATAAAATGTTAAGATTTGCAAATTAGGATCTCAGTGTCATATTTTGAAATAGCCTATAGCAAAACAGTTTTGCAAATTTTGGTTAAGTATGGTTTGATCTAAAAATGACTACACTATGTATACTCTGTCAGTGACCGACAAATGAGTGCCGATACACCTTGTGTGGATATTTTATGTAGTAATTGATGATGGCTTTCTTTGTTTTTGTTTTAAAGGAGAAAGAGGGTTATGGTGAAGATTGGGAGAAGAAAGGTAGGGTGACTTCTCCATTTCACATGCTTCCTGGGGACTTAATGTACTCTCCTTTCACTTGGATCCATCTGGAGTTCAGCATTCAATCAAAGGCTTATAAAACTTAAGAGTGTGCTGTGTCATGACAAGTACATCACACAGAGGCCAGGTGTCTGCGCAGCTGCCCTGTGCTTTAGTGTAGTCACTTGCAGCCTGATGGAATAAAGCTACTTGCCCTTGGGGTGGGAGGGGGTGACTCATATTCGAGCCTGACAATATGCTTGCTGCTATACTGAAGAGCCAGTCAGTGCCTGTCCCAATTTCCAATCTAAGGTGGGAAAACAAAACAGTGGTTGTCCAGTACATGGATAAAGCAGGATTTTCTCAAATAATGATATCACTTCTTGGGTGCTGGTTTAACAGTGACACTTTAAATTGGAGACATCTCTGTCCAGAGCAGGTGGAAGCATATTAGATCAAGGGTTAGTTTGAAAGCCTTATGACCTCATATGAAAACCATTGAGGTCATTGTTTTTTGTTCTGAATTCTTTTGTGCTGAATAGAGAACAGAAAGTCCAGATGTGCCTTGGCCCCCATCTGCTGTAGTGTGGGAAGGGCCTATTATGCAGAGAATTTTCTCTTAAAAATATAGATGAAGTTGTCCTGTTGGGTCTCTTATAGCCAGAACCATCTCCCCTTGCCTCCATATATTCCTTCTGTTTGTGCTATGCACAGCAGGTAGGTTGGTTGGGCCTTATATCCTAAGAGGAAGATTTTCACTCGGTCACTTGCTGAGTGGGAAGAGGGACTGGAGTCTTACTGACATCAACTCATAAAGCATATTCATTAATTTCAGAATGAGGGAAATGGCACTGAAGGGTCTTACACCACAGAGTTGGCTAATTTGTGGGACCAGTTTGAGGACTAAAGGTAGTGGAACCACTAAACACTGAGACTGCCCCTTTCATTACTCTTGGCTGGTACTTTCAAAAGTGCTCAGTGTTGGCCTAACTCAGTAGGAGTTTTACCACTGACTTCAGTGAAAGTAGTTGGGCCAGGGCTGAGCAATTTGAAAATTACACCCCTTGTTTGTATTTGTGGAAATAATTTTAGCTAATAGCATACTTGTTACAATCTTCATTTACGGCTTTTTGTCGTAATTCTACACGTGCCAGCCCTAAGTTAGTCACTTCTAGATGACTTCTTTTACGGTTTCAGGACGTATATGAGCCTTTTAAGATTCACAAGCCACTGTTTGTTTGAAATTACGATGTGCATAGTTATGAGAATGTAGAAAGAGGCCAACAGTGTGTGTGGCGTATTAAATGCCAAAGAAAAGCAGACACTTGGAACAAAGTGGCTTCACGTTTGAGTAAGTGTACTCCAGCCCTAGGACTATTACAGCTCTTATGCGGAACACGACTTATTGGTAACCACACATGTTCTTTCTGGGGAATTAGTGCTCTCCCACACACAGGATACTCTTATGGCTGACGTGGTATGGTTTGACATTTGGAAGTTCATTGAAACCTTCATCTTTGATAACCAAATGCTGACCCTCAGAGGGTCCCCTACCTTTGGTGTTACCACAGTACAGGCAGTAGGAGTAGGGTTGTTCTCCCTGTTGCGTTCACATTAGTTGCTCCATTCATATCCTTCATTCTTCCAGGGATTTGAAGACCTCCCAGAATACAGAGCCCTAGAACTATGCAGTTTGAAAACAGCAGGCTGTACAGCAAAGATAAAAAGACCATAGGATATTAGAGTTGGAAGGGACCTTAGGAGGTCATCTAGTCCAACACCCCACTCAAAGCAGGACTAACCTCAGCTAGATCATCCCAGCCAGGGCTTTTTCAAGCTGCAGCTTAAAAACTTCTGAAGATGGAGATTCCATCACCTCCCTAGATAATCCATCCCATTGCTTCACTTCCCTCCTAGTAAAAACCTTTTTCCTAATGTCCAACCTAGACCTCCCCCACTGCAAGTTGAGACTGTTGCTCCTTGTTCTGTCATCTGCCACCACTGAGAACAGCCTAGCTCCATCCTCCCTGGAACCCCCTTTCAGGTAGTTAAAGGCTGCAATCAAATCCCCCCTCATTCTTCTTTTCTGCAGACTAAACAAGCCTAGTTCCCTCAGCCTCTCTTCGTAAGTCTTGTGCTCCAGCCCCCCAATCATATTTGTTGCCCTCCGCTGGACTCTTTCCAACTTCTCTACATCCTTTTTGTAGCGGGGGACCCAAAACTGGACACAATACTCCAAATGTGGCCACACCAATGCCGAATAGAGGAGAATAATCACTTCCCTCCATCTGCTGGCAATGCTCCTACTAATGCAGCCCAATATGCTATTAGCTTTCTTGGCAACCAGGGCACACTGCTGACTCCTATCCAGCTTTTTATCCACTGTAACCCCCTGGTCCTTTTCTGCAGAACTGCTGCCTAGCTTGTCGGTCCCTAGTCTATAGCTGTGCATGGGATTCTTCCATCCTAAATGCAGGACTCTGCACTTGTCCTTGTTGAACCTCATCAGATTTCTTTTGGCCCAATCCTCCAATTTGTTTAGGTCCTTCTGTATCCTGTCCCTACCTTCCAGGGTATCTACCACTCCCCCCAGCTTAGTGTCATCTGCAAACGTGCTGAGGGTGCAATCTACCCCATCCTCCAGGTCATAAATGAAGATGTTGAACAAAACCAGCCCCAGGACCGACCCCTGGGGCACTCCGCTTGTGCCCAGCTGCCAGCTAGACATGGAGCTATTGATCACTACTCGATGAGCCCTGTGTGCTAACCAGTTCTATTTTATAGTCCATTCATCCAACCCATACTACTTTAACTTGGTGATAAGAATACTGTGGGAGACCATATCAAAAGCTTTGCTAACGTGAAGGTATATCACGTCCATTGCTTTCCCCACATCCACAGAGCCAGTCACCTCTTCATAGAAAGCAATCAGGTTGGTCAGGCATGACTTTGCCTTGGTGAATCCATGTTGACTGTTCCTGATCACCTTCCTGTCTTCCAAGTGCCTTAAAATGGATTTCTTGAGGAGCTGCTCCATGATTTTTCCAGGGATTGAGGTGAGGCTGACCGGTCTGTAGTTCTCTGGATCCTCTTTCTTCCCTTTCTTGAAGATGAGCACTATATTTGCTTTTTTCCAGTCATCAGGGACCATCTCTAGTTCAGTTTCAGACTTGGACTGAGGTTCATTTCTCCCTTCCCTGGCTCACACTTAGTTGCCCTTCTTGCAGTGGCCTTAAAACCCCAATGATGTAAATTTAACTGTAAATATTATTTTTTCTCATTAAGGATTTTGGAGAAGCAGCACTCCAGTGGCTTCAAAGCTCCTCTGAGAAACCAAACAGCAGTCATGTTTGTCAGTGATAGGTGTTTTGAACTCTTGGGGTGCTTTTCTAGCATCCTGAAAAGTAGAAAGGGAAAAAGGTGAGAGGAAAATACCTAGTGTAATAGTGCAGTACAAGATGGAGTCTGCTTCAGTTCTCAAGTAAGAGTCACTGAGACTGTGCATTACTGGCACTCGACCACCGAAGGAAACAAAGTCTATGAAGGTGGGACACTAGTCATGCAGGGAAAGTTGGGTAAAGGTGTGTCACTGCAATGCAGCTACCCCAAGAGAGTTCCTTCACTGTCAACTGTAAGAGAACCAGATTCCATTCATGGTTGCTGTCTTCACTGAAACCAATAACTTCTGAAATTAAGTGATGGAAATTCCCTCCTAGTCACATGGGCACCAGGAACCAGGAATGGAGTCTGTTGCAATTGGTACGACTCCGATGTTTAGCATGGAAGCTAAATAGCTTCCCAGAAACAAACACAGGATACCTGTAGGATAGAGAAGCGGACCTGAAAAAACAAGTCAGACAGAGGAGCTGCCAGAGATGGGGAGGGATAGGGACAGGGATGTCTTGAAGCCTGGTACGGGAGGGGGAAGCACAGTAGCTCACATACTAATAAAACTCAAAGCATTAGATTTCTGCCAACTAAAAATGTTGACATGAGATGTTACATAGCAATTTTAAATGTGATTCCCTGTAGCATCTGGAGACGGCGATGATGATGATGATGATGTGAAAAAGAAGAGGGAGAAACAAAGGAGAAGGGATAGAATGCGTGATCGTGCTATGGACAGGTAAGTGACTACATAGGAAGGAATCAATAAATCAGTTTCCCAAAGGCAGTGCTGTGACTATCATCCCTAAGTTCTCTCTGTTTGACATCACCTGAGCCACTGGCACAGAATTCTCTTTGGATCCCTGCAGGAGATCTGAACTCCCTCCTGCTCACAGAGAGAAGTGCCAGTTTGGAAATTGACACAGTGGAATCAACACTTCAGTTCCAGCCATCTATCTTCTCTTCTCTTTGTACTTTGTAATTCCCATTGAAGAAAGACAATACCTACAATCCCCTAATAGTTACAGCTGTAGAAGTAATTCATTATAACCTTTATGCTAAATAAACAGACCATTGCTATTTTAAAAAGTAAGCATATTAAAGACTAAATGACCAGTTAAGATAATTTACCATTTTAGTACATATGTACAAATTAACCATAGTACTGTCAAATGAAAATTCACCTTGTATATTCCAACAATAGGCTTAACTCTGACTGTAAAATATATATATGTTCTTTCAACATACACATACATGCTATAAAGCAAAATTACACCATTTAGGATAGGAAATAAATAGTACTGCATCAGCTGAAAGTGGTGACGAAAGTTTGGTAGGCAGAAAATTCCTCAAATTGGGATTTTGTCAGAATGCTGGACCTAATAATCTTACTCTTGTTAAAAGTTTCACTGTATAAATAGTAATGTGTGGTACAATAATCTTGTTTCAGAATCCAGTTCGCCTGCTCTGTGTGTAAGTTCCGCAGCTTTGAAGATGAAGAAATCCAGAAACATCTGCAAAGCAAGTTTCACAAAGACACCTTGCGATACATTGGCACCAAACTCCCTGATAAAACAGTTGAGTTCCTGCAGGTACGTGGACGGCTCAGCCTTTCTTGAACTCTTGTTTGAAATTCTTAGAATGAATGGTGTGGGAGCAGGCATAGGGTAATTGAGGAATTCTGTTACTATCTGTTACATGGGGTGATTGGATTGCCCAGGGATTGATAATGGGATATAGAGCCTTTCATACAGAGCCTACTGGCTCCAGTCCAGCTCATGCCAGCATTCATTATGCATTACCATCTGATGGCTCTTCACTGATTCATGAGAAATGTGTCAGGTATGTCTAGTTCCTAGTGGGTCATACAAATAACTGTCAGTTGGTGCTATGTAAGCCTCAAGGTGGCAGGCTCAATTGAAAAGCCAAGGAATGAAAATGCCATAGAGATGGACCTTCCTCTCCTCTCAGCTCTAGAAGCATAGCTTCCAGATGAAGTGTCAGGCAGCTTGCGCTTCTGCTGCCTGTGTTGCACTCCTAGATGATGGATAGGTATGTCAGTCTCCATACTGTCAATAGGCATCTCTCAGGAACACAAAGGTCACCTGAATGTTTTCAAGAGACAGTTGCCGCTGTTATGGTGCTATTGACTACTGTAGCATGCTGAGACACCTGGAGTCTGGCTCTGTTTGAGTAGATGTTTTTGAGCTCCTTGTGGGTGTAGGGGGGTGCTTGGCATACCCCTTAATTATTCAGTTGTGCTGTCTTCTTCTCCCTGTGGGTTTTCTTCACAGAGTTCTCATTTCCCTATTGAGTGGCATGCTGTAGATTGTGCTGTTTGTTCATGCCATTGGCTTGTGCAAGTGGTGGAGAGTTTCATTATTTCTTCCCCTCCCCCCAGGAGTATATAGTGAATAGGAATAAGAAAATTGAGAAGCGTCGTCAGGAGCTGACTGAGAAGGAGGGTGCAAAGCCGAAAGCAGACCCTTTCAAGGGTAAGTGTGTATACCTGGAGATTATTTGTTTTGCAGTAGCGCTTAGGAACACCAGGAATGGACCAGGACCGCTTTGTGCTAAATGCTGTACAAGCACAGAACAAAAAGACAGTCCCTTCCCTACAGATTTTACAATTAAATGTTTCCTGTTCAGTAACGCTAGATCAGTCAGCTCTTAATTAGATCCAAGATGCCACAAACTGTCTAGCTCCCTTAGCAGAAAACAGTTGTATTATTCAGATCTGATGTGGCGCAGAGGATCAGTGGGAACCCAATAGCACTCAAGTGGCAAGTGCTGAAGGAAAATGCTTGGCAGCGTGGATGCTGCTGGGTGAGGGAAGGAAAAAGGAATCATATGTGCTTTTTCCTTTCTGGGGCCAAACTTCTTAAAACTCCCCACTCCTCCCAGATAAGACAGAAGCTAAACTTGCCACCCACCCTCAGCTTCAGTGTTCACTTTAGTTTGCCATCTGACCCCAATGACTGGGAGATCGGCTAAAACTGACTGCATCTTGAAAGTTAGCAAGAAAGTGAACAAGCAGCATTTTAAAAGAGCTGATGGCTTGCTCTGTGCTCTATTCATTTGTGTAGGCAGTTGTAGTTTAGCCTTACTTCCAGATGTTATATCACCCTACACGAGTGCCATGGCAGCTTTTGTAGAAATAGGAGGCCTCATTATCAGTTAGGTGGGGAGAGACTGCAGATTCTCTGCATGGTTTAGTGAGAATCTACTGCAATGTTACTGACACAGAATACTGTGGCCAGTGAAAATGTGTGGCAGAGGAAGATGGGAAAATATTCAAAAGCAGAGGGTTTTTTTGGTTTTGTAAATATTCAGTTGAACACAGCAGATCCCTTGTTCATTTTATATTTAACTCCATTAAAAGCTGTGCAGTTGGTCTTTTCCTGTCTTGTGCTATTGTAGAAATGGGGGCGGGAACATTTCCACATAACCTATAAGGTGTTGCTTAGTACACAATTCCCAGCACGTTTTCCTACAATGCAGGGCTTCTTCAGACACAGCTAGTTAATGAAAAGGCATTTGTACTAATGATGTGAGCTTGGGTCCTGTGATGGGTGGATACATTTGAATTAAACTGTGCAGTTAGCCAACATTAAGCCAGTCAACGGGTTTTTGATAGTAATATGCTGTTGGCTTCTGAAAATGGGTAAGAAAAGAGTGAATATTCCAAAACGTAAGAAATCATTTGTGCTGTCCTGCCTTTGAGACTTGCGAGTGGCTTCAATAAGACTCTTGCAGAGGCAGGCTCACCTTTGTGGCTAAAGTACTTGCCCTGGACTCAGGAAATCTGGGTTCCATTCCCTGTTCTGCTTAAGGAAAGTCAATGATTTTGCATTTGTCTGCTGTTAAGATAAGTGGTGATATTTGTGATGTGCTTTGATATGGCAGGAATGGGTACATGTAAGAATCTAGATTGGTGAGACGAGTGGCTTCTCAAATCCTGCATTTAGGATGACATGCCTGGCCGGTTCTCAGAAAGCAAGGCAGAAACTGAAAGGAGATGAGATGCTGATGTCAAATGACTGTCAGTTACATCCCAAAGGAAGTTTTGTGATATTTATTTACAGGAGTGGTGAGAAAGTGTTGATGGGACTCTCAGTATATTACATAGCAGAACATTTTTCCAGGTAACAGCTACTCTGAATGTTGGCTAACCTGTCTGTGTCACCCCAGGTATTGGCCAGGAACACTTTTTCAAGAAGATCGAGGCAGCTCACTGTATGGCTTGTGACATGTTAATTCCTGCACAGAACCACCTCCTCCAAAGACACCTGAGGTCAGCTGACCACAACAGGAACCGCAGGGTAAGCAACCATGCTCACTTCTGGCCAACAACTCATTAGATGATTTAAAGTCATTTCATCTTTAACTTTGAAAAAACTGACAGAGTGGCCCAGTAAGGGCTGAGGGTTTCTGACCACTTAGGGCTCTTGCATGGAGGAATGCCAACTTGCTTTCCAGATGTTAGAAACCCTTCTCATCTTCTGGCTTATTGTTCCTGACTTGATGTAATGCATACCAAAAAATACATTGCGTTGTGGTCAGTGGCACTTGAGGAAAGATGAAGGAACTGGCCATGTGGATTTTGTTCTTCTGTTGGTATTAGCAGGTAGGTAGGTAGGTATTAGCAGCTGAACTGGAAGGGGTTGCAGTGCATGTTGGGAGTGAGAGAAAGATGAACAGAAATGGTTACCAAATGAGACCTGGTCTTGCCTTTTGTAATCTGCCCATCCCACAGCATGTCAATTAGTTTGAGAACCATGGGTCATTGAGGGGATCTGAAGTTTCTGTATGCTGACTGTGATACATAGGGAGCCAAACCTTGTGCGCTGCTCTTCTTTTGAATCAGGAACGATGTTTTGGATGGCATTTGTGCATTTTAAGACTAGAAGGGAGCATTGTGATCATCTAGTCTGACCTGCATAACACAGGTCAGAGAACCTCCCCCAGTAATTTCTGTGCGGGTCCGGCTTTTCCTTCCTGTTCTCTTGGGATTAAACTGCCCCGACTCAGGAATGCTGCATAAACTATGCACCAAGTGAGGATCAATGAGCTAGGCAGCAGTTCTGCAGAAAAGGACTTCCGGGTTACAGTGGATAAGAAGCTGGATAGGAGTCAGCAGTGTGCCCTGGTTGCCAAGAAGGCTAATAGCATATTGGGCTGCATTAGTAGGAGCATTGCCAGCAGATGGAGGGAAGTGATTATTCCCTTCTATTCGGCATTGGTGTGGCCACATTTGGAGTATTGTGTCCAGTTTTGGGCCCCCCACTACAAAAAGGATGTGGAGAAGTTGGAGAGAGTCCAGCTGAGGGCAACAAAAATGATTAGGGGACTGGAGCACAAGATTTGTGAGGAGAAGCTGAGGGATCTAGGCTTGTTTAGTCTGCAAAAGGGAAGAATGAGGGGGGATTTGATAGCAGCCTTTAACTACCTGAAAGGGGGTTTCAGGGAGGATGAAGCTAGCTGTTCACAATGGTAGTAGATGACAGAACAAGGAGCAATAGTCTCAAGTTGCAGTGGGAGAGGTCTAGGTTGGATATTAGGAAAAAGTTTTTCTCTAGGAGGGTGGTGAAGCACTGGAATGGGTTACCTAAGAATGTGGTGGAATCTCCATTTTTAGAGGTGTTTAAGCTGTGGCTTGACAAAGCCCTGGCTGGAATGATTTAGCTGAGGTTAGCCCTGCTTTGAGCAAGGGGTTGGACTAGATGACATCCTGAGGTCCTTTCCAACTCTAATATTCTATGATTTTGAGGTTACACTAATTTATAACACTCCTCCTTAATAACATTTTTTTAAAACCTCCCTTGTCAGAACACTTGAGGCAGGCACAGTAAAGATTCTAATAGAAGTCATGATGTTAGATGAACATCTAAACCAGCATTGGCCACAATAGAGCTTGGAGCATTACAGTACATCTTCCAGCAGCTCTCAGTCGCAGTTCAAAGGGGAGTAATGCATGATGAGATCTGTAGTTTTCAAAGGCTGCTGTTTCATAAAAGGAGAGAGGCTGTAATCACTTCTCTCTATGCAAGTTAAATACAGTTCTTCAGCACCCAGCTTTAGCTGGCTTATCATTCATTGGGGGAAAATATGTGAGTTCCTTTTCAAAACAGAACTTCCTTGAAATCCTTCCCAGAAGAGTTAAACTGTAACCCACTGGCATTTAATCATATCTGTTCCTTATTCCTTTACTTGCTCTTCACAGTTTGTTGCTGTCGAGTATGGTTAAACTTGGCAATTTGATTTTTATTTGTATTTTTCCTAAGTTTGACAACAGAGTGATTTTTTTCTCTATTTTTAGCAATTTGTGTTTTTGCAATTGCTGGAAGTTAAGGGGGGGTTGGGCTCCCTGCCTGGCTGAGGAGCCCAAGACACTGGGGTGGGGTGCAAGGAACAAGGGAGGCTGTGGTCCTGGCCCAGCAGAGCAGAGACCTGGCCACTCAGGTTGCTGCAAATAGAAGGACAAGCCCCTAGCCACCAGGTGCTGCTGAACAATTCCTGCCCAGGATGGCTTCTACATTCCCAATTGATGGATGAATGAGTGGGTCTGTGACAGCAGCGGTACAGAGGGTTCCCTGCATAGCCACAGGGCTGGCGACATTCAATCTCTGCAGGCACAAGGTGCAGGGAAGGCAGAGTAGAGACCTCTGGTTAGGACTGCGAGGAAGATGATCCCCTAGCCATGGGGAATTCACCCCACTGCTGAATGGCTCGGTTCCTGGCAGGAGCCATTCAGCAACAGGTGATCTTCACCGTGGCAGGGGGTCCATTGTCATCCTTGCAACCTTGGCTTGGGGGGACAGCTTTCCCTGTATCTCGTACCTGCAGGGAAATGAGGTTACTGTCCCTGTGGCCATTCAGAGAGCCCTCTGCAGTCCTGCTGTCAGAAGTGAGGGAGCAAGGCTGCAGAGGGTGCTCTGTACTGCTGCAAGGCTAGTGACACCCAATTCCTATGGGGGCAGGGGGCAACAGTTCCGGTGACTGTTACCGATCAACCTTTTTTCCATCAGTTGCAGCGTGTCAGCTGAAATCAACGTTCCCTGACATCTTGTCAGTTTAACACTGAATCCTACCAAGTCTACGTATGGTGGGCCTGCTCCTTTAGTGCTAGCCAGTCTGCTGGAGCGCTCACTGATATTTGTGCTACTAGCTTAATCTGCTGGCACTTTAAATTTAACAGCATTCATTTTTAAGTCCTAAAATTTACTTCACTGATTTGATTGTAAAGTATCTGAGGTATATGCTCATGTCTAATTTGGAGGGTGGAGGAGCAGTTTCAGTCAGAATTAAAAGTCAAGGCATAAAGTCACTCAGCGCTTTATGGTATTTGGATGTAAATGCATCCAGAGCACAGCAGAAATTGTTCAGGTGTCTTGTTTCCTGAAATTAACTTATTTTGGTAGTGAAAAGACTGAAGAATCCGCTGCTTTCATCAGGGAGTGCTACAGTTCTCCTTCCTCATCCAGCATCCTTGCATTTTGTTGACCATTCCAACCAAGGGTGCTTAAATGCACTTCCCTGCAGGGCTTTTTTTGCTGGATAGGGCATGCCCAGGGCAGAAACATGCAAACTATGCAGAGCAGCCTCTGTAGAACAGGGCTGGAATCTGGAATTTCCCCTTGTTTGTTTCCTAGTTAGCTATGCTATCATCTTGTGACCAGTGTCTGTTAAGCTCTTCCTTCACGACCCACAAAGTAACCCTAATGTCTGGTTTCCTTTTCAGATGGCTACTGAGCAGTTCAAGAAGACTAGTCTCCATGTTGCCAAGAGTGTCCTAAATAATAAGCATATTGTAAAAATGCTTGAAAAGTACCTCAAGGTGAGTGAAGAGGAAAGTTGCCAGCTAGTCTTGCTTTTCCACAGAGCAGTGGGGATACACGTCGGCTTGGTCCTGAACACTGAACTGGTACAGAGCTGAGTATCACTGTGTGTGCTGCATGTTGGTGACAAAACTTGCTTCTGTATAGAATGGGGAGAAGCATAGATACCACTCTGCTTTCTTATGCATAGGCGGTGCCTCGGGTCTGGTTTCTTTATTTTCTTTAGAGGCAGTTTACCACTTTTCATGTTTTGTTTTTTTAAAACTTACATATAGAACCTACTTCAACCCCCATGTGCATGCAGATTAGTTACGAAACCACCCAAACCAAAACATAACTAAGGGGACAAAATATCAAAAGGAACTCCTACTCTAAAGCTAGCCCTCAGGCAGTGGCCTGAGGGGGCATTCACCCTGGTGTCAAAAGGAGGCATAAGGCATAAGCACCATCAGGGCGCAAGCTGGACTTAAGTGGTGCCTAGGCCTCATGCTGGCCACCTGCTTTGGGTGAATTTCACCCTGTGTGAACAGTTAGGCTTTGAAACTTTCCCAGCAGGTCAACAAACTCTGACTGACAGACCAACAGGGGAATCAAATTCCAGAGTCAAAACACACTCCCTCTAGGCCCTCTCCATGTCCCTTGAGATCAAAGCAGGGGAGTATCAGTGAGAGCATCCTAGCCGATCCTCACTGTCAGGATGGAGCATGAGGACAAAGTCAGGGCCCACACTAGGTAGGATTCTGTAAGTCAAATCAGCACTTTGAATTGCACCCAGAAAGAAGCTGGAAGCCAGTGCAGTCTTCAGAGTATGGGTGTAATATGTTCCATGTGGAAGCGCGGCTGCATAAGCAGGCAGTTGTGTCCTGCACTGACGTTTCCAAGTTGCCTTCGAGGGTGTGCCCATGTAGAGCATATTGCAGTAATGCAATCTGGAGGTGACATGGGCGTGGGTAACTGGCGAGGTCCACATCTCAGGAAGGTCGCAACCTCCTTGCCATGCGAAGATGAAAAGAAGCACTTTTGGCTACTGCTGCTACCTGGGAATCCAGGAGCAGCCAAGGATCCAACAGGACCCCTGATTGCAAACTTGGCTAACAGGGCAGGCAAACCCCCTCAAATGGGGGGAGCAGCTGTTAA
The DNA here is from genome assembly GCA_007922155.1 of Mesoclemmys tuberculata. Taxonomy (NCBI): domain Eukaryota; kingdom Metazoa; phylum Chordata; order Testudines; family Chelidae; genus Mesoclemmys; species Mesoclemmys tuberculata. Next base: position 8,060,005 of record ML675652.1, read on the forward strand.
CCCTGTTCCACCGGCATCACTTTGGTCTTATCTGGATTGAGCCTCTGCCGACTAGCTCTCATCCAAGCCCCAGTCTCTGCTAGTCACTAGCAAAACTGAGACTCCACTGGGTCCAGTGAAAGAGACTTTGAGCTGAGAGTTATCAGCGCATTGATGGCACTGCAGCCCAGATAGTGAGGCTGTCTCCCCTAGCGGCCTCTCATACACGTTGAGCAGGAGGGGTGACAATAAACCCTGCGGTACCCCACACGAGAGAGCCCTTGGGGCAGATGAGCAATTGCCCAGTGCTACCCTCTGGGATCTCTCAGAGGAAAGAACGGAACCACTCAAGTGCAACTCCGTCTACCCCTGCCAGGGTCCGCAGGCACATCAACAACACCTCATGATCAACGGTATCAAAGGCTGCCGGCAGATCTAAAAGAATCAGCATGGGCACCTGACCTTTGTCCATCAGCAGGAGGAGATCTTCGACCGATCCCAGCACGGTCTCCGTACCATACCCAGGTGCAAAACCAGACTGAAAGGGGTGAAGGAAATCTGAGGATTCCAGGTAATGCCAGAGCTGCCTCGCCAAAACCTTCTCAGCAACCTTCCCCAAGGAAGGCTGGAGACAGGGCGATAATTGACAAGACTGTCAGCGTCAAGAGATGGTTTCTTGAACGTGGGCCTAATGATTCCTCCTCTGAGGGATGCTGGCACCTTGCCCTTCCAAAGGGAGGCTGTGACAGTCTCCACCAATAGTGGACTCTATATTCCCCCGTAGACTTTACTGGCGATTATGGACATGGGTCCAGATCGCAGGGTATAGCCTGAAGTTCCTCCAGAACCTCAGTAGATAAGACAGGCTGGCTGAAATCCAGCCAGAGAAGATTGCATTTTGTTTGTCCTCCACCTGCATGGATCTGCTCTTGTGGAGGCAGCCAGACTGGTTTGAATCTGATCAGTCTGGTCCGTGAAGTAGAAAGCTCCTCACAAGAAATGACTGTTGCTAGGCAAAGATGGCCCAGGTTTACTAGGCTGTCTGCCACCCAGCACGGTTCCACTGGTCAGGATTTCACAGACACTGGTGGAGCAGGAGAATTCTCTCCTGGCCTCCATTACAACCATGGCATAAGAGTTCAAAAACTCTTAGTCACGCTCGATTAGATTCTCGGCAAGATTTCTGCCACTGGCATATTATCCTCACTCGCACTTCATCTGTTGCAGGCTACCTGCATGCCAAGGTGATCTGAGAGGGAGTTTAGGAGCCACCATACCATGATCGAGAACACATCATGCAGGGGTTGTGTCCGCTGGCTGTACAATATTCTCACTCAGATAACTCTGAAACCCACTCTAAGCCAAATAATAAAAATAGGTCCCCTGTCCCAACAGAAGCAGAGGTGAGCTCTGATCTCAGCCTTATCAGGTTGAACAAGGCTATGAAAAATGTGAATTACTCCCCCTGAAATAACACCTAATTAGTTATCACTTAGTGTGGGATGGAGAAAGCAGGAACCACTTCCTGAGACGACCAAGACGGTTTTCACTTGAGAAACCATTAGTAATGCAAACACTTAAAAATACCTGGATTTCTTGGCTCCCAAAGATGGGGTGGTATGAAAACTGTTATTTCATTTGTTGATCTGCCTGGACCTCTCCCAGTGGAGAGATTTCCCTGCTACTGGGTTGTATACTCAAGTGGGACTGGACAGAGGTGAAAATTTTGTTTTAATTGCTTTTTTGAAGATGAGTTCCTCCCACTTGAGATTTGGCACCCTTGGTTTGCCTAGGTATTGCAGCACACACAGTTCTTAGACTATAACCATCCCCACCCCTGGGTGACTGCACCCTGAATAGTTTGCAGTACACAAGAGTTGCATACAATTTCCATTCCTGCAAGGCAGAGGCTTTCCCAGCAATAAGTAACATTGCCTATTGATATGGAGAGTTGACAAACACTTTCCTGGGGTGCTTTTCATGATACAAATTTAGAATGCACAGTTTTTATAGGCGCTTTGGGGCTTGATCTGATCAATTTTCACCGTTCTTTCCTGAAATTGAGGATCTGTCGTTTCCAATTGATCTCTGTTGCAAACCTCTGAACTTCATGTCTGAGGTTTCCTCTAAAAACTATACTACAGGCAAATGACTGCTGTCCTTTCCCCTCTCTTTGTCAGGGTGATGATCCATTTACAGATGAAATTGTTGACCAGGATGTTGACGAAGCTTTGGAAGGCGGTGATGGTAGTGGTGAAGGGGCTAATGAAAGTGCTACTGCAGAGACAAAAGCGGAAGGTACTGGGGATGCAGGTGAAGGTACTGGGGATGCAAGCGAGGCGACAGAAGCCCCTGAAGCCATTGAAGCAGAAAGAGAAGAAATAGAAAAAGCTTCTGAGGAATTGCCTGAAAATAAGGAATTGCCTGAAAATGAAGAATTGCCTGAAAATGAGGCAGAGCAGCAGCAGCCGTCGCCGCCACCGCTGCCACAGGAAGAAGCTGAGGTTGCGGCAGAGGCTGAAGTAGAAGAAGCAAGAGAGACTGCGGTGGTTGCAGCAGAAGAGCCATCCCCTCCTCGAGAAAATATAGATGAGACCGTAGCTTCTGCAAGAGGTGAAGCAGAGATACAGCAGATGGAAGAGGAAGAGGAGAAACCAAGTGAGGTAACAGAGTCTGGAAACAGTGATGCAAAGATGGAAGAGGAGGCACCGCCTGTAGCAGTGGAGCTGCCGCAGGAATAACTGTGTGAATGTTTGTGTGAAGGTGACTTGTCCTGCACAATTGTATAATCCATGATTTTGATTTTTTTTTCCCTGTCTTATTCAAATGCAGTACCTGAATGTGCATTGCCAGAAATACATCTGGCTTTGTTTTTGTTCAAGGGGAGGGACCCAGCTGTTCTGTTATGGGAGCAGTCTTGTGCTTAACTGTCTTGTTCCGTAGACTTGCTTAGTTCTGCTTTCTACATAATTTTTTAGGTTGAAGACTGCAGGAAGCTGTACATTCCCCAAGAAACATTTGAGGTGCATCATCTTTTTGAATTTTAGAATGAAAAGCAGGATTTGCAAAATAAAAACATGATGATTAGATCCTGACAGCGGTTTGGTTTGTAAGTGCAGCACTAAAGCAGTATGATTTCTTTTGCAACAGAGACTTGGTCCTTTTATTATTTTGGGAGCCGATCAGTATCTTCAACATTATTGATCCCTACCTGTAGGGAATATTTACCATTTAAAATACTCCCTGGAAAGGAGAGGATTTTTCATCATGTGATCCAGTGGCTTCATCTGTCAAAACTCCAGGACTGCATGAGAATTAGGGTCTGTGGTTTTACCGTTTTTAAGAACCAAGTTGGTTGTCTAGAAATCAGGTCACTCTTTGTATAGTGCACTGACTTAGAGACCTACTTTGAGGGGGTAAATTACACCTTCCTTGAAAACCATTTTTCTTTCCTCGTAAATTCGAAGAAGGTCACAGTGTCATTCACAGTGCAAAGCTGATTGCCAAATGCTGTCACAGGGTTATTCAAACAGTACCAAGATCAGCAAATGATAGGAACTGCTGACTTAAGTGTTATTATCTATGCTTGTGGTATAAAGTGTTTAAGTCTGATAATAGATCTTCTTATCATTTTGAATAAACCCAGAGTTCTTGATCTTAAAATCTAAATAAACTTCTGAATTTGGAAAAAAACCAACAACCACCACCTCTAATTGTAACTGAGCTGCCTACGAAATGTCTGCATTTCGGGTAATCGTTAAGAGATTTGCAAAATGAAAACCACCAGCTCCATCTCTGGGTCTCTCGGGGTCTGGAAAAATATCACACACACCTTACCAAAGACCTAATGCTGGTGGTGCTTTTTTAAAAATTCTGTCTTCCACAGTACGTGAAGGGCTGGGAGGCTGCAGTAAGAATCATGTCTATTTTTCTTTCTGATCCCTCGTACCAATACACTTTGATGTAACATTTCTACATGCAAAGGGGAAACAGGTATCAAACACGATTGGCTGGCTGGCTGAAGGCATCTGCCTGTAATGGCAGCTAAGTTTTGCTATAAGTAGCACTTTGTAACTGCTAAATCCCTGGCACCAAAGATCTTGGCAAGAATACATTGGTCTGCTTATCAGGGCATCAAGAGGTGAAAGATGTTGCGTATGCTGACCATTGGCAAGCCTTTTCCTGATAGTCACTGGCACACTTTAAAGAAAATCCATCACCGTCTGCATGTCCATCTAGAACTTGGGTTTTCCAATCTTGTTGCGCTAGCTGAGCCCCAAATTTATAGTTCAAAGTAGCAAATGGTGCGTGTGGTCTAGTTAAAGTTCAGTAGGTTAGTACTGACTATGTGCACACCCAAACCCAGCTGGCTTCTTACAGAACAATTCTAATGTGGACCAAGGAGAACAAAGTCTATCTTGGAAATTGAAATGGAGGAAATATGAACAGCCTTATTTGCAGATTACTTTTCTACTTGTTCATAAACTTCTGCCTGCTATGTGTGGTTGTACCAAGATGCTGTGGGAGAGAAGAGGCAGTGAGACTGAACTACAAAGAGAAAAGCCTGTAAGAGCTTGAACACTAGCGCAACTGGCTGGTATTCAAGCTAAGGTTGTAGAGGCTTTTCAGGGGGAATCTGCAGGTGAAAAATGCATTTTACAAGTAGCAAGGAAACCTGGTCTCTGCAGATGGACTATTTCTTGCACCACCACCTCTCACTGCTCTGTCATGGCAGGTGAGAAAGTTTGCTTTCTCTTTATTCTTGCCACACAAAAGGAAGCATTTTAATTGCTTAACTGGAATTCAAAATTACATTTTAATTTTCTGAAATCAAGAAATGCTTGTGGTGGAGTAGGTGTAAATATGTGAGTCTTCTAAGAACTGCATGAGATTTTGTCTCAAGTGCATATTTCTTTGTTGCTAAGATCAGATCTGCAGTAATCACAACATTTCCAGGATTGCTAAGGCCCCTGTAGAACTGGTAGCAGCAAGGTTGCCTTGTGGGTCCAATAAAGGCATAAAACTGCAGCCTGGGCCTCTCCCTCTGCTTTTCCAATAACCTAACTATACCCATACATAGTACATTTCATTTACTGCCAGTGCTCTGAATGCAAGAAAGCTCCTGAGAAGAGAGAGGCACAAAACTACATTAGAAAAGAGGTTTTATCTGAGTGGAGATTGGTTGAATTTCTAGTTATTGCCAGCTAGCATCAATTGCTCTTATTTCTGATTTGAGAAGTTCATTTGGGAAGCTATTGTTGAGTATCAAATTTGTACAATAATGTACATACAAATAAGGCTTCAAATGAGTGCGAATTTGCTATGCACATCTTACAGTGCTTCCAGTACTGATGTGATGTCTTGGGGATCATGCAGACCTGAAAGGGGTTCTGTCATCGCCTGCCCTGCAATCTTGGGGTGCTTTCATGCTGTGCTGCTATGGCTCAGGTCCCTGATACCAGCATCCTACCCACAAGCAGAAAGTCTCACCTTGGCTTGCACCAGCCTAGTCACTCCTTTCAGGGTGACACCAACAGCCCTTCCAGGACTCAAGTGTCCCCGACTCTTTTATTGTTCCTGATTTCATAATTTCCCAGCTATTTGATTAATTCCCCTCTGGTTCATCACTCCTGAAGGCATGAAAACAACTTCCTAGGTTACAGCTCACTTTGGCACATACACTTCATGCAGTTTTCACACTGAAGACTTGGTTGGAGTAAAACCAAGAAAAGGGTTATTTCATAGAAACCCGCAGATTCAAAGATGAACTAGTGAAGGAAGCAACATCTACAAGCTACACAATAAAAATAGAAAAGATGTAGTTTCAGGCTTTACACTTCTGCATGCCGTAAAATCACGTTTCTAATACAAGTTGCCTATTGCCTTTAAGCAATTCAACCATCATATCTCCTGACTGTAGGGGGGCTCCAGCATTTCAGACAGCTTCCTGCTTTATAGGCTGTGTGTCAGTTTCTCAATGCCTTTCACTTCAAGTGCCTTACATTTTTAAAAGGGTTTTTTTCTTGTCACTGCAGATATACAAAATTGGGAAATTTCCAGTTTTCTCCATGTATCTTCGTGATCTCTAATGGCTCGTTGCCTTTTTCTGGGTTCTACAGTGGATTGTTTCTTGCTGCTTGTTTTGCATAAACACGGAGGTTGGAGGTGCCCCTATCTGCTGTGAGGTGTAGCTGAAATTGTAGTACAGGTTATAAGCAGAATTTTCTATATATAGAAATACTTAGATTTGTAATCATAGTTTGTACACATCTCAAAAAGACCAAGTTCAGAACATTACAAGCTTTTATGAAAGATCTCGTGGCATTTTTATACACAGTAATACTGTATACAACCAATTGCTTCAATTACATATTCCTTAGGATTCAGAACTCTTCTTCCCTTGTGTCTGGTCACAACTGGCCAACCTGAAGCTATGAGTAGAGGAATGCCTTTTGAACTCTACTCTTCCACACTAGACATAGCAAAAAGAGCCATTTGGCTTCAAATATTGCAGGGCAACATTTTGTCATCTGATGTTCTTTCTTGCTGTTATATCTATATAGGGGTTTGTGTAGTTGGGTTGAGGAGGATGTTTTGCTGAACGAGTATATTTGTAGAACAAATTAGTAGTTGCATGGTTTCAGGAGCTATGGCTTTTCACAATGCAGTGTCTAGATCTCTCACTTGGCCACCTCCTATAACACTGATGGCTGCACAAGATCACATGGAGCAAAGTTAGTCACATCTAATACAGTAGCATCATCTTCATGTCCACATCCTGCTCCCTATCCTTGCCCTCCAGAAGAATAAATCATTGGTTACAGCATGTAACTGAAGTACATTTGTATTTTAAATGTGGCATAGAGTCATAGAAATGTAGGGCTGGAAGGGACCTCAAAAAGTTATCTAGTCCATTTCACCCACCCCCTGTCCTAAAGCAGGATTAAGTATTCCTAGACCATCCTAGATAAATGTTTGTCTAACTCATGCTTTAAAAAACAAAGATTGGCTTTCCAGTGTCCCAAGGCAACCAGTTCCAATACTTAACTATGCTCACAGAAGTTTTTCCTAATATCTAACCTAAATCTCTCTTGTTACAAACTAAGACGATTACTTCTTGTTGTAACTTCAGTGGATGTGGACAACAATCGATCATCATCCTCTTTATAACAGCTCTTAACATAGTTGGAGGTTGTTATATGGTTGCCCCTGCGTTGTCTTTTCTCAAAATATGTGCCTAGTTTTTTAATCTCTCTTCATAGGTCAGGTTTTCTAAACCTTTTATAATTTTGGTGGCTCTCCTGTGAACTTGAATCCTTTTCTGCAGTGCAGTTGCCTGTTCCCCATTTCGTATTTGTGCATTTGATTTTTTTCCTTCCAAAGTGTAATACTTTACATTTGCCTTTACTGCATTTCAACTTACTGATTTCAGACCAGTTCTCCAATTGGAGACGATTTTCAATTCTAATCCTGTTCTCCAATGTGCTTGCAATCCTTCCCAGCATGGTGGTATCTGCAAATTTCATAAGTATATTCTTCACGCCATCATCCAAGTCTTCAGTGAAAAACCTTGAATAGTACTGGATTCAGCATAGATGCCTGTGGGACCTACAAGATACATCCTCTCTAGTTTGACAGTGAACCATTGATAACTACTCCTTGAGTACAGTTTTACAACCACTTGTTTTCCCATGTCATAGAAATTTAATCTAGACTCTATTTCACTGGTTTTCTTAGGAGACTGTGATCTCTTTCTTTGCTTGATCAAAGAGCCCATTATTAGATATTCCCCGTGTAGATAATTGCAGACTGTAATCAAGTCATCCCTTAACTTTCTCTTTGTCAAGCTAATGTAATGTGGGACTGTGCCAAAAGCCTTACTAAAGTCAAGATATATCATGTCTGCCTCTTCCCTTCTATCCACTAGCTAGATCAGTTACCCTGTCAAAGAAGGAAGTAAATTGGTTGGTCACAATTTGTTCCTGACAAATCCATTTTGGCTATCCTTGTCACCTTATTTTATCCAGGTGCTTATAAATTGATTATTTAATAATTTGTTCTAGTATCTTCTCAGATGTTGAAGTTAGGCTGGCTGGTCCATAACTTCCCAGGTCTTCCTTTTCCAAGACAGGTACTGTGTTTGTCCTTCAGTCCACTGGGACCTTCATGAGTTCTCAGAAATACTTGCTAATGATTCCAAAATTTCTTCGTCTAATTCCTTAAGTACCCAAGAATGAATTTCAAGAGACTTTCCCAACTTGAATACATCTAACTTTTGTAAATATTCTTTAACTTGTTCTTTCTAGATTCTGGCCTACGTCTCTTCACCTTTGTAGTTAATATTAGTTGTGTAGAATGAGTCTTCTCTTCATCTGGGTGAACTATAAGGGCTTGGTGCTCAATCCTCAGTTCCTAGATTCTGCACTAGTCATATGTGCCCACCAAGCTTTTCTTTGGGGCACCAGTTCAAGTAAATGCTCCCATTTTATTTAGATCCCTATTAGCAAATTAACGTGTAAACTGTTCTCAAAATGAGACCCTTCTACCTGCTGCTGGGATACTTCATACATTATAAAGTCAAAAGGGACCATTAATCTGACCTACGTAACAGGCCGTAGCACTTTCCTGAATTAATTCCTGTTTGACTGAGAGCTATACTTAGCAAACAATTAAAAACTTTAGTTAATGAATCTGCACCTGCAGTGCGAGTCCTTGGTGGAACTGGGGGAAACCTCTGGGAAACACCCTCCATGCTGAGCAACAGGTTCCCTGGTGCTCCTGCTTGAACTATTCGATTTATTGACTTGGCAAAAGGTAGGACCCATCATCTGACTGGCCTAGAGAGCAGACTTTATGTAGGCAGGAGTAAGAGCCCCTAGGCACGGGATGAAACACTCTTTTGTATATTAAGTGAATGGCTTGAGTAAAACTGTAACCTGCCAAAGCATCTGTACTGGCTCATAGAAGTCCAAAGTTCTCAGCCTAGTGCCTGTGCAGAGCAAATAGTTAGTTTCTGATTACTTTGTAATTTATTTTGTTCATAATACCAGTTCCCTGTTCCTAGCAGTGCTTTCTCCAAACCCGTGGAAGGCATTCGACTCTGGGGCAGCGGGTGAGCTCAGTGGTACAGTCAGTCCCATATTCCTACTCCTTCTACCTTTATTCTTTAAAATTTTCACAGCTCTTTCCCCTGGATTCAGGCAGACTGCAGCCCTCTCCCTACATTAGTTTAATTGCTTTCAAGCAGCAAGATACTGCAGCATGTGTACGTGAAGGTGCCAAAGGCCTTCAACTTGAACAGGGCCATCTACCCAAAGACTTCATTTTGTCAATATGTAGACCCTGTGGCCTGGCTCAAAGCCCATTGAGTTCTGTGGCTGGTGGGGGTCCCAGTGCTCATCCAAGGGCCCAAATTCTGCATCAGCGGGGAAGTTTTCCAGCAGATTCAGCTGTTCTAAGCTGAAGGCTTTCATTTAATTAACTATGAGAATTAGCGATAGGACAAGGACAGATACAGTTCAGCACACGTGTGTACAGTGTACTCTGGGCCTGTGCCTAGGGCTCCCAGGTTCTGCTGTGGTATGGATAATAGTATCAAGGGAGCGCTGGCACAACAGTGCAAACTTCCTGCTGCTCATGTGTCTTCTCCAGGGAGCCCAGCTCGGTGGCTGCGCTGCAATATTTTCCCTTTCCTTTAGGTGGCAGCATCTACCCAGAGTAGGCTTAGGTCATCCGCGCTGGCTGCTGCTGTCCGAAGATCTCTGCAAGGGACACCTCCCAGAAGAGTGGTGGGAAGCCCTCACAGGGAGGTAGGATCAGGGAGGAGGGGCTTTTGCATAACCGGGAGAGTCATGTGCCAGCTGTAGCCTCAGTTCTGTAAGCAATAAATGCCAGGGTAGATGAGATGCCTGCCTGCCATGGGAGATGGGCATTGGGGGCAGGCGGGAGGGGACTGACCTGGTGCAGAAGGGGGCCTGGTCATGTAAACCCTGGCATGTCCCATCACAGGTATTGGGTCACGTGAGCTGGGAAGGCAGGGCATAGCCGTAGAACCACAGGTTGGGTCTCCCATTCAGAATTCTGGACTAGCTCATGTGGTAATAAATATAACCCAGTGGCTAGGGTCAAAAAGATGGCCCCCATCGGTGGGGGCAGCGCACCCTAGTTGCCCTGTGGGGTAGTGGGGCACCACCAAGGGGGATGCAGTGCCCAGGGTAAGGGGCCTTGGACCCTCACTGCTCCTCTGAGCCCCAGCCCAGAGCCCTGTTGGTGGAATTATGCACTCCCAACCCCAAATCAGCAGGGATCCTCCTGAAACATGTTGATTGGTTCCCCGCATCTCCCCACCATAGCATCAGTCACGTCCCCTGGGCTGCTACTTACCCTGTCTCCTGTGCGGTGATCCACAGTTCCCCAAGGCTTCTGGTGTCCTCAGCCCGTGTAACTCCTACGGCCCCTAAGTTCCTTCTTTCCGCCCATGACGGTTACTGGAACAACCTTGTTAACGCAAGTATCTTCCCTTCGTTCATTCTTAGCAGTTTGATAGTTGTTCTTAAAACAGTTAATAGTTAGTTAGTTAGTTGATTAGACAGAGCCCTTAGGGGTCAACAGGAACTCGGCCATGCCTGGATCCCCTGGTTTTAAGCCTTGCACCAGCTGTGGGGAACAGCACCGTAAAGACAGGTGTAAAATCTGTCAGGCCTTCAAGCCGCGGACTCAGAAGAAGCGGGACATTCAGCTGCAGGCCATTCTTATGGAGGAAGCGCTCCATCCCGCATCGGAACCTCCACGCTCCACGCCAGCACCAAGCATTTCCTCGGTGCGGAGCACACCACCGGAGCCATTGAAGCACAAGTCTCCAGTGCCGAAGACGAAGAAAAGACAGCGCATGGTACATGCGCACTCCTTTCTGCTTCTGATACCAGTGGGGTCGAGTGTTGGTATGCAGCCAGGGTTAGCTTTGAGCTTGCTCTGGTGCCCGCATCCCCCTGTAGAGAGCCTCCCCTGATGCCTGGCAGTGGGGGAGCATCTCTACTGTTGCCGTCGATGCTGGAGGCTTCCTGGGCAGCAAGAGCCTTGATGGTCCTGCCCATGCCTACATCCCCCCCTTGGATGAGGGAGAAGGGGCCAGAGTCTATGGGTAAACCCATGCTGGGTTCCCCAGGAGGCTGGTTGAGACCCCCAGTCAGGGAAGGGTCTCCCGCTAGACAGCCACCACAGGTAGAGCATGAAAGCTCCCCATCCAGCTCCAAGGCAACCTCATCGAGCTCATCTCCACACCGGGAACGGTCCCCAGCACCGGAGTCTTCTGGCACCAGACCCCGCTTGAGGGTCGCCGGATGCAGATCATCCTCGGGCTTGAGGCCTGCAGCACCGAGCCATTCGTCGTGGCGCCAGTCCAGACCCCCGACACAGAGTCCGGCACCGGGGCATTCCCCGGCACTGCACCGCAGATCCTGGTTGCTGGAGTCAAGCTCAGCACCGCGTAGATCCCGTCGGCACTGGTCCAGTTCTCCGAAAGGCAAGCGGCACCAAAAGTCTGCAGTGCCAAGACGACACTCTTCCTTGTCGTCAGAGCACACCTTGTCCCGGCACTGCTCCCGTCGGCACCGGCGTTCCAGATCGTCGTCGAGGTCCTCCAGGGGCCGTTCCCCAGTGAGAAGCAGTAGATGGAGGCAGAGCAGGGATCGTAGCTCCAGGGACCTCAGCCCCATGAAAGCTAAGGGGTCTCAGGAATCCCAGAAGCCCCCACAGGATGCCCAGCAGCCAGCACCGATGCCGGCACCGGAGTGGCCCCAAGGACCACAGCAGTGGTCTTATTGGGGCCCATGGGGAGCTCAAATGGGCCAGGGCACTGTGTCGGTCCAGGCTTCAGCCACCCAATCAGTGCCCCCTGCTCTGAAAAGGGGCACAAGGGCCATTCCTTGGAGGAGGAATCGGACCTGGGAGAGGGTCCCTCCACGGGGCTTCGAAAAAGGGGCTGGCACCCGCAGTCCTCCTCCTCCTCTCCAGATGAGGCAGCCCTCCAGGACCAAAGAGCACCGTTGAGGGATTTCAAGGCCCATCAAGAGTTACTGAAAAGGGTGGCCGCAAACCTCAACATTGAGGTTAAAGAATTGTCTGAGGAGGAAGACCTTCTCTTTGGAGACTATGGGGTACAAGGTCCCTCCTGGGTAGCCCTACCAGTGCATGAAAGGGTAATGAAATTAGCTAAGGCCTTATGGCAAATCCCGGCCTTGGTAGCCCCTACGTCCAAGGGCGTCAAGAAGAAATATTATGTACCCGCGGAAGGGTTTGAGTTTATGTTTATGCACCCGGCCCTGGGGACTCTGGTAGTGGAGGCTGCCAACCAGAAAGACAGGCAAGGGTCACAGGGCAGCACGTCCAAGAACAAGGACAACAAAAAGCTTGACTTGTTTGGGCATAAAGTGTACTCTACTGGGGCCCTGCAGCTGCGCATAGCCAACCACCAGGTACTGCTGGGGAGGTACAATTTGAACCTCTGGAACTCTCTCCAGAGGTTCGCAGAGTCTCTGTCCCAGGACCAAGCAGCTAACTTTGCCACAGTGCTAGACAAGGGATGCATCATGGCTAGCGCAGCCCTGGCATCTGCCAGTGACGCAGCAGACACAGCCAGTAGGGCCATGGCATCTGCAGTGGCCATGAGGAGGTGCTCCTGGTACATACAGATCTCCCAGGAGGTGCAACAGTCCCTCTTCAGGGACCCCTTTCATGAGCAACTCATACAGGAGGTCAACAACCTCCTTGACCTGGGGGCAGTGGAATTGGTTCCCTCGCACGAAATAGGGAGAGGATTTTATTCCCGTTACTTCCTCATCCCAAAAGCAAAGGGTGGTCACAGTTCCCCCTACGGTTTTGGGCTCTCTGAATTGGTGGTGGAACCCCAGGGCGGTGTTGAAGGGAGTTCCCTTCAGAGATCTGGACCCGTTGGTCACCCTGATCACCGACGCCTCCGATGTGGGGTGGGGAGCCCACGTCAGTGTCAATCTGAGCACCCAGGGTCTCTGATCGGAGGAGGAGAAGACCCTCCATATCCATGTGAGGGAACTCAGGGCAGTCAGACAGGCTTGCAGAGTGTTCCTCAGGTTGGGCAGAGTGGTACAGGTGCTGACGGACAGTACCGCAGCCATGTTCTATATCAACAGACAAGCGGGGGCACTTTCATTTATCTGCCTCTCACCTCCCGCGGGTCAGGAACGATGAGGCGGACCACCTCAGCAGGTTGTTTCTAGCCCGCCACGACTGGTCGCTGCATCCGGAGGTTGCGGCTTCCATCTTCCGCAAGTGGGGCGTTCCCTGACTGGATCTGTTTGTGTAATCCTGGAACAAGAAGTGCCCGAAGTTTTGCTCATGCCGGGGTCGTGAGCCGGGCTCCATCTCTGATGCATTCCTCATCGAATGGACAGGGACCCTCATGTATGCGTTTCCCCCCATTTCGCTCCTGCCCAAAGTCCTCTTGAAAATCAAGAGGGACAAAGTGGACGTGATACTGATTGCCCTGGTGTGACCGAGGCAACATTGGTACAGCATGCTCCTGGACCTTTCGATTGCCAACCCTGTGGAGCTCCCGAGGCTGCATGACCTGCTTTCCCAGGACCACGGCTGGCTGCTGTACCCAGACCTGGACTCCCTGCACCTGACAGCCTGGAGACTTTGTGGCTGACAGAAGGAGAAAGAGCCTGCTCAACGCAGGTCCAACAAATTCTGCTGGGCAGCAGAAAACCTTCAACACAGGTCATGTACTAGACCAAGTGGAGAAGGTTTACCTGCTGGGTGGAGTCTCAAGGGTTGCTAACAAGCCTCTCCCCTATTCAGACCATCCTGGAGTACTTGCTATAGTTGAAACTCCAAGGCCTGGCCCTAGCCTCTTTGAAGGTTCACCTGGCAGCCATCTCGGCCTTCCATCAGCCATTAGAAGGGAGATCTTTGTTCTCCCATCCCGTGTCTATCAGGTTCCTCAAGGGGGTGGAGAGGCTATACCCGCAGGTCCATGACCTGGTGCCTCCCTGGAATCTGAATCTGGTCCTCTCCAGACTGACAGGGCCCCCCTTTGAACCTATGGCTTCATGCCTACTACTGGTACTGTCATGAAAGGTAGCCTTCCTGGTGGCCATTACATCGGCTAGGAGGATCTCTGAGATTAGGGCGCTGACATCGGAGCCCCCCTATACAGTGTTCTTTAAGGACAAGGTGCAGCTGAGACCACACCTGGCTTTCCTGCCCAAGGTGGTCTCCCATTTTTGTTATAACCAAGATATCTTCCTCCCCGTGTTTTTTCCAGAACCACATGGTTCAGAGGAGGAGCGGTGGCATTCCCTGGATGTGAGGCGAGCCCTGGCCTACTACATTGACCAGACGAGACCCTTCCGGAAGACGCAACTCTTTGTCGCCATGGCGGACTGGATGAAAGGATCCCCAGTCTCTACCCAGCGCATCTCCAAGTGGATCACCTCCTGCAGCACGTGCTGCTATGAGCTGATGGGTGTACCACTCCCTGGTGTCGTCACAGCGCACTCGACTAGAGCCCAGGCCTCGTCTTTGGCCTTCCTGGAGAAAGAGCCCCTGCAGGACATCTGTAAAGCTGCCACCTGGTCGTCGGTGCACACCTTTACGTCCCACTACGCCATCACTCAGCAGGGAAGAGAGGATGTGGGATTCGGCAGAGCCGTGCTGAGGGCAGCTCACCAGTAACTCCTACCCACCTCCAAGGTATTGCTTTTTAATCACCTATACTGGAATGGATATGAGCAATCGCTCAAAGTAGAAAACATGGTTACTTACCAGTAACTGTTGTTCTTCGAGATGTGTTGCTCATATCCATTCCACACCCACCCTCCGTCCCCGCTGTCGGAGTTGGCAGAAAGAAGGGACTAGGGGCCATAGGGTCGGCAGTGCCTTATGTACCACGGCATGAGTGTGGTACTCCAGGGGGCACCTGGGCTGACCCTACGGGGTCTGCTAAGGAGAAAAAAATTCTGGGAACCCATGCACGGTGGCATGCACTCACCTATATTGGAATGGATATGAGAAACACATCTCAAAGAACAACAGTTACTGGTAAGTAACCATGTTATATAGTCGTATCAGTCTTTCCATTCCACTAGTGTCTATGAAGAATGTTAAACTGAAGCTACTAAAGTTAGACTTTTTAAAATCAGCAGGTATGGATAACTTGCATCCAAGAGATTTAAAAGGGCTGTTTGAGGAGCTCACTGGATCATTAATGTTGATTTTCGATAAGTCTTGGAGCACTAGGGAAGATCTAGAAAACTGGAGGAAATCTAATGTGCCAGCTTTTAAAGAGAGTAAATGGGATGACCTGGATAATTATATGCCTGTCAGCCTGACATCAGCTTTGGACAAGATAATGAAGAGGCTGATACAGGATTCAATTAATATAGAATTAAAGGAGAGCAATGTAATTAAGATAAATCAACATGGATTTATGGAAAATAGATCCTGTCAAACTAATTGGATATAATTTATTAATGTGATTACAAGCTTGATTGATAAAGGTAATAGGGGTTAATGTAATATAGTTAGACTTTTGTAAGGTGTTTGACTTGTGACCATATGATGTTTTGATTAAAAAACTAGAATGACATAAAATTAACATGGCAGACATTAAATGAATTAAAAACTGGCTAAAGGATGGGTCTCAAAATGCAACTGTAAATGGGGAAGCAACATCAAGTGAGTGTGTTTCCAGTGGGGTCCTGCAAGAGATTGGTTCTTGGGCCTCTTCTATTTAACATTTTATCAATGACCTGGAAGGAAACAAAATGATCACAGATAAAGTTTGCAGATGACACAGAAATCGAGGGATTGCTAACTAATGAAGAAGACAGGTCCTGATTTGGAGGGATCTGGATCACCTGGTAAACAGGGCGCAAGCAAACAATGTGTGTTTTAATACAGCTAACTGTAAATGTCTGCATCTAGGAACGAAGAACGTGGTCCATACTTACAGGATGCAGGACTATCTCCTGAGAAGCACTGACTCA
Source organism: Mesoclemmys tuberculata (assembly GCA_007922155.1). NCBI lineage: Eukaryota > Metazoa > Chordata > Testudines > Chelidae > Mesoclemmys > Mesoclemmys tuberculata. Next base: position 8,076,009 of record ML675652.1, read on the forward strand.
AACAGATGTGGGTGTTGTGGTGGATAATCAGCTGAACATGAGCTCCCAGTTTGATGCTGTAACCAAAAGAGCTAATGTGATCCTGGCGTGCAAAAACGGGGGAATCTCAAGAAAGAGCAGAGAGGTTATATTACCTCTGGATTTAGCACTGGTGCAGCTGCTGTTGGAACCCAGTGTCCAGTTCTGGTGACCACAATTCAAGAAGGATGCTGATAAATTGGCAAGGGTTCAAGAAAAGCCACAAGAATGATTAAAGGATTAGAAAACATGCCTTACAATGACAGACTCAAAGCACTCAGTCTCTTTAGTTTGACAAAGAGAAGGTTAAGGAGTGACTTGATTATAAGCTGTTGGCTAGAAGTTGAATCTAGGCAAACCACGGCTTCCAGTTCAACCTTCTTTGCATCCCTACCCCTTGTCACCTCATGAGGCTTTAGCATCTGGGGCGTCCTCCCCTCTCCGGGAGCTCCTAAAGAGGGTTGCTTCTTCTCTGAACATCCATGTCAAGGTAGCACAAGAGAGTTCCCATAGGCTTCTGGGTATACTGGGGTCAACAGGACCTTCCCGAGTGGCTCTACTTGTAAATGAAGCCATACTAAAGCCCATGAGATTACTGTGGCAAATACCATCATCTCTGCTGATGACAGCCAAGAGAACTGAGCACAGGTATCATGTCCCTTCTCAGAGCTAGGAACATTGCTATACTCTTCCCTCACTGGATTCTTTGGTTATCTCAGCAGTAAAAAAGGGCATGTCACAGATGACCATCCTCTTCCTCAAAGGATACAGAAGCAAACATACTCAACCTTTTCAGCAGAAAAGATTATTCCACTACTGGCCTGGGCTTTTGTACTGCTAACCAGCAGGCCTTGCTCGCCAGATAAAATTTCTCTCTCTGTGACAACGTTCTCAAATTAGTGGACAAATTACTGATGATGCCAGGCAAGAGTCCCAGGCCGTCTTGGATGAGGGCAAACTCACAGATAAGACCACTCTCCAAGCTACATTAGATGGGGCAGATTCGGCAGCCAGAGATATGGCATCTGCAAAAACTGTGTGCAGGTGTTCATGGCTTCAATCCTAGGGTCCAGCAGACCCAGGCCTGCATTATGCCCTCCCTGGATCCCAGCCACTTAACTTGAATTTTTCCATGTGGCTATTTGTCAAACCACAGGCAATTCCTAAGATTCCTAGTCAACAACGTCCAGTATCAGTTTACAGTCTTGACCTTTAGCTTTTCCACGGCTTACAAGTACTTACACAACGCATGGTGGTGGTGGCTGTATTCCTAAGAAAAACAGGCATGCTAGTATTTCTGTACTTGGACAATTGGCAGGTACAAAAGCCAGATAGAACTCAGTATAGCCAAGATCAGGTCCCTCTTTAGGGTTTTGGGTCTGCAGATCAATAAGGACAAGTCAGTCTTTTCTCCAGTTCAGAGGACAGTTTACGGGTGTTGTCTTGGATTCTTCTGTAACGAGGGCTTTCCTACCTCTTTCCAGATTCCAGGTAATGTTAACCATTTTTACAGACCTGAAAGCCTATCCAACCATAACTGTAAGGAACTGTCTCAGACCCCTGGGACCCATGACTTCCTGCACGTCATCTGGCATGCCAGACTTCATCTCAGAAAGTTGTAGGGCTGGTTAAAGACAGTGTACTCCCTGGCTCATCACCCATTGGACATGCTCATTCAAGTGTCAGGGCAGGTTATATTCCCAGATGCCAAATCCTATCCTTCCTTGGTATTTGAACATGGTGTTATCAAAGCTGAGGGCGCTACCTTTTGAACTGTTGGCTACCCGCTCTTTACTATCCATGGAAGTAGCATTTTTGGTATCTACTGCCTCTGTGAGAAGAGTGGGGGAAAATATGAGTGTTGATACTCTTCTTTTATACAGTCTTTTATAAAGGGCAACATTTGCTAACATCCTCATCAAAAGTTTCTGACTAAAGTAGTTTCTGAATTCCACCTCAATCAAATAAGCTTACTGACTTTCTTTCCTAAGCAGCCTTCTCATAAAAATGAAGAGAGACTCCATACCTTGGATGTGAGAGAGGCATTAACTTTTTACTTGGACAGAACCAGATTCTTTAGATTGTCACCTCAACTGTTCATAACAACTGCAGACAGGATGAAGGGCCTTCCAGTTCCTACTCAAAGAGTCCTCTCATGGATTTCCTTCTGTATGCATATGTGCTATGACATTGGCAATGTAACCCTGCCAGGAAGAACAATAGCACACCCTTCAAGATCTCAAGCAACTTTGGCAGCTTTTCTAGCCCAAATGCCTATAACAGACTGCAACTTGGTCATCAGTATACACCTCCATGACTCATTATGTCATATCTCGGCATTCCAGAAAATGCCAAGTTCAAACAAGGAGTCCTTCAGTCTTTTTTCAGGTAGACTCTGAAACCCATCTTTGGAATGAATGGATTGAGAGTCAACCTGAAGTGGAATGGACATGCGCAATCACTCGAAGAAGACAAACAATTACTAGCGTGTTCTGTAACTGCTGCTCTTTGAGATGTGCTGCACACGTCCATTCCATGACCTGCCACCCTTCCCCTCTGCATTGGACTCTGTCCAGTAGGAAGAAACAGAAAGGGGTTGGGGGTGGCTCCATCCTTTATGCACAGCACAGCAGCACAAGGCTGCAGATGATGCATGCATGCCGTCCCGACTGGTACCACTAAGGGAGAAATCTCCAACTTTGGTGCACTGGGTGCACACAAACCTGAAGTGGAACAGACGTACAACATATCAAGGAACTACAGTTACTGAATAGGTTAATAACCATTTTACTGAATGCCCAAGAACTAGGTTAATGAATACCCAAGTATGACCAACATTGCTTCATACCCTTAGTGTACGGATTCCCTCTGGAACATCACCTGCACTTCCCTCTGCCCTGTAGCACAGTCACGTCTGCTACCAGACTGCTAGAAAGCCCCATGGCAACAAAAGGCTATAGTGCTCCTCAGCCTGTATAGCACACATAGCACATCCTTGAAACAAGGGTCTATGATTCTCCTGATATGAGGAGCACCTCCCCTCCCAACACATTGGAAGCTGTAGCAACCCACTATAAGTATTTCCTGAGCCAGTCCATGCAGCTACCCCTAAGACAGTGCAAAGGCAGCTGGTGTGCATGTAGAGGAATGAAAGAATATAATTACATATCACACACCACAGCACATCGTATGTTAAATGTCTTCATAGCAGAGTTAACTGACATTAACTACAGCTGAGTTAACTCCTCTGGAGTTAGCCTAGCTCAAGTGAATACAGCCACACTATGAAATAATACTTGAGCTGCACAGAGTGGCTGTGTTAGCAGCCCTGATAGGGCAGCTGACTGCAGTTAAAAACACCATCACTCTTGAGTTGAGATGTTTTGTATAAGGATGGGACTCAAGTTGGGGCATGCCGTATGGATTTAAATCCATTTCCATAAAGCCAGACTTGACACAAATAACTTGATCTGACATAAGTCCTTTTATTATGTCAGTAGGCCTAGGTTATTTGGACTAAAACAGTTTTTCTGTCTGGGTTGCACCTATTATAATATGCATCATCATAAACAACTTGACCTCTTGTTCATGGATATTGTAACTTCATGAAATTTCACGTACTTTTTACAATTGAGCTCATGGTAACTTTGTAGATCCAATCATCACAACAGGCACCACTTGAATTTAACTTGAGTTAACTCTCCAGTGAAGACAAGTCCTTAGTCATTCCTTATGTCAGCTCATTACGGGGCAGTCCTAGTGGAACCATACTTTGGTATATCTGCAATGGCTTTTGCAAGCTCTAGGAGCAGTTAAGGTTGGGTGAGGGCCGCTGTGCACCTTTCCTCTTTATTTTCTAGCTCTCAGAGGTTTAAGTCTAATTGCATTCAACATTCTAGATACATAAGGTGCTGCCAGTCAACCATAACTCCTTGTTAACCAACTTTTGGGTAGTGAATGGAGAGCAGAGCTCCACTCCCAGTTCTTCCCTATATTGCTGTTTGCCAGAAGCTAGGAATGAATGACAGGAGATGGAGCACTTGATGGTTACCTGTCCTGTTCATTCCCTCTGAAGCACCTGGCATTGGCCATTGTTGGAAGATAGGATACTGGGCTAGATGGACCATTGGTCTGACCCAGTATGGCCATTTTTATGTTCTTATATTTCCTTCGTAATCTTTGCCAAGTCATTTACATTCCCTGTCTTTTGATTCCCACACCTGGAAGATGGGCCCATGGAAAGAACATTTGGGTGGCGAACACAGTAGGAGAAGTCATTGTGTGAGCCCTCCCGAGGAGCTGTGCAAACAAATCAGATGTAGACTCCTTGTTTTATTGTATAAGTGAGACAGAGGTAGAGAGAAACTTTTCCTTTACCGTTATGATAATGGTATAGTGCTATTTAGTGTGGCATAAATGGACTCCATCTTGTTAGTTTCTTGAAGTGAGCTCTTTCCTGAAACTTGTACTATTGAACCTAAAATTATCTTGATAAATTCTCTTTGTGAGAGTGAGGAATGTATGTGCAGGGCATAAAAAGACACCAACCGAAACTGCTTTAACAACAGAAAGGGGAGTAAAGACACCAACTACCATCCTAACCCTGAAGGCCGAAGAATATCTATCAGCGACCCTAAAGTGCAAATTAACTACCCTAAAGTACAGAAGGATCCACCCTGGGAACAAACAAAGTACAGAAATAAGAGACTAGTCCTGCTTTCAATTAGCTGGTGATTAACAACTATACTAAACCCAAAGGCAGCATGACACCCCAAGGCCCATAGACTTACATGAGAGCTAGCAAGTATAAAAGATGGGTAAAAACATAGAAACTTTGGGTCTTATTCTACAGTTGTCATCTTGGATCATCGGATTTGCGTCTGACAGAGGCCTGGCTCCCTCCTCGTGCCCAGCCTAGTTGGCTACTAGGCTGGCTCGAGCAACGCATAAAAGGACTGGTCATAATATCACACCAGCTTGCAGAACTTTCTGAATGTGTGTTGGTATGTGGCTGCTTTTTGATATTCTTACATATACAATAAATGTGGCGTATGGCCTTGTCCACCTGAATAAGATCCTACTAGCCTTTTATTTTATAACGTTTTGGTGGAGAATTGTGAAAGGAGGAGGGAGTGTAGCAGTATCCCATGATTATTGTAAAAATTGATGTGCACACTGCCGGCTTTAGTAAGCCTGGCAATATAGAGGAAGATTGGAAAAATTGTTTGTTCTTGTGTGCTTGCTTGTTTGTTTTCTTGGTTAACCAGACAGACTCTGAAGGACATAGGAGTTTGTTATTGCTCTACCAGGAGTTAAAAAGGGTTAGTCTTTCAGGAGTTGATATATATAAATAAAAGTTTTAGTGTAATAGTTGTTTGTGTTTTATTGGGGAAAATGTTTTAAGAAAACACAGTCTAGAAATATCCCCAGGGAAAAGCAGGAAGCACTGCCTTTTATACAAAAACTTACACCCTTTAAGCAGCTTTTGCAAAGGTTTGGGCACAGCCCCTGGACACCAGAGTCACTGTTATTTAAGCCTGGCTAGGGGTGGGTTCAGATGCTCTGGCCCACGGAGCCCCACTTCCAGTTTTGTTGTTACTGGCTATACTTTTCTTGGCTTAGGCTTTCCTTCTTTCTCTGCTACTGCTTCTCTCTCTTTCTCCCTCCCCCCACTTCTCCTGCACTTCTGTTTTTCTGAGATTTTGATGGCGGGAACTTTGGATACACTTTGAATGTGAAAAGTTTTGTTTTTTTTTACAAAGCATAGACTAAGGCAGCTGTGCTGCAAAGATGGTACTTGGTGGCTCAGGTTTTTACAAGAATATGTCACCTTAAGAAATGAATAAAATACATTAGAATCAGCTCAGTAAAAACAGTGGCTGATAAACACAGCACTGTGAGTAGGAGAATTGCAGTTGAAAGTTGTGGAAAGCGTTATAGGAAAAGAATTCTTGGTTTCTTTGCAGCTATTCTGAAGGAAAAATGGACCCTTTTTCCCAAAGGAATGGCCTGTGAATCCTGATTGAAATAATTTGAATATGGATGATTTACTTAAAATCCCTAAAGGAAAAAAGGGTTTCATTGGAACTTAATTGTCTCCCAATGTATAAAAGGGAATGTAATGCATGTACAACTGTGTAAAAATAATCAGATCAGTGCAAGGGGAAAGAAAGAATTTGTGTGTGCAAACATATTGTGTAAATCTGTAAGATTTTAAGGACCTAAACTAATATTTCTGGTTTGTAAAACCCTGTTTTGTAAGTTTAAAATGAATTGGTTTGGTTTTTTAAAATAATGCCACTAAAACTCCATTTGAATCTTTCATTCAAAGTTGCAAAACTGACAAACACCTTTTTGCCAGACATAGGTAAATTAGTGCCATTTGACTTTGATATTCAGCATTTAACCCTTGAGAGGTACCTCAATGCTTTATAGGTTTAATACCTTTTAAAATAAGGACCAAAGAACGTGGCCATGGCTGTGGTGGGACAGCCAAAAAATAGAAGAATGAAAAAAGATTCTGGATTCTTTTTATTTTTGGTAACAAAATAGCAGATCAGAGCTGCAGTAAAATAATAAGAAATTAAAAGGGAAGTGTCTCCTTGGCACAACATCAGGGGTAAGATGCAAACCACTGAGCTTTAAGGTGACTCTTGAGTAATCAGACTGTCACTTTGGTAGGGTACATGAAAACTTTAAGCACAAAAATAACAGTTACACCTTATGTAAAAATTGATATGGTTAATGTTATAGGGAAGTTAAATTATGAAAAATGTGCATTTTCTCATGACATATGCGGTGTATATTGTAGAAAAGTTAAAAGAAATGTAAACCAAACTTGCTACTTAATTAAAATCCTACAAGGGCTCCAAAAGGAGCCAGGATAGGTTGTGTTTTCTTTTTCAGATCACTGTGTGCTTTAAGAATAAACAAAAACTAACAGCCAGTGGTGTCTGTTGATGCAAATTACATAACTGATAGGCAAAGAAGAAAACTGCCCAGAGATGGTAGCACAAAGGGGCTACAGATAAGGGACACAAAAGAAAGGTAAGAAACAAGTCCTTCCTAACAAAAGTCCCTTACAAACTTACCCACCAGAACTCTAAGGATGTAATTAAATTAAAGCCTATGCAAAGATTCCCAAAAGGATATTGGACACACTGGCCTCAGACAAATTGTCCAAGTAAAAGGCCTGGTATAACAAGATACTTACAAACACCCTCTTGTAATAAATTTGATGCTAATGTCATTATTAAACTTTGAAAGTAGTTTAATGAGTAACCCTGTAACAATGTATGATGTGTACAGTTTTTTGGGAAAAAAAATAGTAACTGAAAATACATCTCATCTTAAAAAGATTTATGGTAATGTTACTTCTCAGCTATTACCTGTAGATAATCTTTTAAAACTTGGCACAGCGGAGAAAACATTACAAAGCTGGCCTGCTGTATAAAAAGGGAAACAGGTACACCACCTGATGAATTAAAAAAAAAAAAAAGGAAGATTTGTCCTAAAACCTTAAAAGATAGAAGCCATTACAAACCTGGTCTGCCTCTAGAACAAAAACACGGGAAAATATGAGGGTAATTCCTCTGATTTGCCTTCAATCAGAAAGGAAATTTGTAAAAAAAAGGGGTATTTTAAGCAATAATAGGCCACCACCCCACCCAAAGGGGGTAGAAAAATGTTCTTTTTATCTTTTAGAACTGCAGGAAAAGCTGGTGCCAGCAAAATAGCTAAAGAACAAAACCATGGATCTACTGTTGCAAGAAAGATTTTGTGTTTTATGTTGTTTGTGGTTACTAACATTGGTGTGTATGGTATTGGGTTGAATTTTTTTTTTTAAAGTGAGGTACTGCATGAAGCAGAAAAGAATCAAGGCGCACTAACTCTATTTACAAAACATCCTGAATCAGGTAGAAAAGAGGAGAAATGAAGGGCAATCAAGTGCAATGAATTTGGAAGGAAAAGGGGTCCTGAAAATAGATATCTTGGCAGAGGTACCAGTTAACTTTGCTAACAGAGTCCTATGAAAAATGCCTCCTATGACACCCTGGAAGTCTCTGAAAATTTCAGTAAGCCTTAAGCAAATCAGCCAGGGCTTTGTAATGAATTTGCTGAGTCTCATGTGGGTGGGGTGGTGCTCAAAGCCCAGTTAAAAACTCAAGAGTCCTTTACCAGGGAAAAAGGGAAGGGAGAAAAGGGACTGAGGCCTGGCTAGGTCTGAGAGCAAAAGTTAATTAAATTAGCTTAAATGTTTTAGTGGTACCACCCAGATAGGGAGGAGGAAGGATGTTCTGCTTTGTGTTTCAGATTAACCACCTGTGAATACTGGAAGATCTTGAAGTATCCAGACAAATGCCACTATGCTATTAACCCTTTTGCCACTAATAACTCTGTTTGTGTGTATATAGATGATGAGTGTTTGTGTCTCAGAAGCTGGTGTTCTATGCTTCTTGTTAACTACATACAAGAAACTGCAGAGCGAGAACTGATCAGCAAACTTGACACAATCAGATTGGGTCTGAATAGGGACTTGGAATGGTTCTCTCATTACAAGAATTGTCACTGTTCACGCATTCTTACCTTCTAATCAATGGTTGTGAATAGGCCTCAGCTACTCTAACTGTATGGACTTTGCTATTACCTACCCCACTCCTTGTACCTTACACTTGACTATATATATACACACCACCTATCAGATTTCCATTCCCTGCATCTGACGAAGTGGGTTAAAGCCCACAAAAACCTATGCCTGCAAAAATTAAATGCGTTAGTCTTTAAAGTGCTACAGAACTCTCGTTTTTACATACAAGAAGAAGATTATAATCCTCATGAAAACAGATGTTTTTGTAGTATTGTAGCAATTAGGGGATGTAATTTTGAATTTCAAGTCCCTGAACTTAGATATAGTCAGTTAAAAGTGATGTATACTTTTTATTCTACTGTGAAACCTGTACCACTTGAAATGAATTTGACTCTTTTACAAATGTTGCTTGTACATCCTAAATTGCAGAACCAGCTGCACTGCCAAACAGGAAGGGCACAGTCATAGTTATTGTGCCTCAATGTCAAAGTAGGTATTTGCAACAACTGGCCAGGATCTAAAACATGAGTGGTGGGAAGTGTTGTTGCAATGGCTCCCCACGGGCATGGGAATCTTGAATTTGGCCTTGTGTCCCCTTGTAGTGATTTTGGGGTTCCAAGTAACACTGATCCTCTTCACCAGCTAAGGCTATGCTGGATTGGGTGCAAAATTTAAATTTGGCAATGTTCCCTGACAGAAGAGCCAGTGGCTACTGCCACCCTCGCTCCTGTCCTGGAAGGGAATATATTGAATTTGTCACCTCTCTTTCAAATGGGAGTTAGGGGAGATGACTCCTCGTCAATTGCTGGTCTGGTGTGGAGTCTATCAAATCACAGTTACTGGAGCCAAGATGTTAGAGGCCAGATTGTAGCCAGCCTGAAAGTAGATGCATAATGGGGAGGTAGCAAGGAACTTCACTTTGTGCGCTCAGTGCAGATCTCGGCCACAACTGCAGGCCTGCTCTAGGCAGGAGATGGGGCAATGGTCATCCACACACTGGCCAGCAGAGGGCATGCTGGGCCTGGGCATAAGAAACATTACTAGCACACCAGCTCCTGGGAGCCTGTCTCCTTGAGCTGGATTACACTTTCCACCTCGGATGTAGACATAATCTGAGAGGTGTGACTACACCTTGGCTATCAGGGGCTGAAGCACTCTGGGGAGTGCAACACACAGCTCAACGAAGGGGGAATCACGTAATGTGCTTGTAGGGGTCGCACCCACGACGACAGACCAGATGGATCTTTCTGGTAAAACGATCAGCAGCAAAACAGTTAAGGTGCGTATTTGCATGATCAAACTTCAGAGTCCACGGGGCACACCAGCGGGGGAGGGCTAAACTCTCCCAGAGCAGAGCAAATGAGTCAGCCAGCAGCTTCCTCAGCCAGGGGCTGATGAGCTATTCACCTCACCCTTCCTGCAGCACACACCTTGCTGCAGGGCCATGCCCCCTACCTGCCCAATGCCCGCCCAGCTGCAGAGAGCCCCCTCTCGCTTGCACCGTGCGCTCCCCCACCCACTGCAGAGTGAGCTCCCCCTCCTCCCGCACCGTGCAC
>ML675652.1:8086347-8163717 GCA_007922155.1 Mesoclemmys tuberculata
CCTCCCGCACCGTGCACTCCCCCCGCAGAGCTCCCTCCCGCACCGTGCACTCCCCCCGCACAGCCCCTCAACCGCGCCGTCTGCACTGGCCGCAGCGCCCGCAGACGGACCCATTCCCCCCCCCCCGCGCGCGCAGCTCTAACCGGTCCGGGCCGGCCCCGCCCTGCGCTCGAGGGGCGTGGCCTGCGTGCGGCGCCGGGGGGGCGTGGCCTGCGTGCGGCGCCGCGACGCCGAGCGTGGCGCGGTGAGGTCAGTGCGGCGCCGCGGTCGGTCCCCGCGCTGCCCTCGGTCTTTATCTGCCGCGCGGAGCCGGCGCCCCTCCCCCTCCCCCGCCTCGCCCCTCCCCCCCGCGGCCCGGCCCCAGCCCCGTTCTCTGCAGGGCGAGGCAGCGGAGACGCCTCCCCCCCTCCGGGCCCCGGGGCAGCTGGTCCGGCGGGAGGGCGGAGAGCGCGGCCGGCCTCTCCTCAGGTGAGAGCCGGGTTCGCGCGCGCGCGCGCGAGGGAAGCGGCTCCCTGCGCTGGGGGGGAGGGGCGGAGGTGTGTGCGGGGGTCGGTATTCACCATCCTCCGTTGCGTTGCCCCGCTAGCGTAACCCGCATTGCGTAATGCGGCCGCTGCGTCAGGGAGGCTACGCACTCGGTGGCCGCGCTGGGACGTCGGTCTCCGGCGCCGATGCTGTCCCCCCGGCCGCTTTCCACGGGGACGGGGGGGGAGGGGCGTCGCCGGAAGGGCCCGCCGGGCTGCCGTCGGCCTCGCCCGCGCCCCGCAGCGAGCTGCGTAGGCGGGTGTCCGAGGACGGGTGAGGGGCTCGGCTTTCTCTGCCTGACGCATTTTGCGCAGTGGGTCCCTGCCCAGCGCTACGTGGTTTACGCAGCGACGCCGATCGCGGTGGGCAGCGAGCGAACGCAGGGCGGGGGGGGGGGGGAGCTGCTGGCTGTGGCGGTAGGGTGCGGAGTTGGCGTGGGAGACAGTCGGCCCCCGCTGTAGGTTACGCGATTTGCGTAGGTACGGCTCCCCTTCCCCCACCCGCCGCCGCGCGCGCCGCCCGCCGTTTACGTACGTTGGGGGCGATGCTGGGTTGAGAACGGCCGTTCCCCGGAGCGGTAGGGGAATAGGGCTGGAGCGCTACTGGCGTAGCGGCCGGTGCGGCCTGGTGATCTTTCTTTGAGGCGGTACGCTGTTTGCGTAGCAGCGCTCGCCCTCCGGGGAGCAGCTTCGAAGGACGCGGTTGGCGTAGGGCGGGCGCTGAGGGGGCCGCTGCGCCCCCCGGCGGGGGCGCGCGGTACGCGGCTTGCGCAGTGTCCGGGAGCAGGGGCGGGGCGGCGGAGCTGATGGCACTTCCTGCCGCCGCCATTTTGTCATCGGCCAGGAGGAGGAAGCAGCGGCGGCGGCTCCTGAGCGGAGGCAGCGGCCCGGCCTGGCCCCGCGGCCTGCGGTGAGTGAGGCGGCCGCGCACCCGCCGCTCCCGGCCTCGACCCTCCTCGCTTCCCTCCTCGGCCCGGCCCGGCTGGCCCCCGACGACGCCGGCGGGGCCTGGGGCAAGCCGCGTCTCGCTGCCCCGTTAGGCCCGGGCGGCCGCCGCCGCCCCCGCGGGCTGGGGGCGGCTGGGCTCGGCGCCGACGTGGGGGGAGGGGGACGGACGGTGCTGCCGCGGCCCCGCGTTACACCCTGCTCCGCCTTTCAGCCGCGAGACGCAGCCCGCCCCGGGCGGCCGGCACGTACGGCCCGGCCCGCCGCCGGGCCCTGGTGGCGGCTGCCCCGCAGCTGCGGCGCGAGCGGAGAGTCCCGCGAACCGGATTGCGGCCCCCCGCTCCGGTTTAGACGTGTTGGGGTAGACGGAAGCGCTTTGAGAACCGGGTGCTCGGGTTAACTTGGGCTCCTGGGGGGTTTTTTGTTGTCGGAAGGAGAGTCAGATGCGTTTCGGTGCCCTTCAGGCGGAAGGCGCTGATGCCGCTTACCACACCAGCCCTTCCGATTCGGGCGCTTCGCGGTGTAGAGTAGCAGAGGTTCTTTCTGTTTTGCTGGGGCAGACTCCGCCCGAGAGGTCAGAGCCACCATACGGGGCCATAGACACAATGGAACTGGTCATAGGGGGTATTCGGTAGCACATCCTGTGTAGAGAATTTCTTCTGGTGTTAATTTTAGGTGTTAAAAATAACAATAGTACATTTTTAAAAAATTCAGAGGTGTGGCTTATTTAATCCTGAGTGCCCATTTAGTGTAGGCAATAAAAAATAATTGTTGGCAGTTGTATGTGTTGTGAACTAGATAATTAGAAGTGGCCAGTTAATAAAATTTTGCATTTAACCTTCCCTGTGCAATCCCTCTTGTCATCCCCAATGTCTTTAATTGCATCTAAAATGTTCATGAAGGCATAAGCTATGACTTCTGCTAATTTGACTTTGTATGGCTAATAATTTTCTTCCTCCCTGCAGTGCTGCTTCTCCCACTCTCATTTTTTTTTCAAATTGTTGTCTAGATTGTAGAATGTTCCTTGAGTTTAAACAGTCTGTTCAAAAACAGAACTTTCTGTTCAAAAGGCTGAGGCTGTTTTGGGAAGGAGAGTTGATAGTATGTGAGGAAAAGGAAGTTGACCATCTTATTGACTGTTGTGTAGAAGAGGGAATTACTGTTCAAGTTTCAGTTAGAAGTGAGAACTAGAATTTTTATATTGAATAGGTTTTCATTGCATTGTGATTGACTAGTGAAGTCGTCTTAAGATAACTAGAGATGCTAGAGCTACTTGCATTGTTGCTAGTGTGGCTAAAATTTCTTTGTCATAGCTATAGCGAAAGTTTTGTAGTAGCACTTTTATATTTTCTTAGTTCCATTAACTGCTTATATAAAAATTGAAGACTACTGTGTTTGCTTATTTTTTTACATCCCCCCCCTTCCATCCTGCTAATTGTTAATCATGTAAAGTGAAACGATTCTGTCATGGAACTGGATTGATGTCAAGAATGGGTCAGGATACAGATTTATCTTTTTAAATACTAATGTACATGTGCTGTAGATCTTTGTCTGAGATGCATACTATACTGGAATGGGAAGAATTAAGCTGACAAATGCATGGCAAATGTTTTCCAGACAGCAAAGATCATGAGTGATCAACAGTGCTTGTGCAAGATGCAGAAATTGGTCATATAATTTAGAAAATAATGTGGTCATCACAATACTTGCAGAACATACATATTTTGTCGTATAATTGCATTTCTATAGAAGTTGTTGGTCATCTTCAATAGCTTCAGGAATGGAGCATGAACTCTCTACAAAATCATATGCCATTGCTATGGGTTTCAGTATTTTGAACAATTTCTTAGTAACTTTTTTTTTTTTTTTGGACCATTAAAATCCACACCCCTGAGAGCGACACAGTTATACTGACCTAACTCCTGGTGTAGACAACGTTATGTTGATGGGAGAGCTTCTCCAGTCGACATAGCTACCATCTCTCGAGGAGGTGGATTACCAACGCTGATAGAAGCCCTTCCATCAGCTTAGGTAACATCTTCACTGAAGCACTGTGGCAGCACAGTTGCATCAGTGCATATGTCTATACCTAAAATGCTGCAGCAACACAAGACCTCAGTCTACATTCTTCACAGATTTTTATTAACTTGGATTAGTCTGAAACATACTTTTGCAGCTTGTGTACAAGTTTATTTCACATTATTTGAGATGTGACAAATATGCGGCCACCTTTCTGTTTATATTTGGCAGCTGCAACAGTGGCTGTTGAAAAATAATTTAATCAGAAATCCAGTTGCAGGATCAAGGTCCTGTGTGGTTGGATCTCTAAACTAGTGCAGACGTGTATAGGGTTGCAGAAGTCCACCTGTGTGCATTGCATTGTGCAATCAGGAGCACAGACAGTATCTCACCTTTCCTTTCAAATCTTTTTGATAGTAGGTTTAGCATATGTGCAGAAGAGGCATACATTACAACATTTAGTATAATCCTTAGAGGTTTTTAAGGCCTAGCTTGACAAAATCCTGGCTGGGATGATTTAATTGGGGGTGGCCCTACTTTGAGCAGGGGGTTAGACTAGATGACCACCTGAGGTCCCTCCCAACCCTAATCTGATTCCTACAGCACTTCCTTCATTTTAGCTGTAATGGCTGCATTTTTCTTCACAAACTAGTCAAATCGTTTGTCTCTAGTGATTGTGGTCAAATGTTCAGGTGAATGTGGATAACTAGGTATCAGTGTAAGAAGAACTCTGTGTAAGCTTGAAAGCTTGCCTCTCCCGCCAATAAAAGTTGTTCCCATAAAAGACATTACCTCACCCACCTTGTCTCTCTGGCATCAGTGCTTGTCATACAAGTAAACCACTCCTCCTGCAGTTATTGTAGCACATAAGTGCCTTGCAAATGTTACATCCCCTATATGAGAAGGTGGGGGTGTTTGCAAGTGCAACAAGGTGTCTGCTGCCCATTGCAGTTATCAGCAGTGGGTATGGGTCTTGGTAAGGTGCACACTGATAGTCCTTAGTGGGGTGCTTCACACTGCTTGCATCGGGGCCTTGGCCTTCCCGGGCAACAGCAGCAGCCCTGCTGTCTCCACCATGGCCTGATACCATCACCATGGAGACAGAGACTCCATGCCGCTGGTTAACAGATGAGTATTAATCTTAACAGTAAGACTAATACTTATTGGTTAACCACTTAACCCTAATACAAAGATACTTACTTTTTATTGTGCTGTGACATTGTTTGGGGATGGTAAGTAAAAAGATAAATTGGTTGGTTGTCTCCAAACAAAAAGGTACTTTATGCAGTTTGTATGAACTGCATGTACGCATCAGGAGCTGGGCAAGGGGACAATGCAAATTAGATTAGTAGAAACAGACTCAAAATTTGTTATGGGGAAGGGCAGGGACGTGAGAGGGAAGAGAGACAGGAAGCTTCCTGAAGTCTGTGGGCAACTTTCAGTATGGGGCACTTTGTCCTTGACTCCTAAGGCTCCTCTCTGTCCAGTGGAAGGTGGAAAATTGATGGGATCTAGAGGGAACTGCATCTAGATTTCTTCAGCTAGAGGATTGATTCATGGCAACCACCATCAAACGAAGTGTCAGAAGAAATGGACAGACCACAAACTGGTGTGGGACAACTGGCAGGGCTATTGTCACTAGAATGTTGTCTCTGGCCCCAACTGGCCTGGTAGAGTTTTCATATCAACTTTTTAGTTTTCTGGCTAGCAAGGGTGTAGAAGTCTTTTAAGCTGGGACATGGAGGATAGTGGATGATCAAAAGACAACTTCAAACTTTAGTATATTTCATTCTTTTTTAGAGGGGAAAAAGGGGAGAAGGAGGGCTATCCAAAACAGCACCAGCAGTGTTAATTTGTTTTTCTTGCTCTTGATTTTTTGGTCAGGATCAACATGATCCAATCAACAGGCATGAGCTAATGCACAGAATTACTTTTCGGGGGAGACTCTGGCTAGGCTAGGCAAGAAATTTTGAATGCACAAAGTTTCCACAGAAGTTATATGTGCAGATCTTTCAAAGCTCTGTCAAGGATTTTAGTATAGAGGATAAGCATCTTGAGTGACTTTGAGCCCCTTGAAGCTTTTTGCTGTGGTTGGATAGAAGTATATTGAAACTTTAAGAAATCTCACTGATGCCATGTTAACTCAAGCTTAGTTAACTGATGCCTGGTCTAGACTGCTGGTGAAATTTGGCACCATAGCTTGTCAATGCAGCACTATGCTCTTTGAGGAGGTGTTTTTATTAGATAGACTTCTGGATCGATTGAGCATGTCTTCACTACTGCTCAATTGAACTGGATACATCAATCTGACGGTGGTGGGTTTGCTGCTGTCACTGTAGACATAGCTTCAGTTAAGGGATCAAATTACCACAGTGATGATCAATGAATAACAATCTAGACCAGTGATACTCAGAGTTGCTTTTGAGCTGCAAGTGACTCTTTAATGCATCTCCTGTGGCTCTTTGTAGCACGTATGTGATATTAAAACACTGTGTGATTTGATTATTAACCAGTAAGGATGCTTTTACTGTGGTGTTAACCAATTGTAGTTGATAAAATAATATTTGATCAGTCATTTTGCTGTGAGAATAACTAACACACACTCTCTCCCTCTCTCTATTTTCTGGTCAGATTGTATAAATATGTATATATAGTACTACAGTAAATTAAACAATGGATTCACACTACTTTGGCTCTTTTGAACAATGTTGATTGCTAATTTGGCTCCTGAACCACCGAGGTCTGAGTATCACTGATCTAGACTTACTGAAGTAATTTCAGAACTATGGCCCAGTTTTTCAAAGGTATTTATGCATTGCATTGCGGTGTTTGCAAGGCCTTCATGGATTCCAAGGCCAGAAGGGACAATAATGATCAAAGAATCTGACCTCCTGTATAACACAGGCCATAGAAATTCTCCAAAATAACTCCTAGGACAGGGGTGTCAAACTCATTTGGTATGGCGGGCCAGATTTGAATTAAATGTACTTCAAGTGGGCCATACATACCATGAATGGAAATACTAGGCACTTTTGGAGCACCGTCTTGGGCTCACGGCTCCACATGCTGCTGCTGAGATCTTGCAGCGTTGCACTCTCCGCCACGACATCTCGTGGTGGTGTACTCTCCAATGGTGGCAGCATGTGCTGCCGCAAGATCTAGCAGCAGCATGCGCTGCTGCCAGGGGCCAGACCAAAAAGGTTCATGGGCCGGATGTTTGACACCCCTGTCCTAGGGTATATATATTAGAAAAACATCCAGTACTGATTTTAAAATTGTCCATGATGGATAACCTGCCTGAGTTCCATTTTCAGAAGTGCCTTAGGAGTCTGCCCCATTGACTTTCAATGAGATTGAAAGCTGACCAGAGTAATGTTTAAAGACCTTTTAAAAATCTGGGCCTGTGTTCCTAGATACTTCACATTCACTGCATTTTGAAGGTTTGATTCTCTCAGGAGGTAGCTAGTGAACTTAAATTCTGAATTTTTGTATTTCTTTGGATGTGCTCAGCCTACACAAAGGCTTAAGAGGAGATAATGGTGTACCAAGGAGGTATCCCCATATATTTTGGTACATGTGTAACTAAGTATTGGGTATGAAAACTTCATGGTCCAAGGCATTAGAGCACATTAACTAGGATTTTTTAGAAGAGGTTAAGTTCAGTCACAAGCATGCATAATAATTTCAGTACTGTGTGGTTGTATTTCAGTTTATGAAATAGAAGTAGTTAGCACAGTTCACTAATTCTTTCCATGTAGAAGAAAATACCTGGATGTTCTATGTGTAAAGACTTAAGAGAATTCTTTAGTGTTTGTGAAGAACCAGTGGGAATCTACAAGAATCAGGGTTAGATACACCATAGTAGGAATTTTTTTTTTAAAAGTAAAAGGTCACCTTGAATCAAGGTCTTGGTTAAACTCTAGCTACAGTTAATCCTAATTTTGACTTCTACAGGCAAGGAGTTACTTAACAGCAATGATGATGATCAGTTGTTGACTATTTTGTGAAAACTCCAAACAATAGCAGAGTTACTAGTGTGGGCTGTTTGCAGACTTCGGAAGACAACATTGTTTCTTTTATATTCAGAAAACAGTTGTCACAATCTAGTGGATTAGAAGCTTAGTTTTTTAAAATAAGATACAGTAGAATCTCAGAGTTACGAACACTGGAGTTACGAACTGACCAGTTTACCACACACCTAATTTGGAGCCAGAAGTACACAATCAGGCAGCTGCAGAGAAAAGGTGGGAGAAAAGCAAATACAGTACAGTACTTTGTTGAACGTAAACTACTTGAAAAAAAGGGGGGGGAGCAGCATTTTTATTCTGCTTTGTGACATTTCAAACCTGTATTAAGTCAATTTTCAGTTATAAACTTTTGAAAGAACATAATGTTTTGTTAGAGTTACGAACAATCTCCATTCCCAAGGTGTTCATAATTCTGAGGTTCTACTGTATTTTCAAAACTAATGGCCCAGATTTCTTCCTCCAGTCATTTAGTGGATGGCTCAACCTTGAGATGCATTCAGACCTCTGCCTCTCTAAGGTAGTAAAACCAAATGACCAATGAGAACATATGGGAGTGAGTCTTAATTGATATAATAAAGCTTCTCATAAAAAAATGAAATTACTATCAGTAAGGAAAAGCTGCAGGAATGGTATTTGATACTTTGCAAACTGCTGCTAAAATCAGGAATTAAAAATTACAAGTGGACACACAGGATTAAGTCCCAAACCTGCTGTGACTGTTGTAGCCTGTGCATATCATCTCTCTCTCTTGCCAAACACAAGGTTTCCTCCTTTTTATACTTGCAGAGTTTGTCAAGTAAATAAAATTTGAGTTTTGTGGATTCTGTGTCTTCGCTTGAAGGTGGAAAGGTTATAAATTATTGGTCTTGTACACCATCCTATTGAACCGAAATATTCACCAGGGTTTGCACATTTAGAACTGCCTGGATTCTTTAAAGTGCTTTCTGCTGCTGCCTTTGTTGATGCTCTTGGAGAACAATGTTTGCTTCTAGTTTTCTTTAATTTTTTTTAATGGAGTTATGTTGCTTAGCTCCATTTCTAGTTTTTTGCACCTCTGTGTGGCTTTTCCCCATCACTGAGTGATGTCTGTTGTACCTAGTGACTCTTCAGTTACATGTATATTACTGTTGAACGTGCACAGGGAAGATTACTAATTATAACTTTTTTCTGAAAGCTTCTACACAGTGCATTTAGAAGCTGGTCTGATGATTGACTGATGTCTCTTAAGACAACCACGAAGGCTGAAGAAGAAGCAGAGTGGCATGTCTCTAGATAAAGTGTAGAACATCACTAAAATGATAACAGTGAAGACTCAGGCAAGCACTCTAAAACTTGATTTTAAGTGATAACTTGGGAATAAAAATGTAAAGATTTCCTCTTCCGGTGAGTCTGACAAGTTAAATATTAAACCTTCCTTTTTGAAGGCCTCTTTCTGAAATTTCTAATTCCAGGAAATCTTTCAAGCACTGAATGGCATTTCTATGTTAATATCCCACCTTCTAGAAAGCATTATGGGGGTTGGGGGTGCATGTCTTGTCTGCAAAGAAATCAGGTGGTATGTTTGTTGCTTGATCCTACAAGTAGAATGTTGCTCTCTTCAGAAATGTGGGAAGACATCCTTTTTATGAAGGCTTTGTTAGGCTTTTTTATGCTTTTATGGGCTTTATTAGGCTTTTTATGAAGGCTTTATTAATAAAGGCTTTATTAATCCAGTAAAGGACTGAGATTTAATGTGTTCATGAAATGATTTTTAAAAATGAACTAAAAATGGTAGAGCTTCCCTTATCTCCTGAGAGACTGTTTCGTGTTCTTATTGATTAGCTGATTTTCAGGAATATGGCCCAAACTTGTCGTTTTGCCACTTCAGCTTATTCTTCTTTGCTAATTTCTGAACCACCCTGAATGATTCCTCCTGAAATGTTGATCCCCTTCAAATATTGGTAGGTAGCTTTCAAATTGCCTCAAGGCATGTTTTAGCAAACTAAATGGATGTTTCACTCCCTATGGAAAAGTTGGTCATTGTACTTGATAACAAATGCTGTATTTTAATTTGCAGTCCCTCAAATATAGCTACAATGAAAATTGTGACACAGAATATTTGGTATTTACATATTGGAAAGGAGGAATCTTATGTTTTCATTATCCTGCCTTCACAAAAGGAACGTGTAGGGAATAGAACATTTGTTCTTACATAGTGGGCATATGATTTTTAGACTTATTAGTTTAAATTGTTTTTTAAAAACAATATAAATCACTGGAAAATGTTCACATAAATAGGGTTAAATTATCTGTTTTCACAGTTTTATAAATAATGAACATGGGGACATATTCCTAAATACGTTCACAGTTAAAATATTGGCTGAGGCCCCCTGCCATATTCCTGCAATGATAGGAACAAACTCTATTGATGTCCACATTATTATGGGAGTATAGCTTGCCCGTGTCTGAACCTAAACGGCATTCCTGAATATCCTCTCATGTACTTTACCAGTGCATCTGATGCTGGGGTGTTCGTGAGCCATCTTTAATGATCCACCAAATCTTGCACTGTCAGGAAATAATGCTTATTGATGTGCTCATGAGCCCCAGGAGAGTCAGGAGCAGACAATGGGTATATGAATACCAACACAATTTGGCCCAGCCACTGAAACCTATCAGTTTTGAGAATTAGTTACCTGTAGTATATAAAGCACAGCATTTGTGGTCACACAAACCCCCACCACAGTGGCACCCCCCAGTGGGACCTGTTGACCCCAGACTCTCTCCCAACAGACCTATAACACACCAACTTCTACAGGCCAACTATTGAGTACTGATATTGGGTGCTCATCCTAGTGGTCTCACATACCTGGACCTGCATGACTTCTTCAGAATTCGAGGAAAGTGACTTTCTTCATTCAGAAGTTTTGCAGTCAGTGCTGGTCATCTGAGACCCAGAGAACCACTCTGTGCTTGTGGATCTAGTTCAGAACTGTTGCTTTATGGTGAATGAGGTGCTCTCTAAGATACCATGCAGCTACTTGTGAGCTGGTTGGTGCATGCAAATCCTTTTCCTGTTCATTGCACAACCACTTGGCTCTCCACTGGCAGTAATAGAACACTTGCCACTGCCTATTTGAAGCTGCTTCTGATGCCAACTGTATCATCAAATCCACAAAAACATTTCTTTTGGTGACAGCACTTTTGCTTTGTGAGAAGGCTGTACGCCAGATAAAGCTGTTTCCACAGCCACCAGCTGTCAACAGAGATCTGCCCTGACTTCTGAATTTATTCAGAACTATGTGATGGGCAGTGGTAGATCTGAGGGCTTTTACCTCCGTCCCTCTAGGCAAAGGTGAGGTGTCCCACAGGGTCCATAAGCAGTCATTCACAGTACTTTAAGTTTGGAGCAGTGCTGAGACCTCTGGGATTTCTGCTTGGAAGGTATTGCTGCTAAAACAATTGGATGTGGTAATAGTGTGGCATATTGCATAACAGAATCCTGCTTACTGTGTGTGAATACTGTGTGCGGATGTAGTGATTCATAACAACAGTTTAGTTCTTAACTACATGTAATCTTAGTGGTTAACTTAGTAATGCATCTGCATTGTAGGGGCTTTTAAAACTCCTTCAGTGAACCACGGGTATGGTTCCCATCCATCAAAGAGCAACTAAAGTAAGATGCCATGAATTGGCCTGTGGGTATAGGCTAGATCAATTTGGTTAATGATTTTTAGCAGGAGTGGAAATGTGCCAAAGGTGACTCATCTTAAATAACAGAGAGGCTCTAGATTTTGTGTTCAAGGGCTTGGCATTGAGTTTGAACAACAGCCAAGTGGCAGTATTACAGTCCAATGATGTAAGTCTTAATATATGCCTACATTAGTACACATTTTTGAGATTTTCTTTAGAAAATTGAATAGAGGGCATAACAAATGAATCTGCATAAAAGCTTAACAGTAGTGAGCAAGTTTGTGTATAGCATTGTAGTCTGTCAGTCTACCAAAAAAACGTGGTAGATACTGTAGCGTGTAACTGTCAACTCTCTGGCATTAAAACTTAATGGGGGATATCAGCATGCATTTTTTGTGTGTCCATCCGTCCCCTCTTGCAGTGCAGACAGTGGGTATTGCACTTGTGTACAGAAGTATTTTTTCTCTTCTATCCTTGCTGTTGAGTGAAAGTGACCAAGATTACTTTTTCAATGCTAGTTTCAGGGGAGTGTAGTGAATTCTTCCTGTACAGCTGTTGATGTTTGGCTGTCCTATAGATAGCCATTGATCTGATTAAGTTAAAACGTAGAAGTGGATTAATTATTGAACAGGAGCAAGGACTTGTGGAACATGTATTTGCAGAAACAAGTATGCCTATAAGATATTTTTACCCTATATCTTTTTATTCTTAATGCACTGTAATTTGGAGACTGGTGGATAGTTCACTGGATTAGGATTTGGGAGACCTGGGTTTTTTCCCCCCTCTGCTTCTGAGAGATTTTGGACAAGTCACTTCCTTGTCCGTTCCCCTGTGCCTCCATTTATGCATCTGTAAAAATGAGGATAGGATTCTATCGGGGTAAAAGTCTTAAGTCAAGGACAGGTCATGGGCAATAAACATTCATGGAAGCCCATGCCTTTTACTAAAAGTACCCAGTGTGCGTGGGGGAAGGGAGCGGGGGAGAGACTAACAGTCAGAGCGCTGCTGGGGGGCTGACCTCCAGCAGCAGCTCTTAGCCCCACCATTGCTGCTGCACCACTAGAGGGGGCTGACCCAACTCCAGCTGCTGCTTCAGTCCTTGGGTCGCTGCTCTGGTGGTCATCCCCCTGGCCAACTGCTCTGATGGGCCTCAGGCTGACCACTGACTGCTGCTTCAGCCCTGCTGTTGCTCCTGTGGCAGGGGCTGACTACTGCTACTCCAGCTCTGGAGGGCTGACCCAACCTTGGCTGCTGCTCTGGCAGCCCACCTCAGGGCTGGCTGCCTGGCAAGATGTCCTGGAGGTTCTAGAAAGTCATGGAATCCCTGACCTTTGTGACAGAATCATACCCTTAATGAAGATGCTTATCTGCTTTGTAAACCACTTTGAGATTTGTGAATGAAGGAATTAATATCAATATTTGTTTACTAATCTAATGGGAGGGAGAGAGGAGAGAAACATTTCCATCTCTGGTCTTGATTGTTCATATGTACCATAAGCACTGGTATTGCTGACTCTTTTGTCCTGAAGTAAAATGAGAATGAACTCATGAAAGAGACATATAAAGGCTGGCATTATGGGGGTTTGTAATGAAGTATTAGTCTGGCTAAAGAATTGTAGTTCATGAAATATATGATTAGGATTTTGTACCAGTTGGCTTGTGAATGAGCAATTTGATTGTAACCTATATTTGTAGATAAGCTGGATATGAGTCAATAGTGTGCCTTTGTTGTCAAAAAGAATAACTGCATATTGGGTTGCATTAGTCGGAGCATTGTCAGTAGATCAAGGGAAGTGATTATTCCCCTCATGTTTGGAGTTTTGTATCCAATTTTTGGCCCCCAGTACAGGAAAGATGCGGATAAATTGGAGAGTCCAGCGGAGGGTAACGAGAATGATTAGGGGGCTGGAGCATAGGACTTCTGACGAGAGGCTGAGGGAACTGGGCTTTTTTAGTCTGTAGAAGAGAAGAATGAGCGGGGATTTGATAGCGGCTTTCAACCCCCTGAACGGGGGTTCCAGGGAGGATGGAGCTAAGCTGTTCTCAGTGGTGGCAGATGACAGAACAAGGAACAATAGTCTTAACTTGCAGTGGGGGAGGTTGTGAGTTGGATATCAGGAAAATCTTTTTCACTAGGAGGATGGGGAAGCACTGGAATGGGTTACCTAGGGAGGTGGTGGAATCTCCATCCTTAGAGGTTTTTAAGGCCCAGCTGGACAAAGCCCTGGCTGGGATGATTTTAGTTGGGGTTGGTCCTGCTTTGAGCAGGGGGTTGGAATAGATGACCTTCTGAGGTCCCTTCCATACCTAATCTTCTATGATTCTAAATACTTGAATTCAAGTTGAGTGGGTAGTAGATCTGAATGGCAACTTAAACATTCTGCAAATGTTAAGCTGAATCTTCAGTGGTCATCAAAGCATGGGCCAGAAGCAGCCCACAGAGGTCTGTAATGTTGAGACTACAGGTCCCAAGATGCAGTGATCAGAATAGCCTGGATGAATTGCACATTGGGACCCTTGGTCTCTGCTGGGAGCAGCAGGGTTTATTCATTTTATATATAAAAACAATGAGAGTCCTGTAGCACCTTAAAGACTAACAAATTTCTGCGGGCATACGCTTTTGTGGGCTGCAGTGCATGATGCATCTGACAAAGTGGGTTGCAGCCCACAAAAGCGTATGCCTGCAGAAATTTGTTAGGCTCTGTCTTCGCTGGCGGTGGCAAATTCGCCGCAGTCAGATCAACTTCTCTGGATTGACTGAGCGGTCAGTGAAGACCCTCTCGGTCAATCCAGAAATTGAAGTATTAAGACCACCTTCTCAAGTGGTGCAGTGAAGACGGCGTGCAGAACAGAAGCAGAGAAGTTGACGGGAGTTATGCAATTTTTTGCATAGCTTGCGTAACTGGTTGACTGCTGCCGAATCTCGGAGGTAAATGAAGACAAGCCCTTGGTCTTTAAGGTGCTACAGGACTCTCATTGTTTTTGTTGTATACAGACTAACATGGCTACCCCTCTGCATTTTTATATATAGTTTCCCAAATGAGAGCTATAACTAAGTGCTCTCCTCTAGAATGACAGGTACAAACAAGTATGCTATTCATAGCATTAGGTCAAAAATAAGCTAAAAATTACTTTTAATATTTAGAGCTTCCAAAGAATGTTCTGTTAATGAATTACTGCATTAGGCAGAATATTTCCATACTTTTATGAGAAAGATTGGCTTTTATAATGGAAAGATTAATTCTGATGCTAAAATTGGGAAATAATTAAAATGCTGAGGGTTGCTCCATAATGTGCCATGCTGCTCACATATAGTTTGGGCAAGCTGTGAACAGTTCACTTTTACCTTGTGTTCCTCTTGGGCTTACCCAAATTGCTCTTGAGAACTTCATTGAAAAAAGAGGCAGCTACTGTGTGTATTACTACTGTTATTACTGAAAAGTGATTGTGAGGGAACACATCTTCTCTCAGATTGCATCGGAGTCTTTTAAGGAGCTAATTACACCTTAGTAATTTTATGTATGCTGCTTCTTTAGTCAATTGTAGGGCTAGAAGTGACCTCAAGAGGTCATGTAGTTCAGCTCCCCAACCTGAGGCAGGACCTTGACCATTCCTGACAGATGTTTGTCTTTCTGAATTCCACAACCTCCATTGAAAGCTTGTTCCAATGCTTAACTATCCTTCTTGTTAGAAAGTTTCTCCTAACATCCCTTGCTGTAGATCCTTGATTATTTCTTGTCCTGTCTTCAGTGGACATGGAGACTGATTGACTGTTGTCTTCCTTGTAACAGCTCTCAACAGAGTTGAAGGCTGTTATCAGGTCTCCCCTCGTTTGTCTCTTTCATGACTAAACATGCCCGGTTTTTTAACCGTTCCAGTTGTCTAAATCTTTGATCACTGTTGTTGCTCGTCTTTCGACTTCCTCCAATTTATTCATATCTTTCCTGAAGTGTAGCACCCAAAACTGAACACAGTACTCCAGCTGAGGCCTTACTGGTACGGAGTAGAACGGGACAGTTACCTTTTGTGTTTTACATATGATACTTCTGTTAATACACCTTACATTTGTATTAGCCATTTTTGGAACTGCATCACGTTGTTGTCTCATGTTCATTTTGTGTTCCCCAATAGCTCCTGGATCCTTTTCATCAGAACTACAACCTAACCAGTTTCCCCCCATTTTGTATTTGTGCATTTGATTTTTTCCTTCCAATGAATAGTACTTTCTACTTGTCTTTATTGAATTATACCTTGTTGATTTCAGGCCATTTCTCCACTTTTTCAAGGTCATTTTGAATTCGAATCTGGTCCTCCAAAGTGCTTACAACCCGTCCCCAGTTGGTTTCATCTGCAAATTTTATAAGCATATTATCCATGCCAGAATGGTCCAACATTTTCACTGGTGTTGGACCATGTGTAGTTGTGTGGCACCCCTGTGGGTCACACACACAAACAAAATGGTATCCTTCATGCAGTGTGACCTTGCATGTGCGGTGTGTGCGAGGTCAGGCTGTGTGGAGAATGCCATTTTGTCCCGCAGCAGACATGCTCTTCAAAATGGCATCCTTTATGCAATGTGACCTTGCACATCTGTTGCGTGCAAAGGCGCCATGTTGTAGAGCAGGTCTCCTGTGTGGAGGACACATTCAGGGGCTGGACAAAATTGTCCTGCTAGCCACCAGTTGGACCAGCCTAATCAGGCCATTAATGAAAATGCTGAATAATATTGGATTTAGGATTGACCCCTGCAGAACCCCACTAGATATGTCTTACCAGTCTGAGACCGAAACACTAATAACTAACTCTTGGAGTGCAGTCTTTCAATGAGTTGTGCACCTACTTTATAATAATTTAATCAAGACCACATTTCTCTAGTTTGCTTATGAGAATGTCATGTGAGACTGTCAAAAGCCTTAGTAAAATCAAGATACATCATGTCTGCTGCTTCCCTTTGTTCACTAGGGTGGTAACTGTCAAAGATGGAAATTAGGTTGGTTTGGCATGATTTGTTCTCAACAAATCAATGTTGGCTGTTACTATTACTCAGTTATCCTACAGGTGCTTACAAATTGATTAATAATCTTTTCTGTTATCTTTCCAGGTATCAAAGACAGGCTTTCCCTTAAATATTTTGTTGTTAAATGCTTAGTCTGTGGGCATATGAGTGAGGGTTTCTTCCCTTTTTCCGCAGTTTTTTGAGGAAAGTGATGGAATTTTTTTAAAAACTAAGATGTCTCTTGGCTACTAAAATCTATCTTAAAATTAAGTTTTTATATGCTCCTGTTCTCTCCTTGTCCTCCCCCATGTCCTTTTTTCTAGATTTTCCCCCCCATCTCTGTGGGTACTCGCTAGCAGTGTAAAATAGCTTTTAACTAAACAAGCCTTTAAACTATAATCAAGTTATATTGTTTAAACCATGTAATATTTTACATCCCTAGCTCCAATATGCTGTGTGCTTCCCCTGTGAGTGGCGTGGGCCCAGGGTGAGGACACTGGGATCCCTGCGCTCTGCAGTGGCTGTGCTACCTGGGCGAGTGGGGGTGGTTGTGGTGGTCCCCAGGATGCGTGGGTGCGGCTGCTGCTTCTCCATCATGGAGCTCTCCCCCAGGAGAGCTGGCTATGTTGAGGAGTGGGGTGCTGTTTGGCCAGCGCAAGAGACCCAGCCCCCCCATCATCCTTCCCTACAACACCCCATCACCACTCACCCCCCCCCGTATGCACAGCCCTCCCATGCAGTGAACAGTTAAATGGTTAACACAATTTGTAAACAGTAAGAGTAATACTTACCTGTTAATTGTTTGCTATTTTATATCCTGGTACTTGCCTCTCCTTTACTCCTTTTACTTCCCTCAGCATGCTGAGTAGTGTTGCTACTGCTGTTTCAGAAAGGTATATCCAGAGCAAAGCCGAGCTGATTTCTGCTCCTCCTGGGTCACTCTGGAAGTGTATAGGGGGTTCCATTTTCTGTGCAGTTTCACCTTTTAAGGTATTCCTATGCACAGACTATTTTGGCTCAAGAAAAGCTGAGTGAAATTGACAAAGTTCAAATTGCTTTGACTGTAATGTTGCTGATGCTCCTCTTGCTAGAGGCCTATTGCCCATGATGAGTGATAGTGATGCACTCCATGGAATTGTTCTGGAAGAGAATTTTAAAACAAGGTGACAAGTGCAGGAACTCTGTATTTCTTTGCTGAGCTTAAACTCCCTCAGACACTGTATTTAATTGTTAAGATTACTGTTGATGAAAATTACCAGCATTTATCATTTACAAGTATTACTTTTAAATAATTCATAGCCATACAATAAAACATCAGTTTGCTCAAGTGCATTAGTTCTAGTTAAATTTGCTTCTAGGTATAAATGATTATAGTTTCTTCCTAAGCTTTCCCAGAATACATGCAATGATAAGCAATTTGAAATTTTGAAAATGTGTAAACAAAATTACACTCCCAAAGATCCTTAAAATTCTTGGAAGTCATGGGGGCATAGTTCTCAATTATACTAAAGCCGTCTTAGGGTCCTCTGGCAGTGTAAAGAGGCATTGAAATGGGTGGAAATAGCCTCAGAGAATGCTCCCTGCAAGGAGGCCTTCCTCCTTGTGTAGAGCCTTCACATGCCAGTTCTGCACAATGTCTACTTGCCAGTCCCCCTTCTTAGGAATGGGATATGTTGTAGGCATCAGACGTGCATGGTACTATAGTTATTCTGTTTCTTAGGGCCTTGGGAAGCAGTGTGTAAAGTTAGGACAGCTGTGAGGTTCCCCTAACCTATATTGATGGCTAGACTTTGCTTTGGAATGCAGGGATCAAAACACTGGTTTAAAGCTGCCTTTGTGCATGCCCCCTCTTCTGTCCTTGATTCAAGTGCAGGAATGAAGTAACTGAATCAAGACTCTGCAGATTTTTTCCTTGTCTTTGAAATGCATTTTAATTCAGATCCTATAAATGACTGTGGATTGCTGAATTTTTTTAAATGTTTGAGTCTTACCTTCATTTTTTCAGCTATGATTTTCCTTGTGTAAGAGTCAGTAGCAAACAGTGCATATCATATTCTTCTGTGCACTTTCAGCTATTGGCTTCTTGAATGCTAAAAACCCTGTTTTCAAAACCATCTCAAAACATTCTCTTCAAGACAAAATGTAAGTGATGAAGTGTTCTCCTGGGAGGGGTGTAATTTTCAGGACTGCAAATGTGCTAATAGGTAGCTACAGCAAATACATATACGCTAATAGAAAACACTTGTGAACCAGTGTTTCTTCCTTTTAAATGTGCCAGTTTGTAAAAAGTGGCTTTAGTTTTGTCAATGAGCTTGTATGTGAAGAAGTGGTTTAATAGAACAACTTCACTGAGATGGGAAAACCAGTTCAATATCTCTGCTGGGAAGACTATATCCACAGAGTCCCATTTCACTAGGTTGATGCTTAATAGAAGCAACTAGCATGGACTTAATGGTTCATTTTTCTATGTTCTTGTGAAGCTAGAGCAATTTGGGATTCTACGTAGTCCTCTTAATGTTTGGGTAGGTGTTTGACTATGCAACAGGTTTGTCACTGAATAGATGATGAAATACACAGCAATAGTACTAGCATTGAAAACAGCTGAGGTACAGCACTTGGTCTGCCAGCAAGCTTGTTTCTAGGTTCTTTTAAATGTCACATTTCAATCTTAACATTAAGTTTAAAGGTAAGAAACCTATAATGTAAAAATAAACTTCCCCTATTTAATTTCTTCCTGCAAGTCAGTGTTGCCTGTGTTAACTATTGTATTGTGAGTCTCATGATAGTTGTTTTTTTTCTTAAATCCCACCTCTTGGAAGCATGAGATCAGGTGAGAACCTCAGCTTTCATTTTAAAAAAAGTTTCTAATCATCATGGTTGCAGAGAAATCTTGAAAAGTGACCAGAATGTAGTCTAAATAAATAAAAAGAAACTTAAAAAAACAAGAAGTCATCTCATAATGTTTTGGATGTTGACTTGTGATTTTTTAATGGTTGGGGTTGGCAATACCAAAGTCTTGCTGCGCCCATGGTAATGAAATACATAATTGTGGGTAGCTGCATACAAAACGAACCTCCTGTGCTATGTGATCAATGACAAAGATCCTCTGAAATCTCATCAAAGAGAATAGTGAAATGGGTAACTCCAGAACTGCAGTAGGGCACATGATACTTGTTTCAAAGTCCTTTTTCTGGACAGCATCTGCTTAAGTTGGTCTTGAGAAGTTCCATCTTTATATGTTGACTTGTGAACTCCAGAACATTATAGACGGCTGTTTGAAATCCGCTAGCAGAGACTCTGAAGTAGAGCATGACACAGAAACGTTAAGCTCCACAAACTGTGCTTCCATGGTGTGGTGACTGTTGGCTATGTAGAGCCTGTGCCTTGGCCACTGGTTGGTCCTCTTGCCATTTTTCTTTGACTGCATTTTCTAGCCAAATGCTGCTAAAACTGCATTTTCATGCTTGGTAGTAATTAAAAAACCCATTATATGTTCTTATCAGTATTTACTTATCAGTGTACAAGGGAATTTTTGTATATGATCCATTGGGCAATATGGATCAACAAACTTTTTCTGACATCGCTCCAGTGGCCACAAGGCTTGATGCTCATTAGTGGCGGTTTTAGCCAGGAGCCATCATTCTCCTTTTCCCCCACTGCTCTGTTCTTATGTTTTGGATGATAGCAGGCAGAAAATGCACCCTCTGCTGCTGTCCAATGATTTTTTTGCTTCAGGAGCTTTGTGCCATCCATAATTCCTATGTAGACCAACTGGTGGAAGCTGCCTTCACTCAATCCTAGACTGAAAATTTAAAGTCAGTCACATTGAACTCTGTTAGCTCTCCACATGCTAGGCCTGATGAAGTTTTTGTTCAGACTGGCTTCTTAATCAATCCAGATCTCTCAAGATTTAGACTTATCCCCCCTAGCATAAGCAAATCTCCCCTCTCATCCTCTTCCCAATGTGCTGGAAAATCTGCTCACCTTAAATGTAGTGGTGTTGTCCTAAGTGGATTGTGATCACCCTTAATGCTAGTATTTTAAATCACAATGTCCTAGTTATGGCATTTAGATAAACAACGAAATACAAGAAATCATTCCAGGCCTGGAATTAGGTCTTTGGCCTTGGTCTCATATCACTCTCAAGTAGCTTGCTTGCTTGGCAGGGATTCTCAGTATTTTTGTTGACTGGCTGAATAGAATGCAGATTCATCTAAGTGATTGGGAGCTTGTATTCCAGTCTGCCTGTTCTCTTTGATCTCATGTGCTCAAAAAAAAAAAATCCAAGGTGGTACAGTTTAAATTATTCTCATGCTTTTGTGCTATTTGCTGTATAGACCTGCTACTTCAATTTATCCTGTCAAGAGTTCCTTTGCTGCTCTACCCAAGGTCCAGTCAGTCATATAAACACCTAATAAACCTTTTGCTAGTGGCCAGTGCCTTTTAGATTTGAGACTTTGTGGCTGAGTTATCTGCATCCTTTTCAAGAGCAAGAGAGCATTGCACTTTGACATATTCACTTTGTCTGGCTTTTATGTGGTGGCCACGTAATCTTTAAGAGAGCCTCAAATTGCATACAGTTTAGACTTCCTTCAGGTACAAGGATATGGTTGACCTTTGTTTTGATCTGAAAAGCTAGACTTGGGAATTATCCATTCCTTAAATTTCAGATCTTTTACCTCCAGTCTAAAAAGGAATGGTTCTGGTAGAGCCTCATTGTGTTTAGGATTCTTTGTTCTACCAGCGCTGAATATATATATATATATATATATATATATATATATAAATAATATTTTTGTGGCCAAGAAGTTCTAGATCTAAGATGAAGGCTTACCTATTAAACTATCCTATAAGGTGCCTACTGTTCTAACTCATCTTCCCATCAAAGCTGCTCTCAGCAAGTTCATGTTCACTCTGTCAGTGAAATTGAGAGGGGATTTGCAGAAGATCAGTGTAGAAAGGTAGTGGATCTAGTCTTCAGTTAGATGAGTTACTTTCAAAGTCTGTTTCTTCCCAAAGTAATAGGGGCTAGTGATCCTTGCTACTTTCAGCCCATTTGCCTCATAAGTGGGTCAGGTACATCTAGGAGGATTTTTCCCTACTTATAAATTATTTAATGTCATGGAGGCTGCCCTTGCCTCTTAGTACTTGGTATTCAGTAAAGGTTACTATAGCCCATTCTACACTTACCTTTGCAATTTGGCGACAGTCGACGGGAGATATGCAAGTGACGTAAATCACTTGCGTATCTCCTGTCGCCTTTGCAGCATCTCCTCTGCACGGTGTCCATACTGCTCTGCGTTGAAGGGAACAACACTCCCTTCGATGCAGCGCTACGCCACTTACCAGGGTGGTTTTCCTGCATCGCTTCGTGGATCAACTGAGCGCATCTATACAGACCGCTCAGTCGATCCAGAGCAATCGATGTGATGGCGGTTAATTTGCTGCCGTCAGTGCAGACCCAGCCTTAATCTGGTTATATTGTTAAAATATGATTTATGGAAGTTTAACTGTGCTGCTGTGGAAGAACTCAATTGGTTTCTGCCTAATCCAGGCAGAACACCTCTGATAGCCAGATTTAGTTTTTCTGCCTATTTGTCCATCTTCCTACTGAAATGATGGGATTGTTTTATTGAAAAGATAGCTGGCAGAAATCTTACTTACAGATAATCAAAATCTCCCCACTTCATTTTGGTGCTTTGGGAGGGTGATGCAACGTGAGCTGTGCCTCTAACATAGCTGCTCATCAGCACAGCAGAATGTTTAAGGTCCTGCGTTCATGGTTCTGGTTGATATAGTGCAGATCAAAATGGTCAGAGGCTCTGAGACTGGGGGTGGGGGGGTCAAGAGATTATGTGATTTGTCTGGGGTTACATGGGAAGTTTGTGGCTTGTTTTGGAGTTCGAACCCAGATTTCCTGAGTCTTAGTTCAGTGCATTAATCACAAGATCATTCTCCTTGTCTGTAAAGCTGACACTAAAGCAGTAGAGTGCAGTTGCCTGCTTTGCTTTAGGGTGTGAATGATGTCACCTGTTGCTGTGGAAACAAACAAAAAAAATTCCTTAGGGGAAAAAAGATGACTTGGAAAAGACTTTTTTCAAATTAGTTTTGCTTTACATTTTTTTTGATAACTCAAAGACTAAATATGTTCAGCTGGCAATTTGTTAACTGAAGAAGCCATGTTAGCATCCTTTAAATACAAAAAACCATAACTGTAATTTCATAATGTCATACAGCCTATACTCAAAACTCTTCGTACAGCATTCAAAATTACACAGTCCTCCTATGTAATGAATATTAGTTGCACAGTGCTGAAAAAACACTGATTTGACTGTGCCTCTCCATTTCAGTCTGGGCATGCAGGGAAGAGAATTTACGAAACCAGAAGGGCAAAGATGCAGTGGCATTACACATGAACTTAGGTAGAGTTTGATCTCTTGATCCCTAAACTAGCACAGTGGACGAACACAGGTAGCACTTTCTGCGTTGCCTTCTAGTCAGTTTTCTTCTGGTTCACTAAGGACAGTCCTCAACTAGAGGAGTGGTCTCTTTGAGACATTAGGGCTTTGGTGATCAGAGAGGAAAGGGCAGGTCTTCATTCAATCAGTCCTGTCCCAGAAAAAGGAGTGAGTCATGCAAAAAGCTCAAGACTAGGTTTTTGTCTTTCTCCAGCTCTCCTTTTCTGCCATAGATAAGAGGCTTAAGGGGTGAAGGAGAGAGCCATAAAAATGGGATGGGAGGTGGCATTGGAAAAGGGAACTGCATAACTCGAAAAGAGTGGGAGTGAGTGTGTTACTGTTGGTTGAATTGGTAGCTAAAAGACACTTAAATTTATATGAAGCAAATTTACACATCTTAAGCCCCGGGAGAGGGCAGTGATGTGTGTGTGGCAGTTAAAAACTTTTTATTGCTTCACTTTGCCAGCATTTAAAACTAATCAGAGTGCCCCAACAAGAAGCATTCTCTGCAAACAGTATCCTGTTACAACAAAGGAACATTGCCTAGTGTTAATTTGGAGTACTATGTTTACAAATGTTACTGACCTTGTACATGTTGACAGATGATTACTTGTACAATTCCAAATGGATGCTGTTCGGTCTGAGAGAAAAATTTCAGGCATTTGTAAAAGTTCTGGCATTTCAAAGTTAAAAGGAAAATATTTTTTTAAAAAACAAACCAACCCCCAAACCAGTAACTTTTCTTGTAACTCCAGATTGCCTCTAAAATAGTCAGGCTCGTTCTGCTGCTGCTCGGGGCATAGATGCCATGCTCAGGAGTCGTTTGATCCCCACCTTCTGAACTCCAGTCCCAGTGCTTTGAGATTCTCCTTCATTCACAAATAAGATGTACTGCTATAAGCACCACTTTATATGAACATAACTGCATCCACACTATAAATGGTATCATTTTAACTATACTGCATAATTAAATTGGTACAGTTTTTGTTTGTAGACAAGTCACAAGAGAACACTGTCCCTAGACTTTGTTGGAAGCTCCATCCTTGATATCTGCCTTGGCTTAGTCATTTGTCTTAGTAAGTATTCAATTCAAATGTTAGAACTCTGCTAATTTAATGTTCTGTATTCTATGTTAAATGGTGGTTTCTTGGGTGATGACGCTGTGTTGTGCTTCTGTGGCTCTGCAGATGAGGGGAAGAATAAACCATATGACTTGATCTCTTCACCACACCCCTCTTAAATATGTAACTCTTATCCAATAACAGAGATAAAATCCTAGAGTCAGAAACAGCTCTGCTTATAGCTTCTCGCATAAATACTACCTAATACATCCCTGCTGCACCCCGGCATCCCCAAATATGAATTTGCCTCCGGTGAGGCAGGTTTTTGCTTTACCGTTTGATTAGCTGCTTTGCTTCTGTCTAATTTTTCCCTGCTGTTTTGTCTGCAAGTACAGTTAACTTAAGTATGTGGCATCTTTAACACATCTTCATTTTGCCTTCACTCTGGATTGAGCTGTATTTTTCAGATGTTTCCTTTGACCTGACCTTGGGCTGCCCCTTTGTTCCCAGGGTCCAGTCAGTTCTTCAGGAAACCTTGTCATTTGGGAGTTGGCATTTTTTATATATAATCAATATTTTGTAAGTAAACAACACTGCACAGTGTTGATCATTGTTTGCAAGAAAAGAAATAGACCACAAGAATACAGTTGGGTTGATGGAGACTGAGATGAAGTGAATAGAAAGAAACTAAGTATATAATAGCTGCTAATAGAGTTCATTTTAAAATTACGTCTGGTTTAGGAGTTCTTTTCAGAGCTTAGTAGTTCACTTTGTACCTGCACTATTAATAGGCTATGTAAATACCACATTAATACATCATTCAGTTTGAGATTAACCGCAGAAAAAGAGAAAATTTATAGTAAAACATCAGCTGCCAAAAATTTTTGTTCTTTTTACTCCTTTATCAATTACAAAGACTGAGTTTTCTCCCCAAAGTTTTTCTTTACTGCCCAAGTCTTGTCTTCCATATTTTCATCAAAGGGCTTTTGAGGGACCTCAGAACTAGAATGGGAACTGAGCCCTTACCTGGGAAAGATTGGAGTGTTGTCTTTCACTGAGAGCTCTTCTCTCAAATATTTGTCAGGAGTTTAATTTAAACAAAAACCGCAGCACCACCTTCTTCCTTTTATTTTTAGGCAGTCTGACTAACTGCAGCCCCTTTACTTGCACAGTTGGCTCTTACAGTTGTTGGCTTTTAGTTTTCCAATCAGGGAAGTTAAGGCCTGATATGAAAAATAAGGGGGTGGGGGGAGAACCATGCATTTATCCAGCCTTTATGCATTCAGGAAGAAAAGTATTTGTTTCTTTGTGGTTAAGGTTTCCACAACCTTTGTAACTATGCCTACTTGTGAATTTGCGTTACAAAAGGCCACACACGTTATATGAGCTTACAGTATATGTTCATTTAAGGTTCCTTCTGCATTGCACCATTGGCTGAAACATTTGTCCCTCAGCATTGCTATAACACAAGATTCCATCTGCATTACAAAACAGAACTACGTCCTTAAGTCTGGGCATATGTATCTCTGTAGTAATATTTTAGGGGGGTAGGTCCTACCTATGCAACAGAACTCTGTACCTTGTTGTATTTGGATGTCCTGATATGGCGTATATAGATGGGGCTGAAAATTGCACTGTTGCTAACTCATGTTATGTGGTGGTTTTCTTAAAGCCCCAGCTCCTAAAGTCATATGAATACAAGACCCTCAGTTTTTATTTTTTTTTAAATAAGTTTCTAGCCCTTACTGTGAAGAAAAGCTTGAAAACAGAAATCCCCAAGAGGCTTAAAAACCAGATGGCAAATAAGAGAGCCCAAAGTTATTTTAAAATCTAATGATTTTTAAGCCAGTTCTATGACTTTTTGGGGTCTGAATTATGAACACCTGGTGGCTTTTCTTTTCTCCTATAATATATTTTTCCTATTAATGTGTCACTGGAATGTAAATAAAATCCCTATTTTGCATGCATTCAGGATAGGACATCAAAATTGTTGTGGGAGTATCTGCTCTGAATTTACCGACATCTGCATGAACTCTCAACATGTCCTCCCTCCCCCACCCTCAGAAGTCTTCTCTGTTCTTTGGAAGATTCCATTCAGCATTCTTATCAGACATAACTTTGCTTAGTCTTGTTTGTGAGGAGATGAACCCTTCTCTCCAAAATCTAAGTCATAGTATTAAGAATTCATGCCGAAGGTTTGGTCCTTTGTTTCCTACATGAATGTATACTTTTGTCCTGGGAATGTATTCACTGCAAAATTAACCCAGGCTGTTATTCGGGTGTTGCCCCTAACCCTCCCCTACACACACAATTCTGACCCAAGTATAGTTGTGCTTTCCTCCCAAGGTAACTGGTCCATCTGGTGTTGGAGGCCAACGCCCAAATGAGGTTTTCACTCAAATTGGCAAATCACCCACTTTGCAGGGTGGACATGGGCTAAATCACATCAATGCTGATAGTCCTACAGTGTCTTCCCATAATTTCTTCAGTATGCCCAGGAGAGATGAGTTCTTCCACAATTCACTGGTGTAGAATCAGAGTGGCTCAGCTCACTGTAGTATGAAGAACCATGGTATGTTCCCCCAGAAGTCCTAGCAGCACACATTGGCAAGTGAGGCCTCAGTTATTCGCATGCGGCTTTGCAGTGTGGGTGCATACACCAGAGCAGGTTAACATGAGTGCCAGTTTCCCACGTTAACTCCCACCAGTTTTAAGTGTGAGTAGAATTAGGTTCACCATCCTGCTTGACTGTTGCCTAGGTATTAGTTGTGTTACCTGCACTGGAGCCTCTTACTTCATGAAGTGTCTTCCTCAGCATCCTGGATAACTGTTTCAGTTTTGTTAGACAGGCAGAAAGCCTTTTTCTAATTACACTAATTATGCACTATTGAAACAATTATATTATTTCATAATCAGTGGTGATTCATCTCAATAATGGAATTACTGGATGAGAGGGTCAGTACCAGCTCCAGCTGAATTTTTATTGTCTTTCTGTTAGTATAAATTGTGGCTGTAGTCAGAAAAATGGCAAACTGTTAAAATAACATGTCCTGTTCCTTCAGTGATTCCAGATCAGACTTGATTTATTTAAAAAGCAGGATTCTTTGTAACTGCTGGAGCAACAAATGCTACCTAGGACTTGAAATATAACAGGTTCTTTGAGGTACCACTTGTAGGATCGAGGAACCTGTATGGCACTTCTTTTAATCTTCTAGACAGTAGTGTCTGGGGACACTTGCCCCTTATTCCCTCTCCCCTTGTGCAGTAATCTTGTCTGTCTTTCTGGGCATAATTCCCTGTGTGCTTAGAAGGTGCAGCGAGCTGGAATATCACTTGATAGTCTTAATGTTTACCGTGTCAGTTTTTCCTCCTGCCCTTTTGGGAGCTGTCATTTGTAGTTTGTCAGCCAGATTTCCTCTCTTTTTTTTTTTTTTTTTAAGAGGAAGAGTGCCCATATGTTAAAAGCATTGTTTAGGTTTTACTCATATTGATGGGAGGAACTTCAAGCCGAGTTGATCAAGTGTTCCAGTATATTCAGAAAATCCATCTGCCGAAGTGACAGTGTGCCATGTGTAAATGGTGCTGTCCAGAATCAGAATCCAATGCCGAGGATCAAGCATTGTTGATTCTGAAAAGTCATTTGTCAGAGTGGCCAATATCCCTACATCCATTCAAATTGAAGTTAAGTGCTGAGGATTTGGCCTTGCATAATCTGCACTGAAGTCCCCAGATCTGTAGCCAGTTTGGTGCTGAGGTTCCAGCACCATACAGTACAAGGAGTTGCTCACAAATGCGTCTATACTTAGATAAGGGTGGATTTATTTAAATCAAGGCAATATAAATTGTGATTTAAATCACCAAGAGAAAAATCACTGATTTAAATCAAGTTTCCCTCTGATACTATTTCACATTTCTTAAACAATGGTGCAAATCTGATCACTAAAACATGTCAATTTACAACTCACTATAGCCGTTTACGGCATCTACAAAGGTATCCTTTGTGTAATTTTTTAGATAACTTGATTTTTATTAATTTAGGAAATAGTACATAATACTCCATTACCTGTGTCAAGCT
Source organism: Mesoclemmys tuberculata (assembly GCA_007922155.1). Taxonomy (NCBI): domain Eukaryota; kingdom Metazoa; phylum Chordata; order Testudines; family Chelidae; genus Mesoclemmys; species Mesoclemmys tuberculata. The sequence continues at coordinate 8,114,126 of ML675652.1, forward strand.
GCAGATGCAGCAGCAGTACGTTAGGAATGATAAGAACTAAATCTCACACAAACACAATAGCACTTATGTAACATTTAAGATTTAGTTAATAAAATACAAATGCAGCAGTCTCCAGAGTTTCTGGCTGGCCGCTGTCCTTAAACTCTTAATAAAATTAGATTTTTAAAAAAACTTTTTAGACAAGTCGTCATAACACTAATATGCACTGTCCTTAAAACTTCTACAACTTGCTCTCATCTTCCCCACTCCCGCTGTCATTTTTATTCATAGACTGAAACAGAAATATGAGTATTCCTGCTTTTTCAACTCCCAGTCGATTTCTTAGCTTTTAGTGAATAATATGAAACGATGAAAATATTCTTTGTGCCTGCAGAGGAAGCTATTGCTGTGAAAAGTTGGCTTAGCAACTGAAGGAACTCTGTTTCAAGGTGCCTGGCTAATTATTTCCACCAATTCAGGTATTGACTTTGTTGAATACATCATCAGTAAGCATGTACTGTTTAAACGGTTCTGCTCCAGCCCTGAAATTTATTGTGACTGGCATAACTGAGGAGTGATTTTGAGATGCCCATGTTATGGCAGCTTCAGAAGTTAGGCATTTATCTTTTATATCTGTAGTCGAGAATGTTTGCAAGAAAATGAGGTGGAGTTAGTGCTTGATCCATTTGCTTCTTTATTGCCTGCAGTTTAACTTTCTGGTGAGGTATTTCTTTCTTCAGTGTCTATTGAAGTGCCTTCCAAATTTTGACAGCAGCAGTAATGGAGCAACAATTTCTCTGAAGTTTGTTTTAAGGCTATGGATATAGGCTTCAGTGTACTAAGCATATCCTTTACATTCCTCTTTAAGTTAGATACTTTGGATGAGATACTTCCATCTATTTTATAACGGTTTTCTTCAGAGTTTTATGAGAATAGGCCAGTTCTTAATAAATTGTTCAAAGCAGTCAACCACAGAATTCCATCGAACATCCTGAGGGAGAATTAGTTTGGATCCTCCTGCTCTCTTCAGTGAGGCTGAAGCAAAATGGTTGTTACAGAACTATTTTGCAACTTCAAGGACATTTTCTTTCATTACTGGAGAAGACGTACTTAAGTCTTTGGCTAACAGATGCATTAAATGAGCACTGCAGCCATATGTTAAGGAGCATCCTTCCATTTCTTCTGATCTTTTCCACGTTTGCAGGATTGAGTGAATAATACCGAACGATAAAAATATTCTGTCTGCCTTTAAGACAATGTCTTAACTAACTCCTGTGTTTAGTTTGGCTCAGCTCCATCACCACATAAACACAGAACAACAACAATCTTATGCAGCTTGTTTCTGTTTTTGCACATGTGCCTTTAGTCTGTTGAGAAACAGAAACTGAAAGCCTAGAACTTTCAAGAAGCAAGAGCTGGTAGTTAGGCTGGAGAGCCAATAATTCATTTTTGATACTGTAAATGTAGGTTTAGCATGTTTGTGATGAGATTTAATTGTAACTTATTTTTTAAACTAGAGAAATTTAGTACTTTATTGATTTAAAAAAAATAAAAATCTGAATTAAATAAACTGGTTTTTTAAATTTTTTTTTTAAATCCATCCTGGTTTAAATGGAATCCATTAGGTGCTGAGCCCTTGAAAATCTGGTGCTATAATCTTAAAAACCTAAAATCAGATATTTCCCAGGTGGGATTGGATAATTGCTGACTGACTTGTGCAGCGTCCAAGTGGGCAAAACCCTTCCAATGTTTTAACATGATAGTATAACCACTGTTTGCCTGAAAACAGAGGCACTCTTGAAATGAAAGCATTTCCTATCTTAATGCAGAGACCAGCCAGTCCCATTCAGAAAAAATGGGGTGGAACTTCCTAATATCTTCCAAGAATTATTAGAAAAAACACTTTATTTTAGGGTTGAAAGAACTTCAGTTCATATTTTAATTTGAATTTTGGGTAGAGAATAGGAGCTAAACTTGTCTTCTCATTCAGTGGAACCCAAATGATCTGAAGTTGAGTGGTATGGCAGAGAAACAAAAGTAAAAATGAAAATTTCTGAAAATACCTGTGGGACCCAGGTCTCTTAAAGAAAATGGTTTAAGTGAGAAACACTCTGAAGCATAGACATATACTGGTTGCCATAAATGTGAATTTTTAGATATTATGTGGAGCATGTTATCTCGCACAGATAGTATTGAATATATATTAATGCATGTTGTGTGATTTTAATAGTGTATTAACGAATGACAAATGTGACCCAAGACACTGCTTGTTGGTAGGGTAGAATGTGCTCATTTTAAAATGCTTTTTTGGTTGTTACTTAGGGCATGTCTACAATTACAGCTCAGCAGTGGAGCCAGTGCACTGCTGTGGTACTTAGTGAAGACACTGCCTATGCTGATGGTAGAGTTTTTCCCGTCTGTAGGTACTCCACCTTCCTGAGAGCCGGCAGCTGTGTCAATGGGTGAAGCCCTCCTGTCGACTTAACATTGTCTGCACCAGATTTTCCATACCTCTGAGTGACGAAATTACATTGACAAAGGCTTGGTCTACACCAGTGGTTCCCAGTTTTCTTGAGTATGCGGACTCCTTTTCAATCCCCAAACATTTTGTGGACCACCACATGCTACTAGTTTTATTTGAAATGGTACATTTTCTTGGTGAGGATGTTCTTTTTTTCTGCGGGCCCCCTGTAGTAGCCTCATGGACCACTAGGGGTCCATGGACCATAGGTTGGGAACTGCTGCTCTACACTGACAACTTAACTGCAATGGTTGAAAGGGATGTGGTAATGTCAGTTGAGGAGTTATTGAGATGGTAGCATGCTCCATTGACAGACACCAATCATTTGCAGAATTGGATGAAGTGCCTTCAGTCCCTTGCTTCTGTGAGCACTTACCTTGGAAAAAAGAACCAGTTCAGTAAGCTGTTGCGCAGGTTTAACTGGTTGGTTTTTTTTTCTGATGAGTATTGCATGTTTTCTCTAGTGTTGAAAAATCTGCACTCAAAGACCTTAGTTGTGTATTTACACATAATCATTGATTTAAAAGAGTTGAAACAATTGTAGCTATTACAAGTTTATTGGGTCAACTGTCTTGCACATAAGGTGTTGGATAGACTGCCATTGGAAATCCAGTATTTACTGCTTTCTCACAACTGTAACTTTTAATTTACAGTAGTTGTCTTTAGGATCAGCCATCCTTTGATAGTTGTGCCTTGCTGTTTCATCATCTCTTGTGCTGTAATATTGGCCATTATCTTGAGCTCTGGACAGTACTTGGGTATCTGCTGTTAACTTGTTGCACGCTGCCACATTAACTCCTGCATAGCCTTATTGGAAACTCTGGTGGTCAGTTTCTGTATCTATCTGTCTTTCTAGGTCAGTGGTTCTTACTGTTGTGGACCACATATGCAATCCTCTATGTGGGCTGTACGTCTACCAAAGAAAAAGTTGAGTATTTGTCGTGTTATATGACAACAGTATGATTCAAATTGATATAGTACCTTTCGTTTCAACACTGGCAAATGTCTACCAAGAACATTTTAAAATAAGTCAAAACAAGTGTTAAAATTAATTTTACTGTAAGGGTGCATGGTGTATTGCCACCCTTGCTTCCATGCTGCTGCTGGCAGCACGACTGGGCTGAACACCTGGAGAGTGTGGCTGCGGAGCCTGCCTACAAAGATGGGGAGTCCTGATTGGCGTGGGGCGCTTCCCCCAGCTAGGGACTGCCCCCCGTGCATCCAGCACCCCATACACTTAGCCCCCTAGCCAGGGACTGTCCTACAAGCACCCAGCCCCACTCACCCAGGGACTGCTCTCCAGCCAGGGAATGCCCCCCATCACCCAACCCCCTGGAACTGTCCCCCCAGCATCCAAACTCCCCCCAACACTCAGCTGGCATACATACCTGTCCTGCAGAATGAGGGTACCCTGTCCAGGGCAGAACTATTCTTCATCACCACTCCTTCCCCCGTGGACTGCTGCATCCAGTCTCCCACTCAGGGACTGCCCCCCCTTATACACTCAACCTCCCCAAGAACTGCCCCCCAGCACTCAATCCCCCATTTCAAGTACTGTGCTCCAGTATCTAGCCTCCCCCTTTCTACCCCCAGGATTGTGGTCCAGTCCCCCCATCTAGTCTGTCCTCTATGCACCAGCTGCCCACCATCCCCAGCTCACTGCATCCTCTTCTCTGCATCCACAGGTCTCCTTCCTTGGCTGCATGTAGCTCAGCTGTGCAGCCCACCCTGCCCACCTGCCACTGCATCCTAGGCTTGGGGAGCCTGCTCCAGCCAGGTTCACTAGCTGCAATCCTGCGAGGGTGGTAGGGGTGCTGAGCACCCTGGCCTTCTGCTGATGCTGCTGGGCTCAATCCTGCGCTGCCCCATTCCCCACACCCACCCTGCTGGCTCTGTGCCCAGAGTAGGTGCCCCTCCAACCCAATCCCATTTACAGCCCTGGGGATGTCACATATCACTGTGATATGAATGACCTGAAAAGGTTCTGTAAATTTTGAAAAACAGATATGAAATGCTAAAAGGAGATCATAGGCAAGGCTGGAAGTGACACTTATACTTAACGTTGTCTGACAGCTTCCACTGTAAAATTTTATTTTCTGTTTATAACTTAATCAGATTTTAATTATATGGGCTTAAATGTCCGATGCTCAGTGTCTGCCGCAGGTTGAATTATTTTGGAATATTTCTGTAAAAAGTTGTCACTTCAGAGAACAAGGTTAGGGAAAAATATCGTGCTTTGCCAATGTTTGGGAGGAGATATAACTTACAGCTGTTTTAAGTTCTAGCATCTCCATGCTTTAGAGCTGGATCTTGAAATGTGATGTGGAGGAGATAACAGTGGAGATAGAGGCGCCTTTTGGTGTCACTGAAAATCTACCCCAATTTGGCTGGGATGCAGGCCCCTGAAAATAGCCTTTTGCACATGGTCAGAAGGGATGTGTTAGAACCTTGAAATTCTCTGAACGCTTCTTTCTGTAGTGGGTATAGTTCACTGCTACAGAGCTGTGTGTCTGAATATGCTTCATTCCACACTGAGCGTGCTTTGTTCTGGGGCTGAGTAGAGGTTTCCTGCAGTTGATCTTCCTGGGTGCATTGGACTATTTTGACATCAGACACTGGAACTGAGAGCAGGGAATTTCTCTTCTGTGCTCTGTCACTGTTGGTGCTAAGGCAGCATAGAGAAGGAGGGGGAAGCAGAGTCCTTCACTTAAGACGGAAGAATCCCATATACAGCTACAGACTGGGGACGGACAAGGTAGGCAGCAGTTCTGCAGAAAAGGACCTGGGGGTTACAGTGGATAAGACGCTGGATATGAGTCGTCAGTGTGCCCTGGTTGCCAAGAAGGCTAATAGCATATTGGGCTGCATTAGTCAGAGCATTGCCAGCAGATCGTGGGAAGTGATTATTCCCCTCTATTTGGTATTGGTGAGGCCCCATTTGGAGTATTGTGTCCAGATTTGGGTTCCTCCCACTACAAAAAGAATGTGGAGAACTCGGAGAGAGTCCAGAGGAGGAGGGAAACAAAAATGATTAGGAGGCTGGAGCACAATTATGAGGAGAGGCTGAGGGAATTAGGCTTGTTTAGTCTGCAGAAGAGAAGAATGAAGGGGGGATTTGATAGCAGCCTTTAACTACCTGAAAAAGGGTTCCAGGGAGGATGGAGCTAGACTGTTCTTATTGGGGGCAGGTGACAGAACAAGGAGCAATGGTCTCAAGTTGCAGTGGGGGAGGTCTAGGTTGGACATGAGGAAAAGGTTTTTCACTAGGAGAGTGGTGAAGCACTGGAATGGGTTACCTAGGGAGGTGGTGGAATCTCTATCTTTAGAGGTTTTTAAGCTGCGGCTTGACAAAACCCTCTCTGGGATGATTTAGCTGAGATTAGTCCTGTTTTGAGCAGGGGGTTGGACTAGATGAGCTCCTGAGATCCCTTCCAATTCGAATATTATATGATTTGAATGTAGAGGGGTGAGTAGTGTGGAAGAGACCTGAGGTAGGGACAGGGAATAAATAGGAAATTTGACAAGAGCAGAGGAAAAACTGAACGGGCTGAAGGGTACAAGCAGTAGGGTCTGTAACTATTAGACACACTGTCCTTCAGATTCCGGAATAGAGCTTTGGATTCCTGAGTTCTTACTTTCCTGTGGTGTCAGCAGATATCCATAAAACTCACAGGCAAAGAGTCTTTTGTCCTCTGATGGATGGTCCACAGAGAAGCTGACAGTTTACTACTATCAGATATTCCATTGGCATAAGTGGTAGGAGGTCTGTACCATGGATCTAAAGGTTCCAACCCTGCTAATGACTCATGTGGGATCACTATGGTTCCACATGATGGGATCTCTATTTTTTTAGTTTTCTGTAATTTCCTAGGTTTTATAAAATCAATGTTAAGATTAAGTTGGCAACGTAAAGCACTTCAATTATGAAATGCCTGAATTAAGGTTGCTGGTTAAACCTTAATTTGATCCCCTTGTGTGTTTATTATGATATAGTCTTTAAATAGATAATAGTATTTTTTTTTCCATGGGATCATTTAATACACAGGATGGGTAATGCTTAGGGAGTAAATCAGGTTGTGTTGTGAATGAGGTTGTTTGTAGAAGCCTTGCCTCGTTTGTTGTAGAAGCTGGATGCTGGGCAGTGAATGAGGCAATGGTTTACAGGAAGAAAAGGATGATTTTGTGGTTAAGGCAGTTGAATGTCCTACTGGAAAACTGTATTCTATCGCTGCCTCTGCCAGAATTCCTGTATGATTCTGGGCAAGGCACTTAAACCAAATTTCTCTCCATTGCTCACTGTGTTCCTCATTTCCTGGGTGCCCAAGTTGAGACACCAGAGGCCTAATTTTGTTGAAGTGTTGAGCACACTCAGTCGCAACTACTGTCCATTGGAACCTTTGAATATGTAAAGTTCTATATAATGCTAAGTATTCAGAATAAGTCCCTATGTGCATTGTTGGACAGCTGTAATTAGTGGGCACTTGATAATTTTATCCCTAGTGTGTGGGTGGGTGGTGTGTCTGCATGCTTCAGTTCCCTCTCCATAAAATTGGTATATTATTATTTCACCTCAAAGGGATGTTTTGAAGGTGAATTAATTTATTAGTGTTTGCGTGCAAGTGCTACAGTGGTTAGTGCCATAAAGCCCTTTAGGAAATTCTGTATTCAGTGCATGGCTTGGATGCTGTAGTATAAATAATCCCTTGGGTTACAAACTAAATTATGAGGATAAAAGGACATCTAGAATAGATGCATGTTCAGTGTACACATCTGTCCTATGGAAAAACCATAAGTGATCATGTAATTAACGTCTGTATCATAATGCATTAGATCAAGGAGGCTGAATTAAGATTATACAAGCAATTTAATTGTGGCACTTAAGTATTGTGACTACGCAACCCTAACATTTTAACATTCTTTTGTATTTAATATACAAGCAGTTATTGTTGCAAATGTGATGCCTGCCTGTCTAGATAAAACCATCACTGGCATGGCCTACTTTCCTGGTTACATAAGGAATACTGGAGGGTATTAATTTTTGTTTCCATTCATGCCACTTTAGCCACAGAGAGAGGTCTTCTGAATTTGCTGGCTGAGACATGGGGAAAGAGAAGGGCTTATTGGAACAACACTGTAATTGCTGTTTGCCAGCCAGGGAAATCAAAGGCCCACCTTAGTGATGAACTAGCCTTCCTATAGAGTGCCATTCTGAACTCGGAGATGTTCCATAGATCATGGAAACTTTAAATTTAAAAAGGCAAAGATAAATAAAATATTTCAGGCCATTGGGGATTAGGTTTGGTTTATTCTGTTGTCACAAGTACCATGTATCTTATTATATTGTCTAAACTTTTATTCTGACTTCTCCCATTCCTTTTGAAGGAAATTTATCAGGTGGGGAAATCTGCACAGTATAAAGTATACAGTATAAAGGAAAACTGCAGTAACTATTTACAATATCTCATGTAAATAATTACCTATATGTGAATTTTCATTGGCTTTTAGAAAACTAAAGATGGGAGAGGTCCCAGAAGACTGGAGGAAGGCTAAAGAAGTGCCCATCTTTAAAAAAGGGGAAGACAGGGAACTTATGGACCAGTCAGCCTGACTTTGATACCTTAGAAGCTACTATAGCAATGTATAAAACCATTCAGTTTTGCGAATACCTGGGGGATGAGGGGCTAATCACTAGCAGCCAGTATGGATTTACCAAGAACAAATCATGCCAAAGCAGCTTGATTTCCTCATTTGACAGGGTGAGTGATTTGGTGGATAGGAGGAATCCAGTGGACATAATATATCTTGACTTCAGCAAGGCTTTTGACACAGTTGCACATGACATTCTGATAAGTAAAATAGAGAAATGCAGGTTTGGCAGAACTACCATTAAGTGGGCACATAATTGTTTAAACCACCACGAACAAAGAGTAACTATTAATAGAATGATGTTGGATTGGAGGGAGTTTTCAAGTGGGGTTCCATAGGGATCTGTTCTGGTTCTGGAGTTGTTTAACGTCTTTATTAATTACCTGGGCGTAGGTATAGAGATCATACTGATCAAATTTACGGATGACACAAAGCTAGCGGGTTGCCAATACTGTGGAGGATAGAGCTAAAATTCAGAGGGATCTTGATAAATTGGGGAACTTGGCTATTGACGACAAAATGAAATTCAGCGAAGACAAATGTAAGGTGCTACACTTAAGGAAGAAAAACTAAATGCACAAATTCAGAAGGGGGGGGGGGATAACTGGCTTGGTAGCAGCATTGCTGATAAGGATTTGAGATTTGTGATGGATCACAACCTCAACATGAGTCAGCATTGCAATGCTGTTGTAAAAAAAGCAAATGTAATTTTAGGTTGCTATTAAGAGAGGCATAACATGCAAGTCCTGGGATGTGATAGTACCACTCTACTCTGCGCTGGTTAGGTCTCAGCGGGCGTGTCCAGTTTGGGCCACCAATATATAGAAAGGATGTAGAGAAAGTGGAAAGGATCCAGAGGTGAGCGACAAAGATGATCAAATGGATTAAATGAAAGATATGAGCAAAAACTGAAGGAACTGGGTATGTTTAGTTTGGAAAAGAGGCGATTAAGGGAGAAATGATAGTGGTCTTCAGAGACTTGAAAGGCTGCCATATAAAAGACGGAGAAAAGTTCTTTTCTCACAGAGGGCCAGGGCGAGAGGCAATGGGTTCACGCTACAGCATAGCAGATTTAGAGTAAATCTCAAGAAAAACTTCCTAACTGTAAGAACAATAGGACAGTGGAACATACTGCCTCGGGAGGTTATGGAAGCATTTAAACTGGAGGCTTTCAGAAGGAGGCCGGATAGGCAATTGTCTTGGATGGTTTAGATCCACAACAAACCCTGTATCTTAGTAGGGGGTCCCTTCTATTCCCTGTGATTCTGAGTATCTCCATCAGAGTAGTGATAGGAAGATATTAGACATGAAACCTGGAGGTCACAAATATGTGGATGGCCGTGACTACAGCCTTTCTTGTAGGTTTTGGTCACTTGCAGATGTGTGCATTTTTATTTATTTATTTTTGCTGCAGTGGTTATTTAGACCAGTCGCACTGTGAAGAGTCCAGAAAGAGGCTAATACTGAACTAACAGTCTGAAAGTATATGACGTTGACAATCGGGATGTTATAGAAATGGTTAGTTCTTTTTCTGCTAACATCACCCCAGTCTGTTCTCCATCCCCACTTTTTTGGTAGAGCTGTATGGAGTGCTTTTTACATCCCTGCCCATTTAAAACTTTCCTTTGCTCACTTGTCCCAAAAATAAATAAATAAATAAATAAATTAACTACAGATAGTGTCGTGAAAGTTGATAGAGCTTCATCTTATGTTGCCCATCCTGTATGTGAATGTGCTGCTTTCTGGTTTTATTAAGAAATGTTCAAGCCATGGAATGGCATAATGAGGTTTCAGACACTTTTACTTTGATCCAGGAATAAAACACAATCCCATCATGCATAAAACCCTCTTACCAGTATCCCGTCTTGAAGTGAGAACACTTGTGTGTTCTGGATGGCTGAGATTAATGAAACTCTTATTTTGGAAGTGGAAAATATTGCGGGAACCAGAGATCACATTCTCAAACGGAGTCTCTATTCCAACTACTGCAAGGAAAGCTCTGAGAGTGGCCTTCATTCTCTAGTAAAGCATTTCTTTTTAGGACAACAAAATTCTCTAGACAAAACATAGCTATGTTTTGTGACAAAATGTCTGCTTTTTGTTATTGGCTTTGACTGACACAGGACTAGCTGGCCTTGCAAATTAAGCCAGTGATACAACAATCTTTCATGCAACTAAGGCAAAAACTAGAAGCCACAAACACTTGCGTGTAAGGAGGTACCAGCCTGAGTAAGGTTTCCTTTCTGTTCTCTTGTTTTGACATTAAATGTAGAAGGAAATTCTCTAAGGATGAGGAACTGGATACTGGATCACTGTGCTGGATATCATCTCTGTATAAAAGGCTTGTCTGTGCTTAAAATCCTGCAGTGACTCAGCTGCAGCACTTCAGGGTAGACACTACCTGTGCCATTGGGAGGGTAAAGTAATCCACCTCCATGAGAGGCAGATTCTTCCGTCAACTTTGCGCTGTTGGCATGGAGATTGAGATCCACTGAACTGTGCCACTCAGGTGTGGATTTTTCAGAACCCCAAGCAATACAGTTATGCCAGCCTAATATTCTAGTGTAAACCAGAGCTAATACTAGGTGTAATATTTCTTTGAGATACTAGTACTCAGGTTCTGTGCATTTTGGCTTACAACTTCTGAGGCTGTGCATTGTCTCAAATATATTTGTGTAGCTGTGAACAGCAGATATTGTCCAAAAAATGGAGTTCTTTTTCGAGTGCATGCTCCTGTTAATTCCAGGTAGGTGTATGCACAGACGCTGGAAGGTTTTTCACCTAGTAGTATCTATAGGATTGGCTCTGCAGCCCCCTGGAGTCGTGCCTTCATGGCACCCTGTGTAGGGTCCTGCCGACCCTTCGCCTCTTCAGTTTCTTCTTACTGCCTGTGACAGTTGCTGGAACGTTGATCTGCTCTTGCTCTGCAAGCATCCCCTTCATAGTGGTTACTGTTTAACATCTGTTACCTGTAAATAGTTGTTAATCTGAACTGTTAATTTAATTAGATAGGACCTTCCCCTTTTTCTGGGGCATGTCTTGTTCCTCCCATTTTAAACTATGCAGGGCTTGTGAAAAAGCCCATGCCCAGGTGCGATCTCAATATCACTTGTGTCTTGGGAGGTCTTAAGGAGAATGGCACTAAACCTGAGGCTTCAAATTGAGGTCTCCGATAATGCAAACACTATGGTTGACATCCTAGCCCTTGGAACTGACTGGCGAAGCAGCAGTTCTGCAGTAAAGGACCTGGGGATTATAGTGGACAAGGAGTTGGATATGTGTCAACAATGTGCCATTGTTGCCAAGAAGGCTAATGGCATATTAGGCTGCATTAGTAGGAGCATTGCCAGCAGATCGAGGGAAGTGATTATTCCCCTCTATTTGGCATTGGTGGGGCAACATCTGGAGTATTGTCCAGTTTTGGGCCCCCCTCTGCAGAAAGGATGTGGAACAATTGGAGCGAGTCCAGCGGAGAGCAACAGATACGATTAGGGGGCTGGAGCACAAGACTTATGAGGAGAGGCTGAGGGAACTGGGCTTATTTAGTCTGCAGAAGAGAAGAATGAGGGGGGATTTGATAGCAGCCTTCAACCCCCTGAAGGGGGGTTCCAGGGAGGATGGAGTGAGACTATTCTCAGTAATGGCAGAACAAGGAGAAATGATCTCAAATTGCAATAGAGGAGGTGAAGGCTGGATATTAGGAAAAACATTTTCACTAATAGGTTGGAATGGGTTACCTAGGGATGTGGTGGAATCTCTATCCTTAGAAGTTTTTAAGGCCTGGCTTGACAAAGCCTTGTCTGGGATGATTTAGTTGGGGTTGGTCCTGCTTTGAGCAGGGGTTTGGGCTAGATAACCTCTAAGGTCCCTTCCATCCCTAATCTATGATTCTCCACCCCTGTTCTTCTTAGACCAGTTATTCCACTCCTCTGAGGTGTGGGCCCAGATTATGTCAGATCGTTAGGTGCTACACATGGATCTTCTTGGAAGTCACTACTTGGAATCGACATGAGCAAACGCTCGAAAAGGAAAAGAAAGTTGTTAATCTTCTGTAACTGTTGTTCTTTGAGATGTGGTGTTCATATCCATTCCAAGACACACCTGCCTACCCCTCTGTTAGAATCAGTTGGCAAGAAATAACTGAAGAGGTGAGTGGATGGCAAGGCCCTATATAGGGCACCACTCCAGGTGCTGCCAGAGTCGACACTACACATTCCACTAGGAGAAAAACCTTCCGGCGATTGTGCATTGGTGTGCACATGCCTACTTGGAATGGGCATGAATAACACATTTCGAAAAACAACACTTACGGAAGGCTAGTAACAGCCTTTCCTTAAAGGTCTCCTTGGGGCAACAAATTAATCTCTTTGTGGTATTTGAGTCAGACCATAATGTTGGATAACATGCAGAGCTTTTTTGTAGTGCAGTGTGCAGTGGCAGCATTGACTTGCTGGGAAAATGGAAATAAAGGAGTTCATGAAACAGACTGGAGTGATTTAATCTACATGACCTGCAAATAATTCAGTGCCAACTCTTCTGCTGTACAAATCTGACTGGATGGAAAGTTATATTTTTAGAAATAACCAAGATAGAACTTTTTATTTGGGATTATATCTAGTCTGGCTAGTTTAACTGCTGGGATTATTATCTCCTGTGTATGTTTGCACCTGGTTATGCAGTCATGTCTATCTTTTTTTTTCCCTCTGTAACTTTTTGCTTTGTTGCTACTTTTGGAGCAGTTCCACGGGCAGTAGGTGCAGTGGGAGTTGTAGCATAGACAGGCAACTATCATAGTTTAAAGCCCCTCTAGTGCTGTATCGAGAGAGTCTGTGACAGTGGTTCTCAGCCAGTGGTATGCGTACCCTTGGGGTATGCAGAGGTCTTTCAGTTGGTACATTAACTCATGTAGATATTTGCCTAGTTTACAACAGGCTGTGAAAAGCACTAGTGAAGTCAGTACAAACTAAAATTTCATACAGACAATGAATGACTTGTTTATATTGCTCTATACATTGAAATGCAATGAGAAAGTAAGCAACTTTTCAGTAATAGTGTGCTGTGACACGTTCGTTTTTTATGTCTGATTTTGTAAGCAAGTAGTTGTTAAATGGGCTAAAATTGGGGGTATGCTAGACAAATCTGCCTCCTCAAAAGGGGTCCAGTAGTCTGGAAAAGTTGAGAGCCACTGGTCTAGATGATGTAGTTAAATTAATAGCTGCCATTAACAATTGCTGTGGCTACCATTGGTCCAGTTGTTTAAGAGTGGGAAATTGTAGTGGAAAAGGCTGGATTAGGTGAATATAGTGAGAAGTTTAACAATTGTTCTCCTTCGAGTGGTTGCTCATATGCATTCCACTTAGGTGCGTGCGCGCCCTCGTGCACGGCCAATCGGAGAACTTTTACTAGCAGTCCCTGCAGGGGCCGGCTCCAGCGCCCCCTGGAGTCCCGCCATCATGCGGCGGTACATATAGCGCTGCCGGCCCCTCCCCTCCTCAGTTCCTTCTTTCCGCCCGTGACGGCCGGTTGAGAACAACCCCTGCTCTCCACAGGTTTTTTCTTCCCTGTAAAAGTGAGTAGTTAGACAGCAGTTCCCCTGAACTGAGTTAGTTATAGTTAGTTAAGGTTTTAGTTAGTTAGGAGAGCCCTCGGGCTCTAGGCGACCCGGCTATGCCGGGCTCGCTGGGTTCAAACCCTGTGCTGCTGCGGGAAGGGTTTTTCTGTCAGCGACCCCCAGGGCCGTTGGTTAAAGTGCCTGGGGGAACAGCACTGCAGAGACCGGTGCATATTTGTAAGTCCTCAAGCCCCAGACTCAAAAGGGAAGGCAGTGAGGCTGGGGCTTCTTTAATGGAGTCTGCATGTCCCGGCCACCTGGGTTTGGGACACACCCTTCCCCCTCCTCCCCCATCGGGAGCGTGGGGGGGGAGGGGAAGCGGCACCATCCAGCCGTTCCCTGCCGGTGCCAGGCTGACTCGGCACCGAGCAGCACTCCTGGTGCCGAAGAGGGAAGGCAGCACTTGGAGCGCAGACACTCCCCTGCACCGTGGGCACGGGCAGGTTCCAGGGCAGGGATGCACCGGCCACAGCCCGTCAAGCCCTCTCCAGAGCCTGCACCCCCGAGCAGGGTGCCAATCCCGACTCCTGGGAGTGGGAGAGCGCCCCTGCCAGTGCCGTCGGCACCGGAGGTTTGTGGCAGCAGAGCCTTGTCGGCCTGCTTACGCCCCCTCCGCCCCCCTTCCCCTCCTTCCACTGAGGGAGAAGGGGCTGGTGCCCCGGGGGAAGCCCTCGTTGGGTCCCCCCCCCCAAGAGCGGTGGAGACCCCCGGTATGGGGAAGCGATCTCCTGCTGGACGGCATCGGGGTGAGCAGGACGCTCCCCCAGGACGGACCCGGCACCGAGTGGTCGCCAGCAGGACCTCGGTTGCTGTGGGGCACCCGGAGCCGGAGAGGACTCAGCCACCGGGGGACTCCCGGTCACCGTGGAAACGGCCTTCCCCGGCACCGAGGCGCAGCCCGAGACCCGGTGCCGTTGCTGCTCTCGGCACCGAAGGGTCCGCCCCTTCTCGAGGGCCGCCCCTCCTCAGGCACCGAGACCCGGCGCCGCAGCTGGGCTCCTGCTGAGGTGTCCCTCCTCCCCTGCTCCGGGGCAGGGCGCGGGACGCGGTGCCGCTAGAGGTCTCGGAGGGTCACCCCCCCCGGCACCGAGACCCGGCATGGTCCCGGTGCCGATGCACCAGAGGTGATGCTCCGGGGTTCCCCCCTGGCACTGCGGGGCGGCACCCGGTGCCGCCAGAGCTCTCAGTCCCAGGGGGGGCTGCCTCCACTTTGGGGCACAGCGCCGGACCCGTTGCCGTCCCACTGGGGTCTGTGCTCCCCTCCCTCCTTCCCCCGCCCTCCAGGCGGGCGCGGTCCCGGTGCTGCTCTGCCGAAGGCGGGGCTGCGGGTCCCCTCCTCCCGCTGCCCAGTGACAGTGTGGAGTGAGGAGAGAAGCCGGCAGCGGCAACAGCTGGGGGGGGGAAAAAAAAAAACAAAAAAAACTCCCACACAGAGGCAGGAGATGCCTGTGCCTCTGCAGGGCTCAGTGCAGAAGCATCTGCCCCCACCCCCACCCCGCTCTGGGGCGGGCGTGGGGCCTGGGGGCGCTGGGGGGGTCCTGCCTCAGCAACGTGGGGTCCACCCGCACAAGAGGGGGTGGGGACCCCGGTTGCTAGGCAGAGACCACAGCCAAAGGGTGCTCGTGGCAGGCTCAGCACTGCGGGGATTGGGGCGGAGCTGGACCCGATCACCAGGTGGTGAGCGGGACTGCGGAGCCTTCGGTGCCAAGGCAGCACGCCAGTGCCAGGAGCTCCCCAAAAAACATCTCCCATCCGCACCACTTGGGGCGGGGGAGGCAGTTCTTGTTGTCCTCCATGCCGTGGGAGGCGGGGAACAGCCCCTGGCAAGGTGCGGCACCCGCGCTGCGGGACAGCCAGGGGCCACAGGTGGGGTGGCTCGGGATCCCACAGAGGGGGGCACAGTCGGCCTGCACTGGCCCCAGAGGCAATGGCAGCCTTGTGGGCCCCCATGGCCATCCAGTTGGGACTGGGGCTGCCCGTCTCGTGCAGCGGGGGTGCGGTCCGCACTCCTGGCACAGGTCAGGGCAGAGTCTCTGCCCCTTGGATAGGGAGTCAGATCCCATGGAGAGACCCACTGTGGCACGCTCCTTTGGTGTGAGCACCCGCGGGATGTGCTGTGGCAGTCCCCTTCCGCCTGCCCAGGAGGGGCAGTCTTCTGGGATTGCGTGGCGCCACCAGAAGGTTTCAGGCGCACTGGGAGCTGCTCAGGAAGGTGACCTCCCGCTGGAGGCTAAGGTTGCCTGCTTCACTGGGCTGGCGGTGGCAGCTCCAGTGTGGGTGGACGGGTCCACGATTGGACTCTTGAGGTGAGGAGGCCCTTGGAATACCTCCCCCCATTCGTCACCTCTACGCCAAAGATGGCAAGGGGAAGTGCTATCCCCCGGCCAAAAGGCCCGGACTATTGATTACTCAAGACCCGGCCCTTGGATTCAGGGTGCTGTGTCCCGGCTCATTGTCCGCGACACCCCTGCAGGTCAGGTTGGCCAACATTCAGCCCTCTGGGGTGGGTACGGATTTCACTGTAAAATGACCTCAGGCGGCCTGCTAAGACCCTGCCATGGGGCCAGGGCACAGGCTTCACCACTGTCCTGGATGGGAGATTCGTGGTGCTGGGGCAGCACCCTAGATGCTCAGAAATGCTGCTGGTTCAGCAGCTAAGATCATAGCCTCCACCATTGCCACGATGAGGCGTTCCTGGCTGCAGTCCTTGAGCCTGTCCCACAAGAGGCAGCGATCGTTCAGGGCTTCCCCTATGATGGGTTGGTCTTCCTTTCTGGTCGGACCACTGTGAAGCTCCATGGTCTGAGGGGCTTCGGGACCGTACTTGGTTCTCTGAGGCTCTACTTGCCAAGGCCTCCTGACTCTTTACACACAGGGACAAGATTGGGGGCTTCTGGCTGCTCCTGGTCCATACCTACCTGTGACCAGCAAACGCGGAGTCGTGGTGGCTGCCCACCTGAGAGATAGCGTATGCAGATATTCCCTTGCCGAGTTGTCTTGATGACCTGGGATACATCCTGGTCCTGAGTGTGGGAGACCGGGGGCCCCGCTCTTGCTCCTGCCCCACGTGCAGCAGGCTGCATTACTCATTGGCGAGCGCTTCCCAGGCCAGAGCCTTCCCGCCCCAGCCGAATTTCGAGGCTATGGTCCATACCGTCTTCCAGCTGCAGCAATGTCCACGTCAGCATCTAGGACACTGCCTGGAGTTATTAGGTCCCATGGTGGCTCGCTCATGTGTAGCAACACTGGTCCGCCAGAGACTCAGATTGCTTCAAGGGTAGGTGGCCTCGATATAGGCACCAAACAGCCACCCAATAGATTCCCTACCCGTGCAAGCCTCCCTGCACTGGTGAAGGTCTTTCGTGGCGTCCCCTTCAGGGACTGGTTCCGTCGGTCAAGGTACAGGCGCCGGAACATCAGCGCAAAGGAGAAGGGGGCACACTCCCCAATCCTCTGCAAGAAAGCCCCCCGTCCGCTGGTTCTCACAGCGAGGCATGATCCCCCCTTAACTGCCTCTCACCTCCCAGGGGACAGGAGCGACAAGGTGGATTGCCTCAGAAGGTTGTCTTTCCCCACTGCGATGGGCCCTGACATCTGTAGGTCATGCCTGTATTTCTCCCCAAGTGGGGTATTTTCCAACTGGGCCTTGTTGCATTGGTCTGGGGGACACAGTGCCCAAGGTTCTGCTCGCCCCGGGATAGCGAGACTGGGTTGATTCCAAACACCCCTCATCGACTAAACGGGTATGCCCAGGTACGCGTCTCCTCCCACTCTGACCTGACCCGGTGTCCGGCTGTGCAGGTAAGGTAAGTCGGGGCGGACGTCTTACTGATTGCCCCAGCCTAATCAACACGGGACTGGTTCAGCATGATGCTGGACCTTCCGATCGCCCCGACAGGTAACTCCCCCAGGACCTGGGTATCTGCTGCACCTGGACCTGCTGACGGAAGGAGGGAGGGCCTGCTTGGTGCAGGCCCAGTGAGCCCTGCTTGGCAGCAGGAACCCTCCGCACAGGTTGCGTATTGGGTTAAGTAAATACGGTCCACCTTGTGGACAGAGTTCTGGGGCAGCCTGCCAAGACTCTTGCTGGCACAGGCAAATCCTGGAGTATCTGCTCTGGCTAAAGCCCGAGGCCTAGCCCTGGCCTCATTGGAGATTCATGGGTCGCGCGTCTTGGCCTCCCTTCAGCCACTCGAAGGGGTGTCTCTGTTCTGGCTCCCCCATATCAGCTACTTGCCTCTACAGGGCAGTGAGTTTTATCTGCAGGCACGTGACCCGGTGCCTCGTCGGGATCTCGACCTGGCCTTCTCGACATACTCGGGGGGGCCCCCTTTTTTGAACTCACGTCTCTATGCCCCGGTTCATGCTTTCACAGAAGGTAGCCCGCCCCCCCGCCCCCCCCCCCAGTGGCTACCACTTCGTCAAGAAGCTTCTCCAACGCTAAGGCCGAGACCTTGGAGCCTCCTTACACAGTAGTCTATAAGGACAAGGTCCAACTTCGCCAACATCTGGCTTCTCTACCCAAGATGGGTTCCTATCTTTCGTTGTACTCAAGATAAATTTCCTCCCCATGTTTTCCAAATCACATGGCGGGGAGGAGGTGAGGAGTTCACATTTGCTGAAATGTAATGAGCCCCATCCCTTTACGTGGGGCTTACATAGCTGTCCCAGGAAGCGAACCTCTGGTTACAGCAGTAATCCAGGTGGAAGGGTCACCAGCGTGTCTCCCCGCGGACTACCCCATGCATCAAGTGCTGCTCTGTGCTGCTGAGAAGCACCACCTTCAGAGGTCATCACAGTGCCCTCAACCAGTGCCCGGGCCAAACCCGTGGTGGGCACCTTTGCACAACATCTGCAAAGCCACCGCCGGGTCGCCAGTGCACACTTTCATGTTGCACTACGCCGGCAGACGAGGGAGGGCTCAAGTTCGGCAGGGCCGTGCTGAGGGCAGCTAGCCGTTGACTCCTACCCGCCTCCAGGTATGGCTTGTTAATCACCTAAGTGGAATGCATATGAGCAACCACTCGAAGGAGAAAACATAGTTACTTACCAGTAACTGTTGTTCTTCGAGATGTGTTGCTCATATCCATTCCACACCCACCCTCCGTCCCCGCTGTCGGAGTCGGCAGAAAGAAGGGACTGAGGAGGGGAGGGGCCGGCAGCGCTATATGTACCGCCGCATGATGGCGGGACTCCAGGGGGCGCTGGAGCCGGCCCCTGCAGGGACTGCTAGTAAAAGTTCTCCGATTGGCCGTGCACGAGGGCGTGCACACACCTAAGTGGAATGGATATGAGCAACACATCTCGAAGAACAACAGTTACTGGTAAGTAACTGTTTTCTCTGTGTAATTATGTATGAGGAGGTGGAAAACTCCATAAAGTTAGTTGAACAACACACACTGTTCTGTAAGAGAGAGAGACAGTTAAGGTATATAGGATACTAGCGCCATTAAACACTTTCTTGACAAATGAACTTTTTTCTTTTCAGATGTCTGAGTCCCTTAAAATAGAAATAAATGTATGGAAAATAGAATATAAGTAATACAATACAGATCATTAGATGGCTCTGAAGGAGGTTATTAAAATTTCCATTGTTTTACTACTACTACTATTTTACTATATAAACTAGGCAGCCATAGTGAAGCTACTGGTAGGTCACGTGTGACCCACAATTCTCTAATTTGGCCCCAATGCCTTAATCTTTATGGAGAATAGCTTGCAGAGACTACAGGTCCTATTGCATTGGATCATGGTATCCAAACAGCTGACCTGTAGTTTGGACAAATATGGAGCATTACAAGCTGGGAACTGAAATCGGTGTGCACCTCCCTGTTAATATCCAATATTGTGATCTGTCCCATTTTATGCAAACTAGATGTACATCTGGCCTCCTTCAAAGTTGCCAGTACAGCCTACAGTTGCCCAAATAATGAATTCCTATATAAAGTCTTGCACATAAACTGCTGAGGTAATACTAGATTTTGGCTTTAAAGGATATTCCGCTTAAAACTTGCTAAACAGATTTCTTTGTTAGTAATTTTAAAAATTCAGTTTGCTGCTTTATTTACATTTCACATTTCTTGCAGTTAAATAACGAAGACAGCCAAAGTCTGTTTCTTTATCATTCATAATTGATCCTAGGCAAGGTCTGCACTAGAAACTTTTGGAAATATTTCAGAGGAGTTCCATGACCTGTGTTATGCAAGAGGTTAGACTAGATGATCATAGTGATCCCTTCTGGTCATACACACTATACTAGTAAAAGGCCTAGTCTCCATGCAGTTATGCTGACAAAAGTGCTTTTGCCAGTAAAACTTACTTTGCTCAGGGTACTGGGAAAAGCTACACTAATGAAAGCAAAGGATTTCTCATCAGTATAAGCTATGTGTACACTAGGAGCATTTGCCAGTATAACCATACTGATAAACTTTTTCTGTTGTAGACTTCACCTTACTTTCTGATTCTTGGTGTGAGATATTTGGGTTTTAAACGTTGCAGAGGGTTAGTTTTGTTTTAAAAACAATTGGAATTTTAAAATCATGGAAACAATTTGGTTGGTCTTACATTTTTCTTAATAAAAACTGAGGCTCATCTTTTGCAGCCAGTGCATGTGTTGCCTGTTCTTTGCCAACCCTTACACCCCATCTTTTTACTGAAGTCCTAACTTTTATGTACATCTATTAATGAGGTTTAAAATATTAGGATTGAATTTTTTCCCCTTATTAGTTGCTAACAGTGTTAAACTCAAAATTGAGAAATCCTCTTTTGAGAAAATCGACTCTTGCTATTTATCCTTACCCTAAGTTTGACGTACTCAGACCCATAGTACCTTACTGTACCTCCTTCCTTCTGTTTGTTATAGGAAAGCTGTCTCTTTTCTTCAATTAAATCAAACTTTTTTATTTATACTATACAATACTTAATATGATTGGGCTGATCCTTATTTGGGTCCCAGGTGCTTCTGTAATGCAGGGCAGCAACAAATTCTTATGAAACTAAGTATGTTTTTTCCAAGTAACTATGCAATGACAAACAATGGAAGGTAACAGAAAATAATGAAGAAAACGCTAAACTAATGCCACAGTATAGCTGAGAATTTAAACTAGTCAGGTGGTATTACTATGGCAACTGGTCTTTCAACTTGTGTAGGTGTTAGAGGCAGATTAAAGTATTTTAGGGATGGATGGGTTGAGAACAAGAGGGAAAAGATTAAAAATGTTACTATGATTATGAAATGGAAACAAATATATTCTGTCCATGAAATCAAGATGGTTTATTTTTTTTCTCTTACTGTTTTCTTCTAACTTCTGTTCAAAATGTCTGTTTAGCATACCCCATCCCAGAAAAGTTAAATAGCTCTTCTAGGAATCCTTTTGAAGCAAGTAGAAGAGTTCTTTGAGTGGACAGCCTCTTATAAAAGCCCTTCTCCCACAGGGACCACGGATCTGAAAGAAACCTCTTAATTCTTATACAGCGCAGTAAAGATCTTAATGACTATTACTGACTGTGTGTTAAGTCAGCAAACACTGTTTTTACAAAACAAATGGGTTACTGGAAATATGACCGTAATCTTAATGTGAGTGAATGATACAATATTTCATTTAATCAATTATGCAGATTTTGATTGCACACACCATACAGGTAACTTATAGAATCAATTAAATAAGCTTGTTAATGGAGAAATTCTTGCAACTTGCTTTCTAATATTCTGTGAAATGTCTGTTGCAGCAAGTATGGTCAATAGAGGAACCAAAGGTGGTTGAAATAGATAATTCATATTCTGTGGTTTAGTTTTTAGTAATGCAGACAGTAGTCCAGGCAGGTAACTAGTGGGGTGTGTCAGTATGTTCAGCCACTTAACAGCCCAAATGGCTGGCTTCCCTTTTAGCTTTTTGTAGCTTTGGCTCAGTCCTCTTACAGGCTACAATTAGTCTGATTCCTGCCTCAGGGTAACAATAATACTTCTCTCTTCTCCAGCAAGCCTGTCTAGCTTTTCATGTTGGTACTGCTTAGCTATCAGCAAAAAGCCTGCTCAACTTCTCATTTTAACCTTTTAACCAAGCCTCTGAAGAACTAGCATTCTATTTCCAGAGCCTAAGAGGAAGGGCTACAAGTGTACCATATGCATAACACCATGAAAACCTCCATTCTTCTTAGTGTTCCTATGGGTGCTCCTCTTCAGCTGTTTGCACCCCATGTACTTTGGATCAAAAATTTTCTTCAGCAGTGTCTATTTGGCCTGCAAACGCTCTGCTCTATCTTTGTACCCCACTCCGAGGCTGTATCAGGCTGTGTGGACCAACCACCTGTTGTTCCTTTTCAACCTCGTTGGCCTGAGATGGTGCTTAGCATGTCCTTGTGTGTGCCTTGGCTGCTTGCTAAGTTCATTCTACGTGAGGAAATGCTCCCTGTGAGGGGCATGCTCTGGGTTTAAATGTTGCCTCACATGTAAAGAGGCTATCCCGGTCAGCAGTGGATATTCTAAGTATGTTTGCTGCCTCGGAGAGTTGCGTATCCTACAGAAGCATAACTTCTGTTTAGTCTTCAAATCCAGTGCACAGAAAACCCAGCAAATGATGGAGCCCCTTCATCCTGCTTTGGAGCCAGGTCAGGAAAAACCCCTTGTATGTTAGTCCCCAGGAGTTTCTAGTGTCTCTTGGACCTTGGCACAACACTC
Source organism: Mesoclemmys tuberculata (assembly GCA_007922155.1). Classification (NCBI taxonomy): domain Eukaryota; kingdom Metazoa; phylum Chordata; order Testudines; family Chelidae; genus Mesoclemmys; species Mesoclemmys tuberculata. The sequence continues at coordinate 8,136,560 of ML675652.1, forward strand.
TCCTAGAAATGGGAAAGTCAGAGACTGCCTCTAAAAATCCTAAGAGAAGGAGCTCTAATTCTCCTCTTAAGGTGCCCTAATCAAAAAGGCCTCACTCTTTGACCTGCTCAACATTCTCAGACTTCATCCTTGAGTCTTGGTACTGTAAAGGTGAATGTCTCCTCTGGTACCAGCAAGGCGGGAATATCCTGCAGCTCTAAGAGTAAACGTGGCCCTGAGAAGGCTCTAGTACAGTCTAGTAGAGATAGTCAGAACAAATGGAGAAGGTTGGCACCATCAGACTTAACTGCTCTCCTGGTACCCTTATTGAGCCATGTAATTAATTAATTAATTAATTAATTACTTATTAATAGCATGTAAGACTAAGCCTCCATCTACATCAGCACTGCCTGTGAAGCTCTCAGAACCATTTGGTACCATCCTGCGGGGACAAGTGTGTTGATCCATTGGTACCGCAACTCTGCCCGGTTACCATAAGACTTCAGGTATCCGAAGGACTTATTGGTGACTGCTGAACCAGAATCTCCATTGCTGGCAGGTACTGAGTGTCTCTTGGTCTCTAGATCCTTCTGCATCCCCAGTGTTATCTGCTTTTTTGGTTGGAGCTTCTCCGTTAGAGGAAGAAGAGGGCAATGATCATCATTCTCTGTTTAGGATTCTCCTGCATACCCTTATATGAATCCCCTTTCCTTATTCCTCATGGGAGCAATCCTGGATTCTACCCCCTCCCAGTTATAGTCCTCAGTGGCTATATTGGATCCCTGGGCAGCTTATTGCTGACATTCTCCAGGACCTCAAACCTCTGATATCAGGATGATAGGAAGACTCAAGCTTCTTCTCCCCAGCAACAGGGAGAATCAAGAGACTAGAGCAGATAAAGAAGCTACTCCTCAGACTACCATCTTGTTGTCTTCACTGGATAAACTGGTGATGCCGCCTCCTCTGTCTATGGCTGATGATTTTCGTCAGTTTCAAGACCTCATTAAATGAGTGGTAGACTCTCTACTGATATCCCCTGAGGAGATCAAAAAATCCCAACAAAAACTATTGGATAGTCTGCACTCTGTGACACCATCCAGGGTGGCCCTTTCTATCAATGAGGCACTGCTGGAACCTGTGAAAATATTTGGCAAACCCTGGTTTATAGTAACATCCATGTATAAGAGAACCAATGAAAAATGTAATGTTCTTCAAGTGCCATTCCCTATGTGGATTTCAGACATGGGTGTGCATCTCTGTTGACCTGTGTTCACGCCTTGTGTCATCCACATGATATGTCCAAGATCTTATATGGCTGTGCGGGTCAACTAGACGCCCCCTCAGTTTCCTCTTACTGCCACATGGTCAGAGTCAGAACATGCTTTTTCACCTGTAGGAAAGCCACATAGCAAATTTAAAATTAAAAAAAAAAAAATAGTTAACAATTTAATAGTTAAGACGTTTTAAGAATCTATACTCTCCAACTTACCCCCTCCCCGGGACATTCCACCATTTTTTGGAGGGTTATTCCCAGACAAGTTGGGTTCAAGAACTGTCACATGCCTGTGATCGTTCTCAGTGAGTGGTGAGTACCAACTCTGTCTCTACTGCCTTGGTGAGACCGACACTGTTGCATGGGGCTCCATCTGCTGCTCCTTCTCTTCAAGAGCCTGCAAGGTGAGAGAACTCCAGGCTAAAGAAACATCTCATGGAAGAGGCAATACAGCCGCATGCGCACCCAGAGGTGGCACCGCCGGACCTGCCGGAAGGCCCAACTGCTCCCGTGATGAATGCATTCCCTACCATGGTGACACTGACAGTACCAGTGTAGCCAACCAAGACTCATTGTGCTCAAAAGAAGCACAGTCATGGACACAAGGGCGGGTCCTCAAGCTGAGATCAGCTGGGTGGGAAGTTGTGCACAGACATAGTGGCACCCGCTCCCAAATGGGTAAAGGTGGAGAAAAAGATGAAACATCTGGACAAGCCCAAGACTTCTGCCATCACCAGCATATCATTGGAACCCCAGCAACTGTCCACTGTGCCAGCAGGGCTTCTGTGGCCATTGCTGTACGTTTTTCTCATGCCGCGCACACTGGGCCTTAACACCAACGGCAGAATTCCTTTCATCATTGGAGGGGCCTTTACAGCAATGTGAAACAACTCACACTGTTCAGCCTCCATCTCCAGCGGATGAACTGTTGCTCCTGTATCATCCTTCCATGTTATTGCCAAAAGAGCCACAGTGGAACATACCGGCTCGGGCCATGCTGAAGGCACCGCCCTTACCAGAATAACAGTCTGATTCAGACAGGGTCTGGTTCCAAGAACCAATCTTCTCACTGGAGCACTCACCTACCTGTCAGAGAAGGTGCTCTTCCTGGTGGCCATCACCTCTGCCCAACAAGTCAGTGAACTGGCAGCCATGATGGCAGACCCTCCCTTCATGACGTTCCCCAGAGATAAAGCATCTCTCTGGCTCCTCCCCAAATTCCTTCCCAAGGTAGCCTCACTATTCCACCTCAACCAGGTCATTCATCTTCCCACCTTTTACCCTAAACCACACTCCTCCAACAGAGAATGCACTCTGCACTCCCTTGATGTCCGTTGTGAGCTGGCCTTTTATTTTTTAATGCATGCGCACCTTCTGATCTTTGCCCAGACTCTTTATCACCATAGTGGAGCACTGCCAAGGCTGCACTCTTCCCAATGCATTTCTAATTGGCTCTCTCGGTACATTGTGGAATGCTACTCTCTTTTCAGAGTCCCTTCACCAACCGGGCATCACAGTTCACTCCACGAGAGGACAAGCCAGCACATCCTCCTTCCTCGCAGATGTCCCATGGCATGACATAGCCAACTCACCAACGACAGATGCACCAGAAGGCCCACAGTCCTACAAATGATTACATCTGCTGAGCCCTAACACCTGCCTCCACATTGATTACTGATCTCTGCTACCCATATCTGGAATTCACAGGGGGACCAGCACTCGAAGAAGAAAGGGAGGTTACTTACTGTAACCAATGGTTCTTCGCGACATAGGGTCCTTATCTGGATTCCAGTCTTGCCTCCCATCCACTCTGCTTTGGGCTTAATGTCTATCAATAAGAGGAAATTTGAGGGGGCATCAACCCATGGAGCTGTATAAGACCTTGGAAATACCACATGGACAACTCAAGGCAGGTGGGTCAACGAAGATTGCTCTAAACAGTTCTGGCTCCGGCACACATGCACACCCACATCTGGAATCGAGATGGGGACCACATACCTTGAGCCATCAATTACATTAAGTGACCTCTTTCTCACCAAGGATTCTGGGTTCCTGTTTTCTCACCCTTCACTCAGCTCTCTGATGCAGTGAACAAACGGGCCAAACACCAATATAAGTCCATGTTGTATGCCTGAGGAGACAGGAAGATCTTACTGATCAGAAATGCTATAATTCTGCATTGCAAATTACCCAGGTGAACTCATGGTGAAATACAACTTTACAAATTATGCAAAATGTGGCTTCTTTATTCAACACTTTCCTCCAGACCAAAAGGAACAATTTCAGACTACCATTGCTGAGGGGCAATTACTGGCCAGGACATCAGGTTGATTTTGATGCTGCAGACACTGAAGCCTGTTCCATCTCCACAGTGCTGACGATGCGCAGGGCATCCTGGTTGGTTTTCTGATTTCCCCAGAGAAATCCAGAATATGGTATAGAATCTCCATTTGATATCCTGAAGTTTGTGGAGGATACCAGTGAATTATTGCATACTCTTAAAGATGCCAGGGCCACATTACTTTAGGCATATATACTCCTGCAAACCAAAGAAAATTTAATACATAGCAAATGACTCAAAGATCCCATTCAATGCAATTCTCTGGTTTTCAGAAACTGATGGAGAGAGAGGTTCTAGGGAAAAAGATCCTCTAATCCACCCATTACAGCTTCGCAGCAGGTTTCATTGTCAGATTTGATGAGATGTTTGAGGTTTGGACTCTCCCCTCTGTTTAGCATGCCAGTAACAATGATTTGCCCACCTCCCTCCATTTGGGGACTGACTCCCATTTCTGATGAACAGGGAGTGTATCACCTCAGACAGATGGGTGCTGGAAATAATATCAGGCTATCCCATCCATTTTACCTCTCTCCTCCTCCTCATTCCTCTTTCCTGTCCCTCTTTAGACACCCTTCTGATGAGTTCCTACTAAGACAGGAGATAAACTCCCTTCTTTGCTTAGGGGTGATAAAGCTGGTCCCTGATCAGCACAGGGGAAAGGGCTTCTACTTGAGATACTTCCTTGTGCCAAAGAAAAACAGAGGGCTTAGATCCAAGACTCCTGAACGAATTCATGAAGTCGCAAAAGTTTAGGATGGCGACTCTGGTAGTTATAATGCCTTTGATTCAGCAGCTTGATTTTCAGCCCTTGACTTTCAAGGCACATACTTTCATATAGCAATACACCCATCCAACATGTGTTTTGTCATAGGGCAGGATAATTTTCAGAACCCAGTACTCCCTTTTGATCTCTCTGGCTCCAAGAGTATTTTCAAAAGTTTTGTTTGTGGTGGCTGCTTCACTGCATTATCAGGCAATCATAGTATTCCCGTACCTTGATGATTAGTTGGTTGCTCAAGGTCAGTTATACAAAGAAGCGTTGTCTGCCACACAGAAAGTGCTTTTCCATTCTTGGACTTGGGTTGTCAGTTGAATGTGGGAAAACCCACATGGACTCATGTTCAGAATGTACAGTTTATAGGGGCATCCCTGATTCTCCCTCCATAATGCATTCTTGGTGTTTTTTGTCATCTTCTGAAGTATCAGAGATGGCCATAGATGTAGAAGGGATGTATGGGGTGGGCTTGTGCTCTGAGATGGAACTGAGAATTCTCTGCCCCCCCCCATGTGCTTGGCTTGCTGTTCTTGCTCATGTGTTCATGGTGTAACTGATTGCTGTGGTGTTAAAAAGGAATTTTTCCCCAGGTTCAGATTGGCAGTAATCGGGATTTTTTACTTTCCTCTGCAGTGTAGGGTGTACCGGTCACTTGCTGAAATGATCTGTTTATATATCACATAATCAGTTCTCTGCCAGTGCAGGAGCCTCATCGATAAATACACCCCAGTCCTTTTCATTCTCTGCCTGTGGCACACAATACTTAAGTCTCCTGAAGTTTGTAATACTTTGAACTAATTTAAGTTGTTGGGTTTAGCGTGTGGAAAGCTAGATGGTGTTGGTGGTCTGTGATATACAGGAGGTTGACTGTAAGTAAAATAACTCACTGATGTGTGAAGATAATGTTGTTGCACTGAGCTCTTAATGTATGCAAACACATTACAGCATAGACAGTGATCAGCAAACAATTTGGGTGTGCGCACACTAGAAGTGCTTTTACAGTGGCCGGGTCTATATTACAAACTTACATGTGTCATTCAGGAGGGTGAAAAATCCATACTGCTGAGTGGCGTTGTTATATCAACCTAAGCCCTGTAGACAGCAATATGTCGATTGGAGAGCTTTTCCTGTCAACATAACTACCACCTCTCAGGTAGGTCAATTAATTATGCTGACAGGAGAACCTCTCCTGTTGGTATAATAGAATCTTCATGGAAGTGCTACAATGCTGTATGTGTAGGTGATTTTTGTGTGTTAATGCAGCTGTGGTAAAATCCTAGGCAGTTAGTGTTTTTCACCCTGGTTAACTGATTGAATTAAACACTAGGGAGAGCCAGAGAATTACCTCGACCAATTAACACGTGTGAAAGCTGCCTTGCCAAATGCACATTTTACTTCGTGTTGGTTAACACATGGTAAAAAAACAAATTTTTGCTAGTGAAGACAAGGATTTTGTTTATAACTGTACTGTGTTTTCCTGGCTTCATTGCTTCCCAACCTGCCGTCTCTGCTCTGTTTTAATAAATGCCACTACTCAAATAGTAGGAAAAGGTTACAGCTTTGGGGGATAAAGGCAATGTGTACTTTTACATAGATGAGGCCAGTAAGTGCTGTTGGATATTTGAGTAGAGAACACGTGGGTAGCTGAAAATATTCCAGAAATATTCTAAAAATGGTTTATAATCCTTGGTTTCAGTGATGTCCCAACATAAGGCATTCTGGGTTACTGTCAGCGTAAGACCAGGGAGGATTTCAGAGAAGGAAAGCTTAGTATATGGGATGATTGAGTGACAGGACATACTGGCTACTTTCCTGGGAGGTTGAGGAGAAACTATGGCGCAAAGAAGAGTGACTTGGGCACCACAAATTTGTTTGCAGAAGGTATATTGAGAGGGAAGGAACAGCAACTGGACTTACCAGTTTTTGTAGACTAGAACGCTGAACTTGCCTTAGGAGGTAAAAATCTTTCTTTTCCTTTAAGGAATCTTCACATGCCTGACAGTCGCTTCACTTTCAGTCACTTAAGTAAAATTGCCATGTTAGTTTGTCTTTACATTTAAATCTGAGCTTCATAGCTGTTAAGTTTCCTGCATACCCTTCTAGATGAAGCTGTTGTGAAGGGATCAAGATTGATCCATTGCGTACTGGGGCCTGTAGTTGTATAAGCCAAACTTCTGTATTGAAGATGCAAATTAGTTCCTTGAAATTCTTGTAAATTGCCATTGCAGCCCTTAACTGAGTAGTTGAGTGGTCCTTCACACCCTGGTCTAAACTAAGTAACTGGAAAAGAAGTTCTAGATATCTAGGAAGGTTTGGCCAGCTGTGCATTTTTGCTTTGGGGCATGGGAGTTACTTAGAATAGTGAGAGTCCAGGAAAAGAACCCCTCATTTTAGTTTAATCTAGAAAATTCACCTTTCCGGTTTTGACTGAAATGTGCATTAAAATCACATACAGGTATCTTTGGAACCTGCTAGTCTCTATTTGTTCCCTGTTTAAAGATGGTCTGATTCTAACTTCCAAGACTTTCTTCCTTTGAGAATTCAGTTGCAAATGAGGGATGGACTTTTTAGAAGTGACAATCTAACAGGATATCCATAATCCAATCCAGAAGTTAGATAGTGAAGTTCACCTTGCCATAATAGTATACATCAGCATGCACCTGCTGATGGAATGTGATTTTTCTTTGAGGAAGCATACGTTTTGTGCTCCACTTGATCAGACAACAGAAAAGCACCATGAGCCATTCTGCAGGTGGCTGTTGAGTTTTCCTCTGACATCTATTAAATAGTGATGTTACTGATAATCTTTTATGCCTTGGGAAGGGGAAGTTGATATGCAAGTGGAAAACATAAGTAGGATTGTCAGTTGGTGAGAAGGAATTTCATTTTTAAGCAGTGGGAAGATGACTCCAAAAATGGGGTAGTAACTTCTCTCAATAAAATTGTCTTCCACGATGTATTTTTTGGTAAGAATTATATTGGCTAGCAAAAGGTGACCATGAGATTAAATTAAGGAGTTTTTTCCATGTCTGTTATACCGTTCATTGTTGACAGTTGTGTTGCAAGTGGCCTGCACAATTACTTTTTTCCATCTGGGTTTCACAGTTATTGATTTCAATTCCATTTCCATCTGATGAAGGACCTGACTTGAGTTGTTATAATTGTTATAATATGTCTTGTAATTAAACTACAAAGATAATAGACTTCACTTTTTATGTCTTGGAGTAGTTTTAAATAAACCGCTAAAGGGGATGGCACAGTTCCTGGGATGGATTAACGTAATTTTTCTTAAAACAGCAAGAATCCTGTGGTACCTTAGACTAACCAGTTTATTAGGGCATAAGATTTTGTGGGCAGAAACCCACTTTGTCGGATGCATGAAGTAGAAACTTCAGTTTGGTGGGTATATATACACATGCAAGGATGGGTGAGTTAATCACAGTGAGGAGGGTTAGTATTAACGAGGTTAGATCAATCAGGGTGGATGAGGCCATTCACAACAGTTGATGAGAAAGTTTGAATGTCAAAAGAGGGAACGTTATTTTTTGTAGTGGGCTAGCCATTCCCAGTCTCTATTCAGACCTAGTCTGATAGTGTCAAGTTTGCTTGAGTTCCACCTCTGCAGTTTTGCTCTTGAGTTTGTTTTTAAGTTTTCTTGTTGAAGTATGACAACTTTCAAGTCTGCTACTGAGTGTCCAGGGAGATTGAAGTGCTCTCCTGCTGGTCTTTTAATGTTACTATTCCTGATGTCTTATTTGTGTCCATTTATTCTTTTGCGTAGACGCAGTCCGCTTTGGTCAATGTACATGGCAGAGGGGCATTATTGGCACATGATGGTGTATATCATGTTAGTAGATGTGAAGGTGAATGAGCTCCTGATGGTGTGGCTGATGTCATTAGGACCAATGATGGTGTCATTTGAGTAGATAATGTGGGCAGAGTTGGCAACAGGATTTGTTGCAAGGATCCGTTCCTGGGTTAGTGTTTCTGTTGTATGGTGTGCAGCTGCGGGTGAGTATTTGTTTCAGGTTTGGGGTGGGGGCTGTCTGTAAGGGAGGACTGGCCTGCCTCCCAGGGTTTGGGAGAGTGAGGGATCGCCTTCTGGGATAGGTTGTAGATCCTTGATGATGTGTTGGAGAGGTTTTAGCTGGGGGCTGTAGGTGATGACCGGTGGTGTTCTGTCGTTTTCCTTGTTGAGTCTGTCCTGTAATAGGTGACTTCTTGGTATCCGTCTGGATCTGTCAGTATGTTTCTTCACTTCCCTTGGTGGGTTTTGTAGTTTTAAGAGCACTTGATAAAGGTCTTGTGTTTGTCTGTCTAAGGGATTGGTGCAAATGTGGTTGTATCTAAGGTCTTGGCTGTAGACCAGCGGTTTTCAACCACTGTGCCGTGGCACATTTGTGTGCTGCAAAAGGTCCGCAGGTGTGCCGCATCAGTGAGCCTCAAGTAAATGACGGGAAGTGCTGTGCAGCTGCGCAGCCAGAACCCCACCTTCGTGACATCACCAGGGGTGGACTGCCTCCATTTCTCCTCCTGAGTCCCAGCAACCTGTGATGTCACAGGACTTCCAGTTTTGCGACCCGGAATTCCCACCTATGAGATGTGCGACTGCACAAGTTAGCTCATGTGCCGTGAGATGAAAAAGGTTGAAAACCGCTGCTGTAGACAATGGATTAATTTTTCTTGGGGTATTTAGGTCTAATATAATGTCTTCTTTCTTACAGATCTTTCTTTCAACAATAAAAGCTGCAGAAATGAAGGTCAGAGGGTAACACCTGTGAAGTAAAACAGAACGCATAAGGGTCAGCTCTGCTTCAAGGTAACAAGCATAATAAATTTTACTTCCCTGTGAGGTATAATATGCATGGTGACATGACTTAAGGGCTCTTTTTTTTTTTAGTTTTATGGCTGAAGGACCTTACGGGTCTTGCCTCAGGTTATGGCACAGAAGACTTTTCTGTGGTGGTGATGGGAAATGAAACCATTAAAATAAGATCGTTATAATTGCATTGTGTTTATAAATCTGAGCTTGTCATGTCCTCTCAGGCCTGGTCTACACTTAAGATTTAAATCGAGAAACCAACAGTATTTAGGGATGCGAAAAATTAACAATCCTAATACCATAGTTGAGCTGACCTAACCCCAGGTGTAGATGCAGCTAGATCAGGGGAAGAATTCTTCTGTCGACCTAGCTATTGCCACTGGGGGAAGTGGATTACCTACATCAATGGAGAAACCCATTCCATTGATGTGGATAGCACTACAATGCTGCAGCATTGTGCTGCTGTAGCACCTGTAGTGTTGACATGACCTCAGTAACCTTGTGTTTACTTTTAATTATTCAGTCAATCTTGTAGTACCTATGGTTATAACTGCCCAAATTCTCTCCGCTAGCCCTACCCCCTCCAATAACACTAGTTCGACCTTTACTTCTTTTTCTCAGTTGCCACATAATCTGGCTTCTTTCTTTCTAGCGGCTACAATACAGGTGTGACCATATGAAGACCTACAGCAAATAGAAATTTTAATGGAAATATGTAATAGATGAAAAACATTCAGAAAGTTATATTAAATATTGAAATGAATAGCAAAATTATTAGCCTTTTAACTATTGAAATGCTTTTTTTTGCTGCTTATTTAAATATGACTTGCAAAGGAGAAATACGGAGTTGTCATTAATCTCAGATGTATAAATGTGGCCTGAAAAATGTTCATTTTAAATTTCTGCTTAGAATTTTACATTAGTAGTTATTTATTATAAAGGTCTTTACTTCCTTGTTACTAGAAGATGTTGGAGAACTAGCTGGGTTATATCAGCACAAGAGCCTGAAATCTGAGCCTTTGAAAAGAGATGGGATTTTTTGTTCACAGTTTAATACTCTGGTTTCAGTTTAATGCCTGTTTAACAAACACTTGAAGGAAAAGCTCTTTATGACAGTGTCAGCATTCTGCCCCATAAAAAAGAGGCTGATGGCTAGTATTCCACACTACAGAGGCTTTGCCAGTACAGTGGCTGTGCAGCATATACTGACAAAAGGCAGATACCGTTGTCAGTTTCATTAAACTATTTTCCGGAACTATGTAAGCTATATGAGTCCTTTTGCTGGTATAACGTGCATGAATGTGGAGCCATTTGCTGGCATAGCTAGGTCAGTTAGGAGTGTGTGGCTCTTTTGCTCTCCTAACCAATGTAGCCATGCCAGCAAAACTTTATTGGATGGACCTAGCCTGAGACTTTTCCACTCATGTCCTCTAGATGCCCAAGAAGAACAGGGAAGACTATTTAATATCCCTGATATTTCCTAGGTAAAACAGAAAAAACTGCTTTGAGGGAAAACAGTCTCCTTTGTTCATTCCTAAAAAAGCAGAACAGGACACATTCTACATGTTTTTCCTTTGCAGGTCACTTTTTAATGCTGCCACAGAATTTAAATCCAATGTAGTGCAGAATAATGGGGTTACTGAGCTCTTTGAGTTCTGACTATATTTAATGAGGAATGTGGAAGCCTTCATGGCAATATAATGTTAAAATCAGTTATGGGGCTCAGGAAAGATGAGTCTAAAAGTATGTGAAACATGCATATATGGAAGAATTGTGCTTGGGATGACCCAGGTGAGAACTGGGAACAAAATTGGAGTAAAATTAAATTTAATGAATATAAAGAAAAACTTAACAGCCCACAACCCTTTTATGGTGGAATAGGTTCTTTGAGAAAGAATGGGGAAGTGCCATTGCTTCAGATGTTGAAGATTAGACAAAACACTCTTAATAGTATAGGGAGCTGCCCCGCATGGGCCAGAGCATGGGCAAGGTGACTTCGAAGGACTTGTCCATGTCATCTAATTTTAAAGTTTTAAGAATTTCTGCCATGATCACAACAAAGCAGTCAAAACACCTGAATGAGATCTCTGGCTATGGTGTGATTAAGAGAAGAAACTATGCAGGTATCTGTAGATATCAGTTTCTACATAACCACATGAGCAAGGATTAAGGATTCTAATAACAAACTATTGCAGTGTAAATATTAGATTTGTTCCAGACAATGCATTTTGGCTGGTGACATGATTGCTGTTCTCACCTGCTGCCTAAATCAGTCAGATGGAAAAGTAATCCTATTTGTGATTCCCTACTGACACAGATTGCATAATTAAAATAGGAAGATCTGCTGTGAATTTAAATTAGCTTTTTTGTATTTTGGTGCTATTTATTTGTGGGTTTTAAAGCTGTATAATGAGGTGGAATTGTACTGATATTTGCTTAAATGTTACAGCTGTTGAGTACCAGTGCCCACTCCATGTTGGGTTTATGGTATAAGAATGGATTTTTATATCGTCTTAGTAAAAGCAAATTCAGCCAATCTACTCCCTTTTTTGTAAGGGATATTCAAGAAATTGATGATGAAACTGCATAAATTATCATCGCAGTTGGGCCTAATTAAATACTTGCATCATATAACCAAGGATCTCAAACGTATTTCCTTTGGAGTACATATTCATAGATTCCAAGACTAGAAGGAGAGACCATTGTGATTATCTAGTCTGACCTCTCATATAACAAATTAATTCCTAGAGCAGATCTTTTAGAAAACATCCAATCTTCATTTAAAAACTGTCAGTGATGGAGAATCCACCACAACCCTGGTCAATTATGCCTTAGTTCCAGTCTGAATTTATCTAGTTTCAACTTCCGGCCATTGTATCATGTTAGACCTCTCTCTGCTACGTTGGAGAACCCAATATTTGTTTCCTCTGGCAGTATTTATAGACTGTAATCAAGTTAATTTTCTCTTTAAGCTGAATAGATTGAGCTCCTTGAGTCTCACTATAAAGCATATTTTCTAATCTTTTAATCATTCCCATGGTTTCTCTCTGAACCCTCTCCAATTTCTCAACATCTTTCTTGAATTGTGGACACCAGCACTGGACACAGGATTCCAGCAGTGGTTACACCAGTGCCAAATGCTGATGTAAAATAACCTCTCTACTGCTATTCAAGATTCCCTTATGTACACATCCAAGGATTGCGGTAGCCCTTTTGGCCACAGCCTCTTATTGGTAACTCGTGTTCAGTTAATTATCCAGTATTACCCCCTGCTCCCCTCCAAATCTTCTTCAGAGTTGCTATTTCCCAGGATAGTCCCCTGTTTTGTAAAAATGGACTACGTTCTTTGTTCCCAGATGTATACATTTACATTTAACTGTATTAAAATGCATATTGTTTGTTTATACCCAGCTTACCAAGTGATCCAGATTGATCTGAGACAGTGATTTGTCCACTTCATTATTTACCACTCCCTCAACTTTTGCCACGTTTGCTAACTTTATCAGTGATTTTTTTTCCCCCAGGTCATTAATAAACATATTAAATAGCATAGAACAAAGAACTGAACCCTGCGGGACTCTACTAGAAGCATGCTCATTCATTGATGATTTCCCCATTTACAATTACATTTGGAGACCTCTCAATTAGTCAGCTTTTTATCTATTTAATATATGCCACGTTACTGTTGTAGACTAGTTTTTAAATCAAAACGCCATGCAACTACATCATCTGTTTTTCCAAATGAAGAACAAATATTTGTTGAACACTTCTGCCTTTTCTGCATTATAATTGATAATTCTACCACTTCTTTCTAGCAGTGGACTAGTATTGTTCGGATCCTTTTTCTTCCTAATGTACTTAAACACCTTATTGTCCTTAAATCTGCTGTCCATAAGCTTCCCCCATGTCCCTTTCCTTCCCTTATCAATTTTCTACAGTTCCTTGCTGCTTCTTTATAGTTATTACTATTAATTCCCTTTTCTTCCATTTGTTTAATATATAGTTTTATAGCTGCCTTCACTTCCTGTCTAAACCAGATAATTTTTTTTTTTTAAAAACCATTATGACTTTCTTCCATGTTTGTGGGGTTGTGGCTTTTTGACATCTAATAAAATGTTCTAAACAATTCCCAATTGTGAATCAAATTTTTTGATTAAATTCTTCCCCCACTTGATGAATAAGACAGCTGTTTAATAGCACCCAGACTACACAAGTTGAGGGCAACAAATGAAAAATATTACATGGAATTGAAACTGCATTGGCAGTTTAGGTGGGCAGAATGTAACTACCTAAGCTGTAGATTCTTAAGCAGTTGTCCATGGAGGACTTTCTGGTGGTCTGTGGAGAGCATGCCCTCATTTCTAGCTGCTAAATTGCACTGACAGCTGACATATTTAGCGTACAGTTGCTGTAATTGCTACTGGGATATTATGTAATAATCTGTTAAAATGCGGGCAGTGCTATGAACAAGTTTGTGGTCTTTGGATCTAAGCTGAAATTTGGCCAGGGTACTTGGTCAAACATCCTGATTCTTATGCCAAGTGTTATTGGGCATTTAATGGCACAAGTGGTCAAATATTTTTAAACATCTCATTCAAAAGACACTTATCCAGCTACCCGCTACCCCCAGCACCAGGCTGGAGTGTTCGGTTTATTATTCATTGCCTGGCACAGTGGGGTTATGGTCCATGACTAGCACTGCTAGGCATCATAGTAATACAAATAATGTAGGGGTGGGAGCACACCATGCTGAATCAAAGCTTTCCTCAATGCTCCATGGTTGCAAGGGGGTCTTAAAATAGTTTTGATGGCTGTCCCATATTGGTGTATCTTAGCTGAAGGATTAGCGCTGTAGTTTTCTTACCCTTTTAGTGCACTTCTGAATTAACACCTCCAAATCATGATTTCACTGCCTTTTTATTGTAAGCAGATGCACAGATGTTATGGTGAAAAGTGCAGCTATGCTGGATTGCTCAGATGAGCTGCAGTAAAGATTGGATTAAACATATGTAAATTGCAATAAAGCTTTTGATATAGGAGAAAGATGAGTAAATTAAGATTTATAGTTTGATACATATTTAAAGGCTTAATACTTTATACATTTTTTAAAGAAAGCCCTGTTGTCGGTTGTTAGCTGCATGTGTGTTTTTCCCGTGTGTATGCTGTCCTATCTCTGCAGATAATCGATACAGCAAGACATGATTGGATTACCCAATAAGACGAGAGATCGATTTCAGTAACGAAGGCACCAGGCCAGGTTTATTGCCGACGAAGCACGGTAAAAAGTACCCTACACGTGCTACAAGTACACTTAATACATGTATGCCTGTGACAGTGGACCAGCTTAGTAAATGGTGGGACTTTCCGTTCCTCAGTCGGCCAGACAAAGACATTCCCTTTGAGACCCTCTTTTATGCACTGATACAATCAAGTTGCATATTACTTCTCTGATGTGTATAGTTGCCAGCCTCTGGTGTGGTAAAGTGCCACCCTTTATCTTGAATTGGATGGTTCAATGAAAATATCTCTATCCATCACGTTGTCATCCTGACCTTACCTTTAGGCGGGATCAGTGTGTTCTCCTTATCTTTGGGGTATTGGGATGTTCTGGTACCTTTTCTTTGAAATGTGCTTGTTCCTAGCACTTCTTTCAGGGGGGGAGAAGAGAGAGAGAGTGTGTCACTTTCTGTGAGTCTTTGAGGATTCACAGTCTGATTTTTGCTAATTTGCTTTAGAACAGCAGAGCTTGACTGCTATGTTAGCTCAGGCCTCATGCCTGGCCTGTTTATACTAGGCCTCAAGTCTCAGGTTCTCACTTTCTTCTACACTTGTATGTATCTAGAAAGGCTTCTCCAATGATAGCTGGGAGTGGAAGCTTCATTCAAGTCTGTATATGGGAGCTAGGAGTTCTGTTCCTGTCTCTGCTAGACATGTGACCTTGTGTAAATTAATCTCCCAGCTTCAGTTTCCCTCTGTAAAATGCATATAATACATGTTTCTTTGGGTTAGTGAAATGGAATTCATTATAACTTCTAAAACACCCTGTAATCCACAGCTTATGTGATCCACACCCTGTGATCCACAGAACGACAAAATTCTATCTCCCTCTCAGTGGACACACAGTTCGTTCTTACCACATTTAAAATTAGTCACTTTTGTGCACTGTTTGAGAAGTTTAGTAAGATGAGTTCTTTTTTGAGTGCTTGCTCATGTCGATTCAAGTAGGGGTGTGTGCCCAGTGTGTGCAGTCACTGGAAGGCTTTTGCCCTAGTGGTCCCTGTAGGGTTGTCTTTGAAGCCCCCTAGAGTCACGCCCTATGGTGCTCTATATAGGGCTTTGCTGACTCCTGCTGCTTCAGTTCCTTCTTACCGCCTGTGACAGCTGGCTGGAATCCATTGCCTCTTGCTTGGCAAGAGTCCCCTTCCCAATGGTTACCCATCTGCAATCTGTAAATAGTGAGAGAAGTAGTAAAGTAGAGTAGTGTTAATTATTAAGTGTTAGGTGTTATTTTAGAGTGTGTTGTCAGTCGTCAGTTGTTTGTCAGTGTAGGCTGTGTGCGTGGGTCCCTGTGTAGGTGCTGTCCCGGTTCCGTGCAGTTAACTGAGACAGCACTCTCAATCGAATGAATCGACACGACCATGGATTAGCTGAGCAATGAAGGCACCCGGGCCAGGTTTATTGCAGTTGAAGCACAATGAGAAGTGACCTGTAGAATAGCTACCAGTACACTTCAAATATGAGTGTCCCATTACAATGGATTCGGCACAACTTAATGGTGGGACTATCCATTATCCCCTAGGCTAGACAAAGTCATTTCCTCTGACACTTTTATAAACCATTACAGACAATTTCATTCTGCTCCCCTTGACATAAGTAGTTGCGACCCTCTCGATGTAGTCTAATACCACCCTTTACTGTAAATTGGATGTTTCAGGCAAAGGAGCTCTATTTGTCATCTTATTAGACATTTCTGTCCATCAAAGTGTTATTTCAGAGAGTCAGCCCTTGTTTTCTCTTTGGTGTTAGGATGTCCTTGTACCTTCTGCACTTACTATGTATTTTTAGTAATGTTTTGATATTAGTAATATTTTGGAAATGTGTATGATTGCAGTATCAGCGTTTTCTCCATGCCACTTTGTCAGGTCATGAGTTCACAGCCTGATTTCTGGTAACTTGGTTTTTTCCACTTAACCTCCTGGTAAGTTGCCTTTTTCCACTTAGGCCTTAGCCTGTTCTGCTAGGTTGCAGGCCTTAAGCTCTCACTTCTTACTAGCACAGATACAGTAGTATTAGAGATCCCCACAGGGGATCTTCCTTCCCCTCCATTCCCAAGGGCGTGGGCATGCCTTGGTCCCCTGGATTTAAAGTGTGTGGGGCTTGTAAGTAGCCCATGCTCAAGAGTGATCCCCACACTACTCCTTAAGTGCCTCAGTGAGACACACCAGAGGACCCCTGCAAGATTTCCGGAGACTCGTCCCCCAACCAAAAAAGACAAGAGCCAAAGGTTAAAGTTCCTCTGGTCAGAACCAGTGCCCCAGTATGTCAGCCTTGATGCAATGCACAGCAGTGTCCATTCGAGAGTTGGTGCTGAGGAAGGACACTAGTGCAAGAGACGTTTGGCACTGCAGGGGGTCACCAGCACTGAGGGACACTTTGGGAACACTACACCGCGCTCATTCCTCTGTACTGAAGAAACAGCTAAAGAAGATAGACAGGTCGCTCACCATCGCCTAAATCATCCTGGCATAAGAGCACAGGTGGAGTGCAACCCATGGTGGGCCACTCAGGCACTGCTCCAGCTGCCACAGTACTGTCGGCCCAGACGGGTTTGTTGAGTCTCGTGCATACAAACTCCCCCACCAGGAAGTCTGAGGAGGAGGAATTACAACTCCCCTCTACCCTGAAGACGTTTGGTTCTGCCAGGGAGCTCATCGAGAGCGCAGTGCCACCTCCACAGACCCATGAAAAGGTGCCAGAAGTAGAAGCTCCCGTACCCAGGAAATGTGTGGTACTGTCCAAGGGGAAGTCTGCAATGTCGCGTCAACCATCGCCACGGCACCTTTCACTGGCACCAAGGAACACGGCATCACCTTGGTCTCCGAGTGCCATTCAAATAACAAATATCACAGGATGTTTTTCTAGGGATAAGGCAACAAGCCACGTTTATTGTGAGTACAAAAATTTGGTAAATAGTATCAATAATGCAAATACCAGGGAAACCGTATCAACACTGTAACAATACTAATATGATGCTTTACTTAATGAAATAGTATCAGTAATGTAAATACAATATTGATACGGTTTTCCTGGTATCAGTATTACAAATATAGAGATTCTTGTTAATAAATTGTTCAATAACTCCCTGTCTACACCCACCTCAATTGCTCAGCCATTCACACTCCAATCACTCAGTGCAAACTTCTAGGTGGAAGAATTTACATGTCTTTTAAATCAAACATTATTTCATTTTTGGCTTAAGCACATATAGAATAGTATTTTTACAAATATTCTGAAAGTGGGTAAAATCAACAGATAAAATTGTCGGTGGAGTGGTTTTACAAATAATCTTAAAACAGAATTATTCAAAGTAAAGACAGACTTGAATTATTGTTAAATAATATGATTTTGGAACCATGTCAAACTGGAATGTAGGACTTGCAGAGAATAGCTTAGACAAAAATCTGGGATCTCTTGTTCCAATGATATGCAGTAAAAGAATATTTTAAAATGACTGAAGTGAACATTTCAAAGGGTAGAACAATAAGAGTCAGTTGAGGTTTTGGCTTTTGATTAAAGGTATAGTGTATCAGGCTGAAGTGCCTCTTGGTAGGAAGGTCAGGGGTGTGTGTGGCTCTGTTCTTTCATGTAGCAAGATTGGGCCAACACCAGGAGCGAGCGTTCAGGATCTGACTCTGAATCCTGTACTTCACAACCAAGTTGGCACTTAGAGAGAGGGAAACATTGGACCCGGGAGACCACGCTCCCCTCTCCATGCCAGGGCCACCACAGTGGCAGATCCCAGCCTAGTGAACATTTGGGACCTCGTAGGCCTTTGAGGCCCCTGGCCTTGGTGAATCAGGATGCTCCTTCTCAGTGACATCAGGGAGCAGATACCATCCCTGATCAGAGACTGTTTCGCAGTCCAAAATTGATACCGGTGCTGAATATAATGCTGGCCCCCGCACAGCAACAAATATGACATTGTGCCTGGTACCGAACCTGGAGCTGCCGACACCAAATAGAATAGCCGGTACTGTGAAATCCTCTGGGTACAGGGGGTCAGGAGAGAGAGCCCAAGTAAGGGAATTGTCCTCATTTTCACCTCGTGAGGCGGTTGCAGGCTCCTTGCTGGTACCGGCACTGGAAGGCAGCAGGGCAAACCATGAATTCCATTGTAGAGTTGCTCAAAACTTAGGCCTCTGGATTGAAGAGGTGTCTCCGAAGGTGGGTGGACCTGATAACGAACATCTTAGGTTTGTCAGGGCCAACTAGGATAGATCTGCCTCTTATACAGAAAGTCCACCAGACTACGAAGGCACTGTAGCAAACCCCAGCCTCAATTCTTCCAACTATGAAGAAGGTTGAACAAAAATACTTTGTCCCTTCTAAGAACTTAAAGTACCTCTATACCCACCCCCTTCTGGGGTCTTTGGTGGTTGCGGCAGGGGAACTAAGGCCCTACACCTAAAGCTAAGGAGGAGAAAGAGATGGACCTGTTCAGGAGAAAGGGGTATTCCATCGGTGCCTCTGACTCTACATGGCAAATCAGCAGGCGGTGTTGAGAAGGTATTCTTTTATTCTGGGGGTTGATGCTTAAGTTGAGTCAAATTCCTTTTTGGAGCTGGGGGAATGAAGGCCCTGGTGGAGGAGGGCAAAGCCACGGTGGAGACATCACTGCAAGGGGCAATGCAGCAGCCCAATCCATAGATTTGGGAGTAGTGATAAGCAACAGCTCATGGCTGAGGGCCTTGGATCTCCCTCACAAGGTGCAACATACTATGCAAGACCTTCCTTTTGAGGGTCAGTCCTTGTTCTCTGACCTGACTTAAAATTACATAATCTCAAGACTTGGATTACCCTAAAATCATTGGGCATGCATACTCCAGCACCTCAAAGGAGGCATTTTAAACCTCAAGTGATACATCGTTTTTACCAGCCACAGCAAAGGTAGTTCTTCAGCTGCAGAAGAGGCAGAAACTACAGGCAGATACTTTCCCAAAATTCTGGCCATGGGGCAGGCCAATTGAAGCAACCCCAGAGACCTAAACATAACTTTTGAGGGTGTACCTGAAGATGACATACCAACTCAACTCCTGGATCCTCCACATCTGTTATTTTTGAGCTGCTTATCCCACTTATACCATGAGTGGCCCAGATTACATTTGACAGCTGGTCAATGGTAGAACTGGGATACTTTATCCAGTTCAGCTCCCTTCCACCTTGTCTCTTTTCAGAGACCCCTCTCATGAGAAACTTCTGATTCAAGAAGTGCAAGCCCTCGTAAGGACAGGAGCAGTGGAAGAGGTTCTATGCAAGCTAAGGGGAAAGGGATTCTATTCCCAGTACTTCTTAATCCCAAAAGTCAGTGGTGGTCTCTGGTCCATTTGGACTGGCAGAACTTCAATAAATTCATGAAGTTCAGGTTCCATGTGGTCTCCTTGGCATCGATTATTCCCTCCCTGAATCCAGGGGATTGATATGCTGCCCTCAACTTGAAGGAGTAGAGTAGAGTAGACCTTCTGATCAATGCTCAGAAGTCTGTGCTGTCTACTCAAAGGATAGAATTCATAGGGGCAGTGATAGACTCCGGTCAGGCCAGAGCCTACCTTCCGGACTCATGATTCTGAGCCATATGCTCCATTGCAGAGGATTGGAAATGGCACCCCATGACCACAGCCAGAAACTGCCTGAAGCTGTTGGGACACCTAGTGGCATGCATTTACGTAATTCAGCCAGGCTATATCTTGGGTATCTGCAGAACTTGGCTGGCCTTAGTCTACCAATCATCCCGGGATTGCATAGATGGTAATATTAATTCCACTGTCAGTATTAGAAACACTTCACTGGTGGCTAGACCCATGATTTGTCTGTGCAGGAGTCCCATTTACTTTTCCATCTTCCACCTTGACCTTAGTAACCGACGATTTGGCTACAGAGTGCCGAGCTCATTTAGGGTGCCTCAGAATTCACGGACTCTGGGCTCAGAAAGATTTTTACCCACATCAGTGTGAGAGAACGAAGAGTGGTACATCTTACCTGTCAAGGTTTCAGTACCCATATAAAAGGAAAGAGTGTGGTGATAAGAACAGACAACACAACAGCAATGTTCTAAACAGAATGGAGCTCATTCCTCTCTCCTGTGCCAGGAAGCCATCGACCTCTGGCACTTTTGAATAGCTCACATGATCTATTTAGAAGCATCTTCCCTGCCAGAGTCTCAGAATTTGTTGGTGGACTACCTCAGCAGATCCATATCTGTTCATGAGTGGTCCCTCCATCCAGATGTGGTGAATGACATCTTCTGGAGGTATGGGTTTCCCCACATAGATTTATTTGACAAAATCCAACAGGAAATGCTCATGGTTCTGCTCATTCAAGAACCATAGCCCAGAGTCAATTTGCAGACACATTCCTCATCCCATGGACTCAGCATCTGTTCTGTGCATTACCTCTAATATCCTAGTACTCAAGGTCCTTCTGAAAGTCAGGAAAGAGAGATCCACAATAATGTTGATAGCACCAACGTGGCCAAGTCAGCACTGGTATACCACACTTCTCAATCTCTCGGTGGAGACTCCCATCAGCTTCCCATTAGTGCAGAGTTGATCATTCTGGATCACAGCTGCCTTCACCAGAACTTGCAATCCCTCCACCTCATGATGTGGAAGCTCCATGGTTGAACTCCCAGAAGTTGGCATGCTCGGAGTAAATCAGAGAGATCCTCTTGAGTAGTAGGAAACCCTCCCCTAGGGCTACCTACCTGGCAGAATGGAAGAGGCTCTCCATCTGGTCCACACAGAGGCACTCTTCCTGAGATGTCATCTATACCCCTCATCTTGGACTACCTGTTGCATCTTAAACATCAGGCACTCTCAGTATCATCAAAGTCCATCTGGCTGCAATTTTGGCCTTCAATCCTTGTAGCAAGGCCATTCAGTCTTTGCTAATCATGCAGTATGTTGATTTCTCGTAGGCCTTGACAGGTTGTTTTTTCAAACGCATCGGCTGGTCCCTCAGTGGAATCTTAACTTGGTGTTATCAGTACTGATGAAGCTGCAGTTGGAGCCATTGGGAACTTGCTTCCTAATATACCTGTCATAGAATGTATCCTCCTGGGTGGATATTACTTCGGCCAAAAGGGTTTCAGAAGATAAAGTCCTCACATCCGAGCCTCTTTATACAGTATTTTTCAAAGACAAGGTTTGTCTATGACCACATTCAGCCTTCCTTCCAAAGTTAGCGTCGCAGTTCCATGTGAATCAGAATGTATATCTCCTGACATTTCATCCAAAACCACATACCAACAACCGTGAACAGGTGATTCACTCACTGGACGTTAGGAACACTCTGGCATTCTATATTGAAAGAACTAAGCCATTTAGGAAAACAACTCAACTGTTTGTTGCAGTAACAGAGAGGATGAGGTGTCTTCCAGCATCATCTCATAGAATCTCTTCATGGATAACTTCTCACGGCCCACTCCACCAGGGTCCAGGCATCCTCAACAGCATTTCTACCTCAGGACCCAATAAAGCACATCTGTAGGGGAGCAACATGGTCATCCATCCACACCTTTTGCAGTGCATTACACTATTATCCACCAGGCTAGAGACAATGCAGCAGTAGGTAGCTGTAGTGTGTTGAGCTCCAACCCTTCCTCTGATGGGGATGCTTGGGAGTCAGCTACTTGGAATTGACATGAGCAAGCATGTGAAGAAAAGATAGTTATCAACCTTCTGTAACTGTTCATTGAGATGTGTTGCTTATGTCCTTTCCATGACCCACCTGCCTACACTTCTGTCAGAGCATACCAGCAAGAAGGAACTAAAGAGGCGGGGGATTGGCAGAGCCCTATATAGAGCACCATGGAGGCGTGACTCCAGGGGGCTTCAGAGCTGACCCTACAGGTACCACTAAGGGGAAAAAACCTTCCAGCGACTGTGTGCACCGTGCGCGCACACAGTTGGAATGGACATGAGCAACACATCTTGGAGAACACCAGATACACAACCTTAGTTAAATTGGTAAAAGACAGTCTTCAGTGAGGATTAGTTGCTCTGGTCATTGAAGAAATTTATCAGCTTTTGTGGAAACAAAATATTTTTCTACTAAATTAAGACGCACAGTTGCTTGTGTCACTAGAGTTGTGCAAAATACCCTTGCTGTGCTTCAGCACGGTTGCAGATAGTGGTATTGTGTAACTACAAATTGATGCAGTTTTTAAAAATGCAAGGCAAAATTTTCAGCTCAGTCTAGCCTCCCTTTGGATAATTGCAAATTACAGGCATATTTAATAACTTATTTTCAGGTGCAGTTAAAGTTCCTTGAAATCACAAGATATATATCCAAGTGGCAGTAATTGCAAATGCAAAGAGGCTGGCTTTTGAAAACCGGGCCCAGAATCTCCCTTTACTCGTTATGGAGACCAGGTAGGTGAGGTAATACCTTTTATTAGACCAACTTCTGTTGGTGAGAGACAAGCTTTTGAGCCACACAATTTTCTCAATTTTTGCACAGTCGAAGCTTTCTAAAACTTCACCTTTTGAGTGGAAATCTTCAGTGTTTGGTCTCTGCCCAGAAGAAGAATTTTCATGAAATTGAGCAAAATCCCTTTCCCCTGTTTTTGAAAAAATAAAAGTAAAGAATTGAGCTCTTCCCTTCCCTGTCTCAAGCACTGTGTTTTGAAATATCCAAGTTGGCACACAAAAAATCATCAGTGAGGGAGAGGTGCTATTAAATGAGAGGATGGATTAAATGATAGGCTTCAAGAATAGAAAACACTGCATACTATAAGGGGAACTGATAGCAACCATGCTTCCCCAGCTCCTGGGTGGGGAAGGGAAGAAAAACATGAGTCAAGCATCCCTGCAGCTATCCCTTGTACCCATGAATTAACGTCATGTAGGCAAACATAAATGTGTGTGTGAATGGCCAAGTTAACTGTACTGTAGGAGTGTTAACATTTGTGCTATCAGACTTATTTTTGAATGGGCAACCTTAATGTCACCCTTTTTCTTTTAATTTTACTTACTTTTTATTCCTGGCAAGCTGTTCTTCTATACATCATGATTTTGCCTTTACTTCCAGTTTGCATCTTCCCTGCAATAGTTTGTGTTCCAGTACGTTTGTGGCTTTAGCAAAGCAGTCTGGGATTTTTGGGGAGACTTGCTATTTGATACACAGGCCCTGGTATAGAAATAGTTGATTTTTTTCAAAATGAGAAACCCAAGACCTTGCTTTAAAATGCAGCTATCATATATGCCTTCTGCGATAGCAGAATAAATCTCTCATTAAGTCCCTACCTCACTTGTGTATGATAGTCAAATAATTGCAGCTGAGTTGTGAACAAGATGTGGGAAATCACGGAAAAGTAATAATAGACCTTTATAAATAGTGGTAATTTGGAAAAACCACAGTAGATGTATTTGTTTAAGACAAATTTGCTAGAATGATATAAACACTCAATTATTATGTTATGACAGAATATTTTTGATAACTAGACAATTTGGTGCAATTATAGGCCTGTAACCTAGAGTGGGGAGCTGCCCAGGGTGGAAGGTAGGGTGGGGGGGAATGGTAGGGAATAGAGCCCTGCAGCGGGCATGGTATTGCCACCCTTGCTTCTGCCCTGCTGCTGGCAGCAGCACTGCTTTCAGAGTTGGGTGCCCGGCCAGCAGCCACCACTCTCTGGTTGTCCAGCTCTGAAGGCAGAGCTGCTGCCAGCAGCGCAGAAATACGGGTGACACTATGATGCCCTCTGCAGGGCTCTATCCTCTACCATTTTTTCCACACCCCGTCATCCCTCTTGGCTTTGTGCGCTGGGGGGCTTCTCCACCCTGATTATGGTCCTGCCCAAAGCTCTTCAGGGTCATTTAATGGGGAAAAATGTGTGATGCAAACCTCAAAATGTATGCAAAATTATGAACTGTGCAAAGTAAACTAATTTAAAACAAAATTCCAGTGGAAGCCTGATATTGTGGAATCTGCAATCTCACGAATAAAGTCGGATCTTCTTATAAAATGGCCTATTAACTTGACTTTGGGTCAT
Source organism: Mesoclemmys tuberculata (assembly GCA_007922155.1). Lineage (NCBI taxonomy): Eukaryota > Metazoa > Chordata > Testudines > Chelidae > Mesoclemmys > Mesoclemmys tuberculata. The sequence continues at coordinate 8,161,018 of ML675652.1, forward strand.
GCCATTCTCCTTTGAACGATTGCTCATGTGCATTCCACTTAGGTGTGTGCACGCCCTCGTGTACGGCTCTCGGAGAACTTTTTCCCTAGCAGCCCCCTGTAGGGGCTGACTCCAGCGCCCCCTGGAGTGCTGCCCTCATGCGGCGGTACATAGGGCGCTGCCGGCCCCTCCCCTCCTCAGTTCCTTCTTTCCGCCCGTGACAGCCGGTTGAGAACAACCCCTGCTCTTCACAGGTTTTTCTTTCCTGTAAAAGTGAGTAGTTAGATAGCAGTTCACCCTGAACTGAGTTAGTTTATAGTTAAGGTTTTTAGTTAGATAGGAGAGTCTTCGGGCTTGCCCGGGGTTAAACCCTGTGCTGGCTGCGGAAAGGTTTTTTCCGTCAGCGACCCCCATGACGGTTGCTTAAGGTGCTTGGGGGAGCAGCACCGTAGAGACCGGTGCCGTATTTGTAAGTCCTTCAAGCCTCGGACTCAAAAAGAAAGGGAAGTGAGGCTGAAGGCGTTTTTGATGGAGTCCGCTTTAAGCCCGGCGTCCGAGCCATCGTGGACCACCTCGGCACCAAGTGTGTCCTTGGTGCGGAGTGCACCCCTGGCACCGGAGGGCCCGGTGCCGAGGAAGAAGTGCTGTCCGTGCTTGCAGCGCTCCCCCGCACCGCAGGAGCAGCCGGGGTCGAGCCCGGAGGTGCTGAGGCTCTCCAATGTGCCACCTGCCCCGGCACCGGCACCAACCAGGGAGGTTCCCCCGACTCCTGGGAGTGGGGGACCCCCTGTACAGGATCCTTCCACGCCGGAGGCATTCGAGGCGGCTCGAGCCTTGTTGGCCTTGGCCACGCCTCTGGCACTCTCTCGGCTGAGAGAGTCAGGGCCTGTCTCCCGGGGCAAACCTGTGCTGGGTGTCCCCGAAGGGTGGGCGGCCCCGGCACCAGAGGATTGGCTGCCCACCACCCGACGCTGGAGAGTCGAGCTCGGAGGCTCCTCTCCTTCTTCATCTTCGGACGAGGCACCGCGGCACCACTCCAGGTCGCGGCACCGTTCCCGACACTGCTCTTCGACCGCGCGTTCCAGCCCGGCACCAAAAAGAGTTCTCGGCACCGCTCCCCAGCTCCAAGGAAGAGGTGGTGCAAGTCGTCCCTCTCCCGGTACCGGTCCTCGTCATCATCTGCGTCACCCTGCCGGTACCGTAGACGACGTCGCTCCTCTGGATCGTCGCACAGCGAGTCCCGGAGCGTCTCTTCCCGGCGTCATCGCTGGCACCAATCTCCTGGCTCGGGATCCTGGAACCAACGCCAGGAGCAGGTACTACCGTCGGCACCGCAGCCGGCACCGACTCTCGCAGTGGCACCGGCGTTGCCCTCGGCACCGGTGCCGCCCCTGAGCTGGCCCCAGGGCCCCTGGCAGTGGCCAATGTGGGGTCTGTGGGCAGCCCAGATGGGGCAGGGAACTATGTCGGCCCCTGCCTTGGTCACCCAGTTACCTCCCCAACAGGTACCATTGGTACAGGAGGGTGACTGCTCCTCCTCGGAGGAGGAGGACGACCCTGGGGAGGGCTCCTCTACTGGACTCCGCCACCCGTCCTATTCTTCGTCACCGGACGAGGTGGCTGTCAGGGACCAGGGGGCCCCTCTCATTGACTTCAGGGCTCACCAGGAGCTCCTGAAGCGGGTGGCCTCGAACCTTGGCCTGGAGGTCAAGGTTCTGGAAGAAGAGGTGGACCCTTCTTCAGGCGTGTGGGGTAGCCCTCCCCGTCCATGAAAGGGTCCTGCGCCTGGCTAAGGCCGTTTGGCAGACGCCTTCCTCGGTCACCCCCACGTCTAAGGGCACCGAGAAGAAGTATTACGTACCAGCCGAGGGGCACGAATACTTGTATGCTCACCCTGCCGCGGGTACTCTGGTTGTGGACGCTGCCAACCAGAAGGACAGGCAGGGGGCTCAGAGCACCTCCCCTAAGAACAAGGAGGGTAGGAGACTAGACCATTATGGCAGGAAGGTCTACTGCACAGGGGCGCTCCAATTCAGGGTGACCAATCATCAGGCTCTCCTGGGCAGGTACAACCTGAACTTGTGGGACTCCATGCGAAGGTTTGCGGAGTCCCTGCCCCAGAACCAGGCTGCGGACTTCGCCGTGGTCCTGGAGGAAGGTTTGACTGTGGCCAGTGCAGCCCTCCAGACTGCCTCGGATGCTGCGGACACGGCCAGTAGTGTGATGGCCTCCGCCGTCGCCATGCGACGGGCAGTGTGGCTGCAATCCACGGACCTGTCTCAGGAGGTGCAGCACTCCATCCAAGATCGGCCATTCGATGGAGCCGCCCTCTTCTCGGAGAGGACGGATGAGAAGCTGCACGTCCTGAAGGACTCGAGCAACGCTGCGCTCTTTGGGTCTATACATACCCCTGGCGGCGCGGTTACAAGCCCGCCAGCAGACGCCGCAGCGGCAGCGACCTGGGCCACCGCCTAGGCCTTCCCCCCCCTGCGAGGGGCAGGGATAGGAGCAGGGGCTCTGGACGGCGCAACTGCACAGCATCGTCCAATTCCTCATATAAAGGACCCTCTCACGGCTCCAAGGGCAAGAGGAACTTTTGATGGTGTGCCCGAGGGTGGCACCGTCTCCCGTTCCCTGGGTTGCTCCCCGCCTTTCCGGGACAGGCTAAAGCCATACCTCGGCCTGTGATGGGTGATAACATCAGATTGCTGGGTCCTCAAA
>ML675652.1:8163817-8249532 GCA_007922155.1 Mesoclemmys tuberculata
CAGGAGGTTCACTCCCTCCTACTCAAAGGAGCCATAGAAGCGGTTCCGCCGCTCGAGGTGGGGAAGGGGTTCTACTCGAGGTACTTCCTTGTCCCCAAACCAAGGGGGGCCTCAGGCCTATACTGGACCTGCGCAGGTTAAACAGGTTCATAAGGAAGCTAAAGTTTCGCATGGTGTCCCTAGCGTCCATCGTTCCCATTCTGAACCCAGGAGACTGGTTCGCCACCCTCGACTTGAAGGATGCGTACTTTCACGTCTCCATCCTTCCCGCCCACAGGCGGTACCTGAGGTTTATGGTAGCTAGTGCCCACTACCAATTTATGGCCTTGCCCTTTGGCCTGTCTTCCTCCCCCAGAGTGTTCACCAAGTGTATGGCAGTGGTAGCGGCCTTCCTGAGGCGCAGGGGGGTCCAGATATTTCCCTACCTGGACGACTGGCTGATAAGGGGCAGGACCAAATTGCAGGTGCGCGAGGCGGTCTCCCTCGTCCAGTCCACTTGCCATGCTCTGGGGCTGCTCATCAACGAGCAGAAATCAACGCTGTCGCCAGTACAGCGCATAGAGTTTATAGGGGCATCCCTAGACTCGGTGGGGGCCAAAGCCTCCCTCCCACGCTCGAGGTTCGAGGCCATGGCAGCGATTAGATCGCAGCTCCAGAGGTGTCCCACAACGACAGCCAGGCAGTGCCTGCAGCTATTAGGCCACATGACCTCGTGCACCTATGTGGTGAGGTTGGCCCGCCTCAGGCTCAGGCCCCTCCAAGGTTGGTTGGCCAAGGTTTACGTGCCCAGCAAGCACGCCCTGAACAAGGTGTTCACGGTGCCCCTCTCGGTGTTGGGGTCACTGAACTGGTGGTTGGACCCTGGGACAGTGTTGGAAGGGATTCCCTTCAAGGTTCCCCCCCCCCCGGTCACTCTGATCACGGACGCATCAGACCTGGGGTGGGGAGCTCATATTACCAGTGGTCTGACCACACAGGGACGCTGGTCCCAGGGAGAGACTGCCCTCCACATCAATGTCAAGGAACTGAGGGCAGTCAGACTGGCATGCAAGGTGTTTCGCCACTCTTTATTGGGGAAAGTGGTTCAGGTGTTAACAGACAATACCGCTGCAATGTTTTATATCAACAAGCGGGGGGAGTGCGCTCCTCGGCTCTGTGCCAGGAGGCACTTCGTCTTTGGGACTTGGCGGTGAGGTACGATTTTTGTTTAACCGCCTCTCACCTCCCGGGGGACAGGAACGACGAGGTGGACCGCCTCAGCAGGTCGTTTCTACCCCCCAACACGACTAGTCGTAGCATCCGGAGGTAGCGGCCAGGATTTTCTGCGAGTGGGGTGTTCACCGACTGGACCTGTTTGCATCAGCCTGGAATACAAAGTGCCCGAGGTTTTGCTCGCTCAGGGGTCGCGAGCTGGGCTCCCTTTCCGACGCGTTTCTTATTGAATGAATGTGGACCCTCATGTACGCGTTTCCCCCCTTCCCGCTCTTGCCCAGAGTCCTCTTGAAAATCAAGAGGGATAGAGCGGATGTAATCCTGATCGGCCCAGCATGGCTGAGACAGTACTGGTACTGCCTGCTTCAGGATCTGTCGGTCGCTCCCCCGATCGAGCTCCCGAGGAGACCGGACTTGCTCTCCCAGGACCGCGATCGTCTGCTGCATCCCAGCCTGGATTCCCTACACCTGACGGCCTGGAGGCTCTCTGGTTGACGGAGGAGGAGAAAACCTGCTCGGAGCAGGTCCAGCGCGTGCTGCTGGGAAGCAGGAGGCCCTCCACACAGATCGCCTACACGGCCAAGTGGAGGAGATTCACCTGCTGGGCAGAGTCGCGGGGTGTAACCCCCGGTACGTCCCCCGTGCAGGCCATCCTAGACTACCTGCTGCAGTTTAGGCTACAGGGGTTAGCGCTATCCTCCCTCAGGGTTCACCTAGCGGCCATCTCGGCTTTCCACCAGCCGATGGAGGGGCGGTCCCTCTTCTCCCACCCCATGTCGGTGAGGTTCCTCAGGGGGGTCGAGAGGCTCTACCCGCAGGTCCGTGACCTGGTGCCTCCCTGGGATCTGAACCTGGTCCTTGATAGACCGACGGGGCCACCCTTTGAGCCCTTGGCCACTTGCCCCCTGCTGATCCTGTCCTGGAAGGTGGCCTTCCTCGTGGCCATTACCTCGACTAGGAGGGTCTCTGAGCTAAGAGCCTTGACCTCGGAGCCCCCCTATACCGTGTTCTTCCAGGATAAGGTACAGCTGAGGCCTCACCCAGCGTTCCTGCCTAAGGTAGTCTCTCGGTTCCATTGTAACCAAGATATTTTCCTCCCCGTGTTTTTCCCTAAACTGCCCGGGTCCAAGGACGAGAGGAGACTACACACCCTCGACGTGAGGAGGGCGGTGGCGTTCTACTTGGACAGGACGAGGCCGTTCTGAAAGACCACGCAGCTCTTCGTTGCGGTGGTAGAGAGGATGAGGGGTTCCCCGGTCTCCACCCAGTGCATCGCCAAGTGGATCACCGCCTGCATCTGGCTCTGCTACGAGCGTACAGGCATCCAGCTTCCTGGAGTGGTGACGGCGCACTCGACGAGGGCCCAGGCCGCGTCGGCGGCTTTCCTGGAAAGGGTCCCCCTGGATGACATCTGCAGGGCTGCCACTTGGTCTTCGGTGCACACCTTTGCCGCACACTATGCTGTTGTCCAGCAGTCCAGGGACGACGTGCGAGTGGGCAGAGCTGTGCTGAGGGCAGCTCGCCGTTGACTCCTACCCGCCTCCGGGTAGGGCTCGTTAATCACCTAAGTGGAATGCATCTGAGCAGTCACTCGAAGGAGAAAACATGGTTACTTACCAGTAACTGTTGTTCTTCGAGATGTGTTGCTCATATCCACTGCTGTCACCGCTGTCGGAGTCGACAGAAAGAAGGGACTGAGGAGGGGAGGGGCCGGCAGCGCTATATGTACCGCCGCATGAGGGCGGCACTCCAGGGGGCGCTGGAGCCGGCCCCTACAGGGGGCTGCTAGGGAAAAAGTTCTCCGAGAGCCCTGCACGAGGGCGCGCACACACCTAAGTGGAATGGATATGAGCAACACATCTCGAAGAACAACAGTTACTGGTAAGTAACTATGTTTTCTCCAGTCTGCAGTGTTGGATTCCTTTTACAGGCTGTGAGTCAGCACTTTCAGGTGAGTCATATTGTTAGTTATGTGCCCTTACTGTAGAGGACAGATGAGGAACAAAGACTCAGTGGAAGAGAAACTCAAGTCTGAAACCAGAGGACAGTATACTTCCTGTTTACTCAAGGCCAGTGCTGCACTTACTGATTGTTTGTTTCACTTACACTGACTTTCCTTTCTGGAAACATCTGGGGAGCTGGTAATGGTTTAAAATCTGTCCTTCAGATAAACTAGAAATGTGAAATGAATGCTGTCAGGGAAATCTTTAATTTTTATGTACACTCTTTTGTTCAACACCTTCTTAAGCTTGACATTTTACTTTGGGGGAAGTTTCAGAAGTGCCGAAGTGATGTAATAGCCTGTCTCATTGACCTTAAATCACTTTTGAAAATGGAAGTTCGGTGCCTAAGTCACTTAAGCACTTTTGAAAATATCCTTTTTCATCAGTAAGTAAAGGACTTGTTGATCTTTCCTCCATTTCCCTGGGCTTGCAACTGGGCCCCCTGGTTAGATCCTGCCACTGGAGGAAAATTGTGGAATCTGCTTAAATTGAAAATGTATTTGAAAAAAAATTAAGCTTCAGCATTTCAAAGTTTATCTGCCACATTTTTGCTGTAGGATTATGTAATGAATATCCTAAAGATATCCAGGTGTTATGGGTACTGGAATGGAAGAGAACCTACTACACTTATATATGTATGCCTGTGGTTGGTATGTTAAGTTCCCAGAAGTTATGGACTGGTCACATGCTTCTGACACATCACGACATCCATCTGCAAACAAAGGATCCATTTTCTGCTCGAATAACCTGTTACCATGAGAGTTTTTTGAGATGCAAGGTGCCTCAAATTAATTCATTTAAGAGAATCTGTGGGTCATTTTAATTGTTGGATTACAAACAGCCCAAATAAAGTAGTGGGAAAAGAAGCTTTTTTTGCTGTGACAAAGGGAGCACCTGAAGGCAGCTTGTTCAGAAAGCAGACTAATTTACATGTCGTATTTTAAAAATATTACACTTGCATGTGTTCTACCCAGGAGCAATAGCTTTTTTCTGGAACATGCAGTACATACACATGCTTTTTGATATCACTTGGTTTGCCAGCTTCACGCTCTTAATGGAAGCATCTTGAAACATCTGACTAGCATAATTGCTCTAATGTTGCAGTATATCCTACCTCTAGCATCATGAATGCTTTGTTCTGTTTGTCTAGGAAATGCAGCTCAGAGCCCACCCGTCTGTTTGACATCTTGTTCTCCTGTGGCTTTCACAAGGCTGTCATCTCCTGGTGCTTCCTCCTTACCTGTGATTGTTCATTCAATCTGTGTGTGTTGGTAGAGCTTCCTCTGTCTTCTCTTTGTAGATGTCCTGTTTGGCTGTCTTCATCCTCTCCTCTTCTCCCTCTCTACCCATCACTGAGTGAGGTCATCCGCTCACACTGCATCAGCTACAGTTGAGTGCTTGCTGATGTCGATTCCATCCCAGGTGTGCCTACATGCATGGTTACCAGAATTTTTCTCCCCTTAGCAGTATCTGCAGGGCTGGCTCTGGCGCCACCTCGTGTTGCACACTTATGCTGTTTTTATGAGGTACCACCAGCCCCTCTCAGTTCCTTCTTTCTGCTGGTGACAGTTGCTGGAACTCCCCTATCTATGACTTTCATTTGTGATCATCTTTAGTATTGTGTTGTAGATAGGCTTCCTTTGTTTTGTTAATATAGTTCTAATAGTTATGCTTAGTGTAAATAGTTTATAGTCAGTAGCTAGTTAAGGGTTCTTGCCTGTGGGCAGGGCAATGCCCCGATCCCTGAGGTTTAAATCCTGCATACCCTGCAATAAGCTCTTCCCGCACAGTGACCGCACGACAACTGTTTGAAGAGCCTGGGGGAAGCACACAGGAGGGACAAGTGCACTATTTGTAAGAGTTTCAAGCTCAGGATGAGGAAGGTTAAGGACATTCTGTTGAATGCCCTGCTAATGGAGGCTGCCTTAAGGCCGGCCATGGAACCCTCCTGGACTGATTCAGTGCCGAGTGTGTCTGCCTTAATGCAGAGTGCACTGCTGGCACCAGCTGCCTCCTGGCACCACTTGGTATCACCGGTGTTGAGGCAGAAAAAGCAGCACCAGGCAGAGAGGGGCCACTCCCCTGCTCCCAAGAAAACCATAAAGGGGGCTCTGAGCACAGGACCCTTGTTGAGCCAGTTACCTGCACCAGTGCCTCAAATTATGGCTTCCCCATTGCGAGACCCACCTCCGACTCCAGTGAGCATCTGGTCCCATTCACCTGACAATTCCATCGGCACCTGAGGTGTTTCAAGCAGAAAGGGACCTCATGACCCTACCATTGCTTCCAACACCTGGAACCTCAGCACCAGAGAAGGTGAAAACACCCATCTGTTCGCTGCTATCCTGAGCATCATTTTTTTTGGAGCATTACTGGCTCAAGGCACCAGTCCCCTTCCCTGCGTTGTTCCTCGCTGGTGCCTAGGGGCAGTCAGAAGGCAAAATCAACAGGCCCACCTAGATCACTGGAGGCGGAGTCCCATTCCTTGGCATCAGAGCATGAACTTAGCCCCTAGCCAAGCCAGCACCATCACAAAACACACAAAGGAGGGCAGTGCCCTCAACATTGGGATGGCCCCACGGCCAATGGCCAATTCATTGGACTTATTGGAACCTGTGGGATTTCCCCATGGCGCCAAGTCCCTGCTCGTACTGCTCTTCAACTAAGCACTTGATACCGCCAGCATACGCGGTTTCGCAGGACTTGGAATTGGACCGTAGTTCCGAACCTCAGGCGTCCACGTCAGCCCAGGCTCAGAAAGGCAGGCTGCGTCCCTCTGTCCTGCCATCATCCTCGTCATTCCCAGAGGAGGCAGTTGTGGTGGAACCCTCCGTGCCCCTGGATGACTTCAGGGAGCATCAGGAGCTCCTCAAAAGGATGGTGTCCAACCTGGGCATAGAGGCGAAGGAGCTGAAAGACACCTTTAGCTCCCTTTTTTGACATGCTAGTAGTCAGGGTGCCAGCCCAGGCCATGCTGCCAGTACATGAGAGTACTCAAGGTAGTCAAGGCCCTGTTGCAAACTCCATCCTGATTGCCACCAATATTGAAAAGAACCAAGAAGAAGTATTATGTCCCTGCTAAGGGATTTAAATATCTATTCATTAACACACATACACGCTCCCAGGGATCCCTTGTGGTGGCTGCCAATGAGAGGAACAGGCAGGACCAACCAAGTTCCATCCAACAAACAGATGCAAAGCGGCTGGACTTGTTTGGCAGAAGATTTATTCTACAGCTATCTTACAACTCAGAATAGCCAACCAACGAGCCTTCCTGAGGAAGCATAATTTTAACATTTGGAGCTCGCTGGGTAACTTCACTGAACTGCTACCTCAGGATCATACCCAGGATCTCACCACCATACTGGGAGAGGGAAAGACAGCGGCCAGGGTGACCCTTCAGATGTCTTTGGATGTGGCAGATTCGGTAACATGATCTGTGGCCTCTGCCGTGTCCATGGGCAGGTGTTCATGGCTGCAATCTCCTGGTCTCTCTCAAGAGGTGCAGAATATGATAGCACTCTTTTAAGCTCAAACGGACACCAGATTCCATGGTTTAAAAGATTCCAGGGCTACCTTGCAATTGTTGGGCCTGTATGTGCTCCTCAGTCTTCAAGGAAATAGTTTTGGCCACGTCAGCAGCAACCTTGGTTCCAAGGGCCTCCTCACTTTTCCTTCTATAGGAAAAGAGATATGGATGGATTTCAGTCGCTGTCACCAGGCCATAACTCCCTCTTCTGCGCAACCTGGAACCTCGCATTGCCCCAGAGATCAAAGGCAGCAGTTTTGAGGGTGCGCCTGAGGACAACGTCCCAGTCTCAATACAGGATCCACACAAGGAAGTCCCTGTGGACTTGCAAGGAAAAGGATTTTATTCCCGCTATTTTCTCATTTGCAAAGCAAAAGGCGAGCTCAGGCCCATTTTAGACCTCTGACTTCTCAACATACTTCAAAAGACAAAGTTCCGCATGGTCTCCCTAGCCTCCATTATCCCTTCCCTGGATCTGGAAGACTCTTGTGCCACCCTTGATCTAAAGGACATGGATTTCCACATTTCATTCTTCCCAGGGCACAGAAGATTCCTAAGGTTTGTGGTGAGTCATAGTCACTACCAATTCATGGCGCTGCCCTTTGGACTTTCGTCGGGAGTGTTCACCAAATGCATGGCAGTGGTGGCCATGCATTTGAGGTGTCAAGGTGTAAAATTTATCCCTACCTGGACAATTGGCTAGTCCCAGGCAAGTCCCAGTTCCAGGTGCAATGCAGTCTGGATCTGGTCATCAACATTAGTCACTGATTGAGCCTGTTGATATACCAAGCAAAAGTCAACATTATCACTGATCCAGCATATAGAGTTTATTGGAGCGGTGTTTGACTCCACATGAGCTGAAGCTTTCCTCCCAGACGCTTGTTTTTGCTCCATGGTGACCCTTATCAGGGACATTCAAATATCTCCACTCACCTCGGCTCGGACATGCCTGCAACTTCTGGGCCACATGGCAGCTTGCACTTATGTGGCGCTACATGCTTGATTGCGCCTCAGACGTCTTCAGTCATGGTTGGCTTCGGTCTAGTCTTCGAGCAGAGACAGTTTGAACCAAGTAGTGAAAGTTCTCTCGCAAGTACTCCCTTCCTTGAACTTGTGGTCCAGCCCTCTCTCTGTTTTGCAGGAAATGTCTTTCAAGAGCCTAATCCCTTCAGTAACCCTGGTGTCCAGTGCTTCGAACCTAGGTTGAGGTGCTCATATCAGTAAAGGTGGTAGCACGTAGGGGACTTAGTCCCAAGAAGATTTGCAACCTCCACATAAACATCAAGAAGCTCAGATTGATGAGACTGGCATGCCAAGTTTTCCTTCCCTACATGAAAAGTGAGGTACTACAGGTCCTGATGGAGAACACTGCTGCGGAGATGTTTTACACCAACAGACAAGGTGGCGCCCGTTCCTTGGAGTTGTCAGGAGGCTATGAACCTGTGGGGACCTGGCTAATCTCAAAATTTCCATATTATGGCTTTCTCACCTGCCAGGGGTCAGGAACACCATGGCAGACAGGCTCAGCAGTTTTTCTTACCTCACCACAGATGGTCACTTCATACTCAAGTTGCAGCTACTCTTTTCCAGAAGTGGGGAGCACCCCAAGTGGATCTCTTCACATCCAGCCTGAACAAGAAATGCAAATAGTACTGCTCCATCTGCGGATTTGGTGAGTGGTCTCTGTCCGATCCCTTTCTCCTTTCATGGTCAGGGACCCTCATGTATGCATTTCCTTCGACACTGTTGATACACAAAGTCCTGTTAAAGATCAAGAAGGACACGGTAGATGTAATTCTCATAGCACCAGCATGGCTGAGACAGCATTGATTCAGCTCCCTGCTAGAACTCTCAGTTGCCTCCTCTCCTGCCCCCTGCCCCCCAAAAAAACAGCTTCTGCATCGCCCAGTCTTTCTATTACAGGACAGGGGCCAGCTACTACACCCCGACTTGACATCCCTACATTTGACTGCATGGAGCCTGAATGGCTAAACAAGAATGAGCAGGAGTAGTCTCTCAGGTCCAAGAAGTTTTAATGGGGAATAAGAAGCCTTCCACCAGGGCATCTTATTTAGCCAATTGTAGTAGATTCTCCAACTTGCCATTGATCCAAGGGCTTCCACCTCTGTGAGCCTTGATACAGTTAATTCTGGATTATCTACTGTATCTTAAGCAGAAAGGACTAGTGATCTCATTGATAAAGGTCCACCTTGCACTTAATTTGACCTCTCCCACACCCACCCACACAAGGGAGCTTGGTTTTCTCCCACTGCATGACAGGTAGATTCCTTAATGGCTTAGAGAGGCTTTTTCCGCAGGTCCGGGGGGAGAGGGTGTGTGTGTGAGAGAGAGAGAGAGAGAGAGCGACTGACCGACCGACCCACCCCGAATTTCGTGTGGGTACAACTTACAGGGCCCCCCTTCAAGCCTGTAGCAACTTGCTCCTTTCATGGAAAGTAGCTTTCCTAGTGGCTATTACCTTGGCATGCAGAATCTGAATTGCGAGCTTTCACTTCAGACCACCATACTTGTTTTTTTATAAGGACAAAGTCCAGCTGCGGTCACACCTAGCCTTTCTGCCTAAAGTTGTCTCCCAATTCTATAATACCAGGCCATTTTCTTACCAGTGTTCTGTCCTAAGACAGGAGTGTAGATGACACACCCTCAGTGTTAGATACCTTTTATATTGACAGAACTAGACCCTTTTGTAAGACTTCCCAGTTTTGTGTGTCTAGTGGAAAGAATGAAGAAATCATCTGTTTCCTCTCAAAGTATCTCTTCATGGATATCTTCATATATCAAGATTTGCCATGAGCGAGTGAACTTGTCGCCACCAGGGTTGTTCACAGCTTGCTTCATCAGGGCTCAAGCCTCATCAGTGCCTTCCTAGTGCAAGTACCAGTACAAAATATCTGTAAAACTGCTATCTGGTTCTTGGTACATATCTACATCCCACTATGCCATAGGGCAGCAAACTTCAGGATGACCCCAGCATTGAGAGAGCAGTTTTACAGTCAGCACATCCATGAACTTCAACCCCATCTCCAACAGTACTACTAGTGAGTCACCTAGAATGGAATCAACATGAGCAAGCGCTTGAAGAAAAGACAGCTGCTTAACTGTAATAACTGTTGTTCTTCGAGATGTGTTGCCCATATCCATTCCCTGACCCACCCCGTCCCTGCCATTGGAGTTGTCGGCAAGAAGGAACTGAAAGGATGGGGGAGCCAGTGGTGCCTCATATACTGCAGCATAAGTGCGCAATGCTAGGGGGGTGCCGGAGCCAGCCCTACAATATTGCTAAAGGAGAAAAAATTCCAGTAACCATGTATATAGGTGCGCGCACACATGTGCAACACATCTTGAAGATCAACAGTTAACTACAGGTAAGCAAACCACCTTTTTCTGTGCTGACTTGCAAATCTACCTTTTCATTCCTGATCTCTCTCTTGATTCAGTCAGGCATCTCTGCCTCCTTTTAAAAACTATCCAGGATAACTGATGTGCACAACATAGAAGCAGTACCTTCTTTCATATCTTCATAGTTTGTCAACACTTCCCAGGACATGACTTTTTTCTTACAGAAACTTTCTCCAGCATGTCATTCTGGGGTTGGCCTTTGTAATTTGGCAGGACCATGCAGCTGCATTAAACTGACCATTTACAACTGGCTGCTCTACCTCCCTCTCTTCCAACCATCATGCTTGTCCTTCTGGTTTTCCCTTGATTTTCCTTTCTAATTCCTGAGAATTCATATATGTTGTCGTCAGCTTAAACTTAACATGGCCATAACTCTCCCCACATTGTCACTGAACCATAACCTCAGGGGTCCTATTTCACCCAGCTCATCCAGGCACTATTCAAATTCTGCTGCTGTGCTTTCGCAACATTTCTAAGATTCTCCTCTCCATACTCTTATCCAGGCTCCTGTTATCTTCCACAATTTCTCTGGTTTCCTTGATAGCTGCTTCATGCCTCTCCTTTCAACACAGAGCTCCTGAGATCACCTTGGTCCATCATTCTGACCATGTCAACCTCAAACCTGTGAATCATCTGTTTGGCTCTCCATTCCATCACCAATTCAAATTTAAGCCTTCAAGGCCCTTCACTACTACCCCTCCTTACTCATTTGACTCTCACTTGTCATGATTCCAAGGATTCACTTGTCCCACAACCACCTCTGCTTATTTTCCCCTCCACAACACCCAATTATGCATAAATCACCCAAGTCTTTAAGGTAGAGCAACAGGTTCCTTTTGTAACTTTTTTCCAGTGTAGCCCATCAGCACCCTCCACTGACCAGCCTAATGCATTGCAGCCACATTGCTTCCCTGTTTTCTGCATCTGTACTCGGAGCAGAAGTATCTTCAGAGCACTTCGTGGCAGGCTGAAAAAACAAACAAAGAGTTGGAAGTCTTTCTGTTCTGTAGAATGAGTTTGAAAGACTGTCTTAACACGATGAAAACAGTAGCCAAAATAGTTCAAAGGCTTTTTCCCTCTGAAAGACAAACCTAACACATCTTTAGCAGGTTACAAGCAGAACTTAAATAGTTTAACCTTTTGTCTGAAAAGTAAATTGTAGTAAAACACTGTCTATGTGAATCTCTCTGCAGGCTGGCTACATCCCACCATAAACAAGCATAAAAGAAAGACTTGGAGCAAATCTTTCCAGGCTGGCTATACTCATCATGGGAACAAATCAAAGAAAAATAAACTTATTTTCTTCACTAACTTTTTGCCTGCTGGTGTGGTACAAACCTTTCCAAGGCCCACCACACAGGATGGTCTCCCCACTCCCAGCAGTAATAGCATCTGCCTTCCTGTTTCAATATTTGCTCCAGGCTGTGTTGCTTGAAGGCTAACAGGCCCTAGCTGACTCTGAATCTATTCATTAATCCTTGTCTGTCCAGCTTGGAGCCTTGTGACTTCTTTCCTTGTTCATATCCGCAACTGTACTCGGCCCGTTAGGGATAGTATATCCTATCACAGCAATGTTTCCCCAGACCTCTTAATTACTCTGTTATCTGCTAAACCATTTAAGATTTTTAAGCAGGTTTGGCATTGTCTACTTGCATTAATAATGCAGTTGTCTCATCTCTGTTTTTTTATGTTGGTGGAGAAAAAAGATTCCACTGCCAAGAGAGAAACTCTAAACCAGTGGTTCCCAGCCTGTGGCCTAGGGGCCAGAAGTGTCCTACGGGGGCTTTCAGAGTGGTCCGCCACTCCCATCCCACTGGCTGCAGAAGTGAACTGCTGCCTAAGGACCAAGGCGGAGTGTGTTACCACATGGCTAAAAGACCAGTGCGGGTTCCTTGCTGCAGCCAAGGGGAAGAGAGATGAACGCTCCCCTCCCCTTGGCTGTAGCAGGGAGCATGGCAAAGCGCTTCACCTAGGTGCTGGTGTCCCTGCTGGAGCCAGGGAGGAGGGTAGCACTGATCTCCCATCTTCCTGGCTGCAGAAGGGATGCACTTGGCATCTGATGAAGTGAGTTAAAGCCCACGAAAGCTTATGCCTGTAAAAAATAAATTTTAGTCTTTAAAGTGCTACAGAACTCTCGTTTTTACATCCAAGAAAGACATTTGTTTAGTGCAAAACTCTCTAAACCTCTGTGCAAAACTTTGAAAGTGGAAGATGATGCTGTAGGCTGTCCTCCACCCATGCCGAGTAACAAGGATTCAATGCAGCAGGTCTATTTGCCATGATAAGCACTGTTACAGTATTTCATGAATGATATCAGGTTTTGGTGAACATCATGCTTCTCTGGATAACTTAAATCTCTTACATGAAGTTGGACCATCCTCTTCATCGGAGACTTAAGTAAGATTTGTGAATGGCCCAGAGACATTGAAATGGGTGACTTTGATGCTGGGGAAGGACATGGAAATAATTCTTACCTTGGTTGTTCTACATTGAAAACTTACATTGGCATAGCTATACTGCTTCTTCTAGTGATGGTCCCTTTTGTATTCCACTGGTGGTTAGGCATGTGCACCATGTGCCCAGAGTCAGAGAATTTGAAAGTAGTGTCCGTTGCTCTGTGCATGCGACCTGGCTCATCTTATCCTTCTGACTGAGTCAATAAAGGCTGGATAAGATTTCCCTCTTCATTGCTGGATGAAGCAGTGGCTGCAGCATTCCCTCCAGATTACTTTAGGCAATTTCATGAACTGTTGCAGAGTCACAGGGGAATGCCAAATTCCACTGGAAGAAATCCAGGACCCCCAGCATAAGCTGCTTGACATTCTCCACACTTCAGGACCAGCCAGAATTGCACTGCCTGTTAACAAGACTATTCTGAAACCTGCCAGGACAGCATGGCATACCCTACTACATGCACAGCTACCCCAAGGGAGGCCAAAAAGCATTATGTTCCTAAGGAGTCTGGCACCCTACTCCAAACACCCTAGTTGTCCAGGTGGTGACTGAATGAGCCAAGCAACAGCACCCTCGATTGGCACCTACTGATGGGAGGACAAATATTTGGATCTTTTGGGACATACGGTATTTTTCTCAGCTAGCCTTCAATTCTGGATCGCACACTTTAAGGTATTATTAGCCGAGTACGACTTCCTGAATTACAGTAAGTTCCAGGAATTTACTGACAGCCTGCCACAACACAACTGGACTCGTTTTTAGGTGCTTATTAAAAAGGGGAAGCTGGTAGCCAGAACAACCCTCCAGTCAGCAGCAGATACCTCTTTCAGGGTCTTGCTGCAGCCATAGTTGTGCGTAGGGAGTCTTGGCTCTATTCCTTTGGTTTCCCGAAGGAAGTACAGAACACTGTTGAAGATCTTCCTTCGATGAATTACTTTTTTTAACCAAAAGAACAATTAATCGCTGCATTTCCTCAAGGACTCCAGAGCCACCCTTCACTCACTGGGCATCTGTACTTCTGCCTTGAAGTGCAGATTTCTTCTCCCACCATCCACCCAATGCTACAGGTCCCCCCAGTTCTACTTTGAGGCCTAATGAGCCTGTGAGGATCTGCCAAAATCTTGCCCTGGGGGCCTCCTTTGCAAGCTTTGACCTTGCAGCTACAACCTCCAATTAAGTATTTCTGAAGTGACCCTGAGTGCTGCCAACAACTATATCTGGCATTCACAACCATCTTATCCCCTTTGGGAGTCATTTAGCACTCTTTCCTCACTTAGAGTGCAATAACAATGAACATAGACTCATAGGTCAGAAGGGACCAATGTGATCATCTAGTCTGACCTCCCGCACAAGGCAGGCCACAAAACCCTACCCATACACATTTATAACAACCCCGAACAAATGGATGTTGAACAGCAGCACTTGCAGTATGAGAAGTTGAAAGGTAGGGAAGTCTTACATCCAGTCAACATGGGGATAGCTGCAGTATGTCACCTCAGGAATGATAGAGAAAATTTCTAGACACATTAAATGTTTCTTAGAGCAGCTTTTCCTAGGACCTACAAGGAGAGAGGCAATTATTGGTTTAGTTCTAAATAGAACACAGGATCTGGGCCAAGAAATGGATATAGCTGAGCCGCTCAGTAATAGCGACCATAATTTAATTAAATTTAACATCCTTGTAGGGGGGAAAATGCCAAAGAAACCCACCATACTAGCATTTAACTTCAAAAAGGGGAACCACACAAAAATGAGGAAGCTAGTTAAACAGAAATTAAAAGGAGCACTCACAAGGGTGAGATGCCTGCAAAACACATGGAGACTATTTAAAAACACCATAATAGAGGCTCAGACTAAATGTATACCTCAAATTTAAAAAAATAGTAAGAGGAACAAAAAAAAATGCCACCATGGCTAAACAGCAGTTAGGTTAGAGACAAAAAAGCATCCTTTAAAAATTGGGAGTCAGTTCCTAGTGAGGAAAATAGAAAGGAGCATGACACTGGCAAGCAATGTATAAGTATAAGGCAGGCTAAGGGAATTTGAAGAGCAGCTAGCTAAAGGAACAAACTCACAGGAAAAATTAAGTACATCAGAAGTAGGAATCCTGCCAGTCAGTGGGTCCACTGGATGATAGAGGAGCACACACAGACAAGGCCATTGCAGGGAAGCTGAATGAATACTTTGCATCAGGCTTTATTGCAGAGACTATGGAGGAGACCCCCACATCCAAGTCATTCTTTTTAGGTGACAAATCTGAGGAACTGTCCCAGATTGAGGTGTCAGTAAAGAAGATTTTGAACAAATTGATACATTAAATAGTAATAAGTCACCATGATCAGATAGTATTTACCCAAGAATTATGAAGGAACACAAATATGAAATTCCAGAACCACCAACTGTGTGCGATGTAACCTAGCATTTAAATCAGCTTTTGTACCAGATGATTTGAGGATAGATAATGACACCAATTTTTTAAATTAAAAAGCTCCAGAGGTGATTCTAGAAATTCTAGGCTGGTAAGCCTAACTACTTCTTTGAGAGCTGGTCCCTGTGTGGATTTCAGACGTAGGTGTGCATGCACTAGAGCTGGAGCTGTTCAGAACAGGGTCTGTTGACCCAGATTTATGACTCTTGCTGTCCATGTGGCATGTTGGAGGTCTTATGTGGCTGTGCGGGTCGATGCCCCCTCAGTTTTCTCTTATTGCTGCATGGCTAGAGTTGGACCTTTCCTCTTTTCCTTCTGGAAAGCTATGTAGCTTCTCTCTCTCCAAATTTTATTAGATAGTATAGTTTTAGTGTTTATACCTGTAGTTATAGTTAGTGTGTTAAGAAACCCAATAGTTTCCAATTTCTCTCTTCCCTGGGGTGGTCCACCCTGTTCAGAGGATTATTCCCATACAAGCTGGGTTCAAGAACTGTGTCTCATGCCCACAATCATTCTCGGTGAGCGATGAGCACCAACGCTCCCTTTAGAACCTGTGAGGTGAGAGAACTTAAGCTCAAGAAACGCCTTATGGAAGAAGCAGTGTGTCAGCATGTGCACCCTGACGTGCGATACACAGAAAGATTCCCCCACCCCTCCGCCAGTGGTGACATCCTTGTCATGATGACGTGACCCATCCAAGATTATGACGGGAACCCCTTTCTACCAGCCCACCCCAGACATTATTCTTACGATAGATGCCTTGCTCGCAAGCTGGAACGCCCATGTTCAAGGCCAAACGGTGCAAGGATTGTGATCCCCCAGAGAGGCTAGAATGCACATTAATGTCCTAGAGCTGAGGGCAGTCCAGTGCTCCTGCCACGTGCCCCTTTCATGCCTTTGAGGCAAATATGTACAACTCTTCAGACAACATGACAGTGATGGTTTATGTGAACAAACAAAGAGTCAGATCTCTATCCCATTGCCGAAAAGCAATCCGACTATGGAACTGGTGCCTATGACACAAATTATACTGCAGGCAACCCAACTACCAGCTACGGACAATTCCCTAGCAGACATGTTCAGTGACTCCTTTCATTACATCCGGAAATGGGAACTCCACAGCCCCACTCTTCGCAGCATTTTCTGGCAGTGGGGTACTCCCTGGTGGGACCTATTCGCCACAACTGAGAATAGCAAACTTCCCCTCTTCTGTTCCAGAGAAGCTCTGGAACAGGAATTCCAAAGCGATGCTTTTCTCCTCCCATGGGCACTGGGCTTCCACTATGTCTTCCCACCCATTCCGCTCATGCCCAGTCCTGTTTTGCTTTGTGGGGTACCAATGAGAACAGTCATACTCATAGCCCCATCCTGGCCCTGCCAGTATTGGTTCACAGACCTTCTCCACCACTCAACCTCCCCTCCAATCCCTCTTCCTCCCTTGCTGAACCTACTAACCCAGCAACAGTGCCAGATACAACATCCCAACCCGGAACCCCTCCACCTCACAGTCTGGTATTTGGATGGGGCTTGCAAATAGAAAACGCATGCTCCAAACTAGTACCGGACATACTTGCACATAGTCGATGCCTCATGACTAGAACTTGCTGCCAAGCCAAATGGTGGCAGTTCACAAAAACCACCACACCTTGTCAACCATATCTATACCAACTGTCCTGGATTATCTACTCTACCTTTGCCTCTCAGGCCTTGCCCATTCCTCTATAAGAGTACACGTGGCAGCTATTAGCACCTTTTTCCTGCCAGTAGATTGGACTTCCATATTTAGCTCAATTTCTACAGGGCCTGCTGAACACATTCCTTTCTGTAAGGGAACCCACCTGTCTGGGACCTCAGTCTAGTTCATTTAGCTCTTACAAAACCAACATTCGAGCCCCTGCCATCTGCTCACCATGGAGGTAATCTTTCTGGTGGCCATCACCTTGGCCTGACAAGTCAGCAAGCTAACGGCCATGATGGCTGATCTTCCCCTCACAGTGTTCCACATGGTCAGTCTCTCTATGACTCCACCCCATATTTCTTCCCAAGGTGGCCTCACCGTTCCACCTCAACCAGGTCATCCGTATCGCTGTCTTTCCCCAAACCACACTCCCAACAGAGAGCACCCTTTACACTCCCTTGACATGTCACACGCTGGTCTTTTACCACGATCCTACCTGCACTTTCCGAGCCTCACCAAGACTCTTTCTTGCGATAGTGGAGCACTGTCAGGGCCGCACTCTCATCCCAACATATCTCCAGCTGAATCTCCTACTGTATCATGGGAGCGTTACTGCCTTTACTAATTTCTGCTACCACCAAGCATCAAGGCTCATTCTGTGCAGACTGCTACGTCTGCCTTCCTTGTAGATGTCCCATGGCAAGACATTTGCAGAGCTGCAACATGGGCCTCTGTTCACATGTTCACTGCACATTATGCCATTACCTTTTCATCAACTGATGCACCGGTAGGCCATACAGTACTGCAAATCCTCACATCTGCTGAGCCTTAGCACCCACCTCCATACTGGTTACTGCTCACTGTGCTCCTCAGGTCTGGAATCCACATAGGGACCAGCACTCAAAGAACAAAGGGAGGTTACTTATTGTAACTGATGGTTCTTTAAGATGTGCAGTCCCTGTCTGGATTCCAGTCCCACCACCTATCCCCTCTGGTGCAGGCTCAATGCTGGTCAGTAAGAGGAAACTGAGGGGGCATCGATCCACACAGTCACATAAGACCTCAGACCTACCACATGGAGGATACGAGGCATGCACATGGGTCAACCCACACTGCTCAGAACAGCTCCAGCGCATTCACATCTGGAACCCAGATAGATCTCAAAGAACCATCAGTTACAGTAAGTAACCTCCCTTTCAGTAGCAGGCAAATTGGATAAAACTATAATAAAAATTTTATTTTATTTTTTTAATCAGGCGCATAGACAAGATATATTGGGGAAGAGTCAATGTGGTGTAAGTCCAGAACTGACTTAAGAGTTACAAAGGGATCTCACAAAAGTGGCAACAAAATGGCAAATGAAATTCAATATTAAGTGCAAGGTTATTCACATTGGAAAATATAATCCCAACTATATATACAAAATGATGGGATCTAAATTAGCTGTTATTGCTCAAGAAAGATCTTGGATTCTTTGAGGGTAGTTCTCTAAAAACATTTGCTCAATAATAAGAGAAAATATCATAATGCCAGTATATAAATCCATGCAATATTCAAGGTGTGGATGTACCATGAAGTTCTGGTCATCCCATCTGAAAAAAGATACATTAGAATTGGAAAAAGTACAGAGAAGGACAATGAAAATTATTAGGGTTATGGAAGAGTTTAAAAAGATTGGGACTGCTCCGTTGAGAAAAAGAGATGACGGGGGAATATGATAGACATCTATAAAATCATGAAGGGTATGGAGAAAGTAAATAGGGAAATGTTATTTACCCCTTCACATAAAACACGAAGTAGGGGTCACCCGACAAGATTAATAGAAAGTAGGGCTATCAAACAATTAATTTAATTGCAATTAGTTGCGAGTTTAAAAAAAGTTAAAATTGCAATTAATTGCAATTGTGCTTTTATACAATAGAATACCAATTTAGATTTATTTTTATTACAAATATTTACACTAAAGATAAGAAATAGTACTTTTCAGTTCACCTTATTACAAGTATTGTACAATCTCTCTATTGTGAAAGTGCAACTTAAAAAATGTAGAATTATTTTACATAACTGCATTCAAAAACAAAACAATGTAAAACTTTAGAGCAATTTGGAGTTGGAAAATCCACCATGGAGGTTGCTGTGATCCAACTATGCAGGGCCATTAATCGCTTTTGTTTAGTATGGATGTGACTTTGGGCCATGTGCAGGAGATACTGACTGGTTCTGCCTCAGTGGGGTTCCCTTATTGCAGTGGGGCAATAGATGGAATGCATATCCCTATCTTGGAACCAGACCACCTTCCCACAGAGTACATAACTATGGTGTTAAAGCACTTGTGGATGAATGGGGTCTTTTTACTGACATTAACGTGGTATGGTCCGGGACAACGCATGATGTGCATATCTTTAACAAGCCTGTTCAGAAAGCTTTGAGCAGGGATGTTTTTCCCAGATCGCAAAATCACCGTTGGAGAAGTTGAAATGCCGGTAGTGATCTTGGGACACTCTTTCTGCTGTGACCCATGAAGCCAGACAGCTGAACAGCAACAGGGAGCACTTCAGTAGGCTCAGCAGGTGCAGAACAGTGGTTGAATGTGCCTTTGGCCACGTGAAGGGCCAGTGGCGCAATTTACTTACTAAGTTAGACCTCTGCAAAAGAAATATCCTCATGGTTATAGCTGCAGCCTCTGCGCTTCATAATATCTGTGAAGCAAACGGGGAGGAGCTTCCCAAGAGTGGGGCATGGAGGTGGATGTGTTTGCTGATTTTAAGCAGCCAGATACCAGGGCTGTAAGAAGAACTCAGTGGCGAACTGTGTGGCTCAGGGAGGCTTTGAAAAACCGTTTTAATAATGACCCACAGTAACAGGTTTTGCTTTTGTGTTGTGCCTGCCAGTGTGGTGTTTGGCACCCTGCTCTGAACCTTGCTCTGACTGCTGAGTGTGTAATAATGTAACATTGGAAATGCACCTCTTGCTTTGATCTCAGAATGATTCCCAGCCACTGGAAACACTTAACCCCATTCCCTTTCCAGAGCTGTGGAGAGAACCTAAGAGGCCTGCTTCCCATTTCCACCTAGTCTAACTACTGTACCCTACTTCCTTGCCAAAGCCAGACAAGTCTCTGTCCCACCTGTAGCATGAGCTGGGCGGCGGGCACGTTGGGGGTGCTGCATCTGCCTCCTCCTGGGCAGGAGGGGGCCCTGAGAGCACAGCTTACCCAGGCATCGCCCAAGGGGGGCAGCCACTGGGAACCATGTGTACCACCCACTTCTGCCTAGGGGAGAAGGAGGGTCCCCACACTCCATTCAGCCCCTGGCTCCTCCAGTGGGACTGGTGGTGAAGGGGGATTGCTTAATGCAATGGTCCCCCTCCCAGAAAATGGGCTGAGAACCAGCAACTCCTTCCCCACTGGGGTGCTCACCCACAGGCTGCTGAATGTGAAGGGAGTGGGGGTGAGTGGTTACAGAGAAGCATGGCTGGGACCTAGAACTGCCACATTCTATCCACAGTTCTAGTTTTGACTCCGTTACACATCATTCACATCCCTTCCAGTTTTGGTGCCTCAGTTTCCCTATTAGTCCAGCTCCCTTTCACTCTTTTGAACTAATAAAGATGAATAAAGTTTCAAAAAAAAAAGGACTTTTATTGCACACATGCATACAAACAATTATTTGTACGGTAGAAGTAAACTTTACAAATACAGGGGAATAAACGTGGGGGGAGTTCATCTTTTAAAAAAACCAAGAACATAGACTGCCCGTGCTTCTCATGCATCGCTGTAGTTGAGGCTGTGCTTGTCTTTGCCCTTATCCTGCCGTGGAATGGTGGGAATAATGCACTGGGTCCTGATGCCAAGTGGATGTGGGGGGATAGGGCAGTGCTTGAATGCAGTTCTAGATGGGCTACAGCGGGGAGTCTACCTTCAGGGTGTTTCTCCTAAAAGTCAACCAGATGCCTCAGTATGCCTTTTTGGTTCTTCAGAATTTGCCATTATCTCCTGCTACATGTCATACTCATTCTTCTGAGCTTTTCACTTGTTCATGTCTGTGTCCATTTTTTCTGAGAGCGGTCCTCCATGCTCTCTACTCAGTGTCTGCTGTTTCAGAGACCTGAATGATCTCTACAAATACGTCATTGCATGTTCGTTCTTCTCCTAATCTGGTTCAGCGTCTCCGGAGGTGTGAAGTGAGAGTTGAAGGCCACATTCTCAAGCGCAAAACATACAATGCACCGAGGCACCATTGTCAGGTCACAGTCAAGCTATAATGCACACTTGCTATATTTAAATCACTCCCTTGAATCCAGGCAAGTGTAGAACAGTACATTTTCATTTCAGCCAGGTATTTATTGAACTGGTTAGCTGTCCCAGACAGGGTGAGTACAACTGGAGGGACAAGAAGGGGGACAGAGGCACTATTGCTTGCAGTTAGGGCAGTTGAACTCAATACTGGAACTGTTCTTCGAGTGCTTGCTCTTGTTGATTCCAAGTTCGTGTGTGCATGCTACAAGCACGGTCATCTGAAGGCTTTTCCCTTAGTGGTACCTGTCAGGTCAGTCCAGGTGCCCACTGGAGTCATGCCACCATGGTGCCATATATAGAGCTGCCACTTCAGTTCTTTCTTGCTGCCTGTGATAATTGCTGGAGCTCCTCTGCTCTCTTGTTTCGGCAAGCATTCCGATAAGTATTCTGGTATCTTGCAACACAGATACCTGTAAATAGATTAGTTTAGAAAACAATAGTTAGTAGTTCAAGTTAAGTGGAGTGGGGAGCTCTCTTATTTCCTCCCCTCCCAGGGAGTAAGGGCATGTCTGCCATAAGTTTATGCTCAAGGGTGGGGGGGAGAGAGAGACACACACACACACACACCCCCGTTTGATGTGTCTATCACATCAGACAGGCCAGTGTAGAATTTGTAGAGATTTCTGACCCAAGACTAAGAAGGAGAGAAGGGTCCAACTGAAGCACCTACTCATGGAGGCAGCTCTCCGCCCCCGACCAGTTGGACCCCCAGCACCTTGTTGCAGAGCACACTGCCCTCAATAAGGGAGCCGTCAACACCAAAGAGAATCTCAGTATCCAGAGGCTCCACAGAGAACTGCCACAGGGCACTCACGGTGAGGTTGACAGCAAAAGGCAGCGTGCTGGATAAGTACTCTCAGCTTCCATCCCATCTGAATCAGTGCAGTCAATTCCAGGCCCACTGAAGTGAGTGTCAGGATCCCATCTGGCCTTCCTCCCGAAGGTGGTCTTTCAGTTCCAAACAAGCCAAGACATATTCTTCCCTAAACCACAATCCCATAGCAGGGAATGAGATCTCCAATCTGTAGACAAAATACCAGATGGAATGAAGGGTCGCAGTGTCTTAGAGGATCTCATCATGGATCATGTCCTATGTTAGGACCTGCTACAAGCTGAAAAGCAACCAGCCCCAACACTGACAGCATGGTCTGTGAGGGCACAGGGCCCCTCAGCAGTGTTCCTGGCACATGCCCTTACACGAGATCTGCAGGGCTGCAATGTGGTCATCAACCTACACATTCACCTCGTATCATGCCATCACCCAACAAGCTATGGATGATGCAGCATTCGACAGAGCAGTGCTTCAATCAGTGATTCCAGGAGCTCCACTTAAAAATGGTTTTATAACTTTTGTTCTTCCAGATGTATTGCTCACGTCCACTCCAAGACCCACCCGCTTACCCCTCTGTCTGAGCCAGTCGGCAAGAAGGAACCAAAGAGGTGGCAGGTCTTATATATAGGGCCTTATATATGGCCTTATATACGGTCATAGTTGCAAGACTTTAGGGGGTGACTGGGCCAACTGAACGGGTACCGCTAGGGAAGAGCATTCCGATGACGGTGCGCACACACCTACTTGGAATGGACGTGAGCAACATGTCTCGAAGAACAACAGTTTTATGAAAGGTAGGTAACCTTCCTCCTCTCCCCCCCACAATACACACAAAGGTGACTAGCTGTTATCTCACTCCTAATGGTAATGGAGACTACTACAGAGCGTGTCCGTATGCTTCTAGCCTGTTTGCTGCAATCATGCCTGGCAAATTAATGCAGGAGTGATGTGGGAAAGTTGGAATGGTGGAAGAAGTTAAGGCAGGCCTCCGCAGAAACCTCCTGCAACAGATTGCAGAGTACCTCCAGGAAAGTTTCCTTGAGATCTCTATGGAGGATTCGATTCACTGGACATCCTGGTGTGCATAAATAATCTGTTTTGCAGGGCCCCCTTTGCCTATTTGTGCCAGGCAAATAAAAGCAGATAGTCACTCTCCCTGCACTGGCTATTTCAAGAAAAATAGCAAATGAGAAGATGTGCCCTGACAATATTAATGCAAACTGCATACTTACCAGAGGGTCCTTCCCCAGCATCATGCCTATGCATGCGGGAGTTCTGCAAGTGGCTGGACTGCTCTGGGGTTACAACCAGGTCCTGACTCTCTGAGACAATGGATACCCACTCGCCGGTCTCCCACTCTCCATCTTCCCAGTGTTGCTTGTGGTGGCCTGTGATTTCTACTCGTACAAGGTATCCACGTAACTCTTTGCGGGGTGGGGTCTCTGCAGAGTATGGCATTGTAGCTCCTTGTAAAAGCAGCATGTCTGCAGCACTGCGCCAGAGTGACTGCTTGCTTTCTGGTATGCCTGATGCAGCTCACTGGCCTTATACAGAATTGCTGAGGGTTCCTCTGGTAGCCCTTCTGCTCCTAGAAGTTCACGTTTCAGGGGCTGTATCTGAGCTGTGCCTGGACAGCCTTTTCTCCCCTCAGACCCAGGAGATCCACCACCTGCTGTGTACGCCAGTCAAGAGTGTGTTTGGAGCATGGCAATAGCATGCTCTGTGTCAAACAGGAAATGGAAATTCAAAAATTTGCTGTCCTTTAATAGGGGAAGGGCTTTTTCCCGTGTACCTGGCCGTTGGCCAGTGGAGTTGAAAACCGACCAGAGCAGTCACAGTGGAATGTCGAAACACCTCCTGAAGGTCAGTTAAGTCAACATAGGTTGACCGTGTAGATACTGCATTGCTTACCTATGTTGACTTAACCACTATGCCTCTTCTGAAGGTGGAGTTAAGTTGAGGTAGTGGGTGAAACTCTGTAGTGTAGACTAAACCTAAAATTCTCCCACACCAGCATCAACTTTCTGGACACCACAATTGCTACAGGCAACTATAACCCACCAAGCAATGTTATCTACAGTCAGGCATTCAGATACCACAAAATATGTTCCCAGGAGAAAGTCCAGAATATATACGTCAACACACTTTAAAACCAAACAAGGATGCTCCACCAGAGAAGTAGATTGCATCATGGAATGGGCCACCCACATATCCTAAGAGAACCTGCTGGAGGGTAGGGGGGGGTACTGACTACGCTCCCCTACTTGTCACCTACCATCCCACACTAGAATGTGTAGGAGGGTATCATTAAACAATTACAACACATACTTGATGTGGCCCATGTGGCCCGTCCGTGCCTAAGGTAGCCCACATAAAAATGCTAAGGTCAAGGCAGGCTGCAAATGAAGAGCAGATTCTCCCAGAACTGGTGGGTAACACTGAAGTTAGATTCCCCGACCAGTAACAAACGGTGCTCCTAATTTCATATTGGTTATCAAGAAGCTACAAGAAGTACACAGCTCCCTTTATTGTATTTCAGTCTCTGTCTCCCAATCAACAGCTAGGTCTAGTAAAGAGAAATGATGTGAAATTCTGTTTCCTTTTCCAAAATGTTCTCCTGATCCCCAAAGGGTCAGTCACATTACCGGATTAATATTGGTTTAGATCTTAGCCAAAATGCTACACTGCCAGCCAGTCCTTCAGTAGCTAAAATTAAAGGTTTATTAAAAAAAAGGAAAGAAACAAGGAGAGCGTATTTATTTCCCTGGGCTCATTGTATAGGTGATGACCCTTGATGAGTCCTCAGTGATGACACTAATCTACCTGGGGGGCGTAACCCAGTAGCACAGCACAAATTTTTGGATACAGATATATCCTAGATATCCATAACTTATAGTACAAAGATGATAGATAGACATTATCATACTTAACAAATTATAACTTTTCCAATGGTACCTGACATGGCATATCTTGTAAGAATCATTGCAGTTGTTACATTGGTGTTAATAATATTATAAATGATCACCCCTAACCCAGACAGTGTCACAGACCACAATTTGAAATAAATCTTTCCTGATTCTCCTCTTCTGGCCTTCAATCAACACCCTCTCCGCCAACCTCTTCAAGCTAATCAGAAGCAAGCTCCCCACAGGACAAGACACACCAACTGAAAGTGGCATCAGATCTTGCCATAGCAGATGCCAAATCTGTAGACCTACCTCCACGGCTACGATGATCAATACAACACACCTTTCAGGATCTAGGGGGTCCTACACATGCCTCTCACAACATGAGGTATACCTCATTCAGTGCACTAAATGCTCCAATGTCTATGTTGGTGAAAAAAGATAGTCACTACACTCTGGAATGAACTCACACAAGAAAATGATCAAACAAAAACACTATATCACCTGTGGGTGAACATTTTTTCACAAAATGGTCACTCCGTATCTGACTGCTTAGTCCTTGTTCTCAAAGAAAATATGCATATAACCTTCAAAAGACAAGCCTAAAAATCATGGACTCATTAAAGACACTTGATTTTATGGTTCATGACAACAATTTGTAACTCACTAATCCACCCTTGTACTATAACCACAAAGGTGTTAACTGTCCACTTCACTCTTGCAACATGTGTTAACTGTATGTTTAAGTCTGTTCCACCTTGCATTTATTTGTGACATTGAGTTCCTTTCCTAGACCTAAAGAAGAGCTCTGTGAGACAAAATCTTGTTTCTTTCACCAACAGAAGTTGATCTAATAAAAGATGTTACCTCACCCACCATATCATTACTGTTGTTTATGGTCTAGTGTTGGATAAGGTGCTTGACTCTGCATGTAGAAGAGACCCAATAGCATGGTCAGCTGACACTTTGTTGGCACATCTTGCTGCAGCTGGATGCTTGATCTAGCATGATCCCAGAGAGGTTCAAGGAGGAGATACCAACACTGAGTGTTCTGTGTATCTGTCTTAAGGATGTGGAGGTATGGGGTGTTTATGCTTTCCAAGGTTTTAGAGGAGTACTTGCTTCTAGTCCAACTGACTAAACACTTAACTGTCAGGGACTTAAGTGGCAGGGCTGTAAGACAGTTGTGTAAAACCAATGTTTTCTCTGTCAGCTTCCTTTGGTTTTATATGAAAGCACTTACAGTGAAAATGAGAAAAAACTTACACTTTGAGAGACTTGTATTTTAATGAGACAAAAGTAGACTCTGGTAGCAATGTCTGCTCTAATAAATATCTCTGTATGTCTTAAATTTGAAGTATTGGTGTTTCTCAATGTTAAACTATAAGAAAGACACCTAGCAAAGAAGACGCACCTAGGCAGATTTCAGAGATGCATCACTGCTAAATAATATGGTTGAAACACTTTACAGAAATTGTTAGCTATGACTCTCATATGGTTTGCCTAAATTAGGAAAAGTTTGCAGTTACATTTGGGTTAGCTAATTCCTATCTAACCATGATGTTCTCAGTATCACTTGTTGAGTTATAAAGGTGTTAACCTGCATCTACATTAGGGCAAACGTGGCTGGGTGTGGTTAAATAATGTATTACCTAATACTGACCCAACATAGCTTCTTCTCCTAAACCAGACGAACCTTTATAGAGAGGGGTTTAAATCTGATAATTAAAGTTCTTGATTTTCATAGAAAATGAAATTATTTAAGTGGCAAAGGCAATGAAACATTAACCGAATAGTTGCTAACGGTGCCTCACTAATTTGGTTCTCGTGAGACCAGGGAGGAGGCTATTCCTTTCTACACAACATTAATAAGACTACTCAATATGAGGTATTCTATTCCGTTCTGGGCTCCTTATTGACAGAACTTACTCTAAAATGGGCAAATACAGTGATAAAAGATATATCCTATAAGGAGACAAGAAAATGGCTAGGTGCATCTGGGAAAAGAAGGTTACTAGAGTCAACTGAATAACCCAGAATATCTCTTTCAGCCTTAAGATCTAGGAACACGTCAATCATTTGGCTAGTACATGCTACTAAACAACAGAGGCTTTTGCTGAATTATCCTGTGAAGGTTGCAAGTTGTTAGAGGTGCATCCAGTGTTCTCAGTAAATTTGAAGTATGCAGTGATCTCTTGGTTAATTCTTAAGCAACATGTAGTTAGTTAATAATTGAAATGGTCAGTTTTAACTGACCTGCAGTTAATGCTATTGCATTTGCCTTACAGAGTGCCTGGTGAAGAATGCGATGGGAACAATAGCATGTCTGTGGAGAGCGGACCTGGGACAAGACTGAGAAATTTACCAGTAATGGGGGATGGTCTAGAATCTACACAAATGTCTACAACGCAGGCACAGGTCCAACCCCAACAAGGCAATACTGTAGGCACTAACCCCCCTCCACCAGAGACCTCCAACCCTAACAAGCCCAAACGACAAACCAACCAACTGCAGTATCTGCTCAAAGTGGTGCTCAAGACACTATGGAAACACCAATTTGCGTGGCCTTTCCATCATCCTGTGGACGCTGTCAAGCTAAACCTCCCTGTAAGTACAGATTGAGAAATTTTCTGCTGCTTCTCAGATTGTACGTTACATGTCTGTGTAAAGCATGAAGTCCTTTGTGTCTTGAGTACTTTCTTCCTCATTCTGAAATCACTGAATCGGTGATTTTAAGGCTGGAGACAGAGGGGGAAATCAATGATTCAGCCAGTTGGATTTTGTGGAGGGGTGGATATTTATAATTAAGAATAATACCCCTTCTGCCTTATGGACAGAAAACACACCAGCAATAAATATTTTGAGTAGTTTAGTATGTGAGGATTATGTTCCTTCCTGTCCCCAAATCCAGATTAGTTAATCCATCTCTCTGGCTGCCAGGCAGCAGGAATCATTAAGGAGACTTGCCAAGATATTTGCTACCCTGGACTTCACTCTTCCCTGCCGCTCAGAATACTTTGCTGTGTTCTGTGTAGTCTGATCTGTGATATTTTGTATTAGTCAGCATAGACCTTGATGGAAGCTAAAATACTCATGATCATTAGTGGAGTGCCTTGGTACTTATATAGCCTACATACTGCCTGCAGCTTTGATTCTTGTGGCCTCCATGCTGTTCAGTAATAGTAAATAATTTCATAAAGGGAGACTTTCAAATATAAATATAATTAATTGGCTGAAAGCCATTTTGCAGCCTCTTTTGTGCATTCATTGCACTTCACTGCTAGATTTCCTTGACTGACATAACACCTTGAAAGGCAAGGTTGGGAGGGGTGGGGAAGGTCATAGAATATGTGATCAGCCTATACTAAAACACCACACAATAGTGGAGAGCCATTGGGAATTCTTCTGGAGAGGGTGCCATGTTAGTGAGGCAGATTTTCTTCCTATCTCATCTGGCAGAGGGAAGGGGAGGAAGAGAATTTGCAAGCGTGATGGGCCAAAAAACAAATAAAGAGGTGACTTTTTTTCTGTATGAGGATTTATCATGCTAGTATGATGTAATAAATCACAGCTGCATCTTTGCTGCATGTATTTTTAGAACTTTTTTCTAATTGTTTAGTGTTTCTTTTGGTTACTTGGTCCCCCCCCCAAACATTTTTGTATAATGGATCTGTCTTAATTCACACTATGATGTGTCCACCTGTCTCTGTTAAATCTGTACATATTTTAAAATATTGTGTTCAGCAAGTCTGAGCATTAAACTGTGTGAGAACTCTGTGGAGGCAAGGATGTTCCCAACCTACCTGTAGAATACACTTAATATACTGGTGCTATAGAAGCAGTATTTTAAGCCCCCTTTTTCTAAACACTATAGGTAGAGCAGGGGTTCTCAAACTTTTTTTGCTGGGACCCTTTTTTTAAACTATTTCAGGCTTTGATGACCTCCCCCAAAAGTGACGAACCCCCATGCCATGCCATTCTACTGCACTGCTGCTGGGGGCAGTGCTGTCTTCAGAGCTGGGCACCCCGCTAGCAGCTGCTGCTTTCTGGACACCCAACTCTGAAGGGTTCTGTCAGCCATGGCTGGGGGCCGACAGCTTGCAATCCTCTTCCCCCATAATAACCTTGTAACCCCCTGGGGGTTCATGATCCCCAGTTTGAGAACCCCTTAGCTAGAGATAGAAGCATCTTCTGCTGCAGTTAATAGTATGCCTTTACAGACAGTAGTAAATATGATGTTCCCTCACTATTCAGTTTGATACTGCTTTGGAAGTATGAATTGTTTGGGTGTGAACATAAGGATGACTTGTTTTCATACTTGATTTCTAGGAGTTTGTTTTCCATTTCAAATCAAATAGCCAGAATTAGAAAGTTTTTGTGGCTTAGTTTGCACATAGTTTACTACTTAGAAATTACACTAGCACTTTGTGCTAGCAAAACCCTCTTACACAAGAAAAAGTACCACTTAGTGCTCATTGTCACACTGTATAGAGGATTCACAATATAAACATTGATGGAGCGGAAATAATATTTCCTTTTTCTTACAGAAGCTAAGTTTAAGGTAGA
The DNA here is from genome assembly GCA_007922155.1 of Mesoclemmys tuberculata. Taxonomy (NCBI): domain Eukaryota; kingdom Metazoa; phylum Chordata; order Testudines; family Chelidae; genus Mesoclemmys; species Mesoclemmys tuberculata. The sequence goes on from ML675652.1 coordinate 8,193,143, forward strand.
GGTTGAAGTTGGAAGGGCAGCGTAGAATTCAGCCCATTCTGAGGTTGGCTACGCTACAGGTGCTACAACAACACAGCTGCAGTACTGCAGCTTCGCCACTGTGATGGAAGCACCTCCTGCATAGATGGAAGGGGTTTTTCCATGAGAGTAGTTAATCCACTTCTGAAAAGAAATATTAGCTGGGTTAATGAAAGAACTCTTCCATCTATCCAGGTAGGCCTAACCATGGTACTCAGGATGCAAAACTTTTCAGAGCCCTGAACTACATAGCTAGGTCAATCTGTTTTAAATGTAGGCCTGGCCTACACTATAAATTTTGATTGATTCCAGCTGCCTCATTGTAAAGCATCCGCAGTTAATATATTGCTTGTGCACATGTATACTTGGCTGCTTGTGTTGGCACTGCAGACATTCACTGAGTCCTATCGCTGTGTGCCAATAAGGAATGACAGAGTAGGTCATGCTATTAGGGGAGTAGCACTATATGTGAAAGAAATAATAGCGTCAAATATAGTAAAAATCTTAAATGAATCAAACTGTACCAAGAATCTCTATGGAGAAAAACTCTATGCATGGATAATATAGCAGTAGGAATATATTACCAACCTCCTGACCAGGATGGTGATTGTGAAATGCCCAGGGAGATTAGAGAGGCTGAAAAAATACAAAACTCAGTAATAATGATGGATTTCAACTATCCCCTTATTGACTAGATACATGTCACCTCAGGATGGTATGCAGAGATAAAGTTTCTAGACACCATTCAGTGACTGCCTCTTGTAGCAACTAGTCCTGGAATCCACAAGGAGAAAGACAATTCTTGGTTTAATTCTAAGCAGAGCACAGAATCTGGTCTAAAAAAATTTAAAAAGCTGAACCACTCAGTAATTGTGACCATAATATAATAAAATTTAACTTCCTTGGGGGGGGACACACCAAAGAAGCGCACCACAGTAGCACTTAACTTCAGAAAGGGGAATTACACATAAATAAGGACACTAGTTAAATGGAAATTAAATTAAAAAGTACAGTCAGAAAAGTGAAATGCCTGCAAGCTGCATGAAAACTTTTTTAAAAAAACACCATAATAGAGGCTCAAATTAAATATATACCCCAAATTAAAAACATAGTAAGAGGACCAAAGCAGTGCTGCCATGGCTAAACAACAAAATAAAAGAAGCAGCTAGGGGCAAAAAGGCATCCTTTAAAAATTGGAAATTAAATCATACTGAAATACATCAGAAGCAAGAAGTTTCCCAAACAGTGGGACCACTGGATGATCAAAATGCTAAACACGCATTCAAGGAAGGTGAGTCCATTGTGGAGAAGCTAAATAAATCTTTGCATTAGTCTTCACTGTAGAGGATGTGATGGAGTTTCCCATACTTGAACCATTCCTTTTAGGTGACAAACCTGAGGAACTGACCCAGATTAAGATGTCAGGAGAGGAGCTTTTGGAACAAATTGATAAATTAAACAGTAATAAGTCACCAGGACCAAATGGTATTCACCCAAGAGTTTTAAAGGAACTTAGAAATGAAATTGCAGAATCACTAACTGTGTATGTAACCTATTTAAATCAGCTTCTGTACCAGATGTCTGGCGCATAAATAATGTGACACCAATTTTTTTAAAAACTCTATAGAGTCGATCCTGATAATTCCAGGCAGATAAACCTAACTTCAGTACCAGGCAAGTTGTTTGAAACTATAGTAAAGAACAGAATTATCAGATACATAAATGAACATGATTTGTTGGGGAAGTGTCAGCATGGCTTTTGTAAAGAGAAATCATGCCTCACCAATCTATTAGAATTCTTTGAGGGTGTCAACAGGGGTCATTCAGTGGATATAGTGTACTTCGACTTTCAGAGCGCCTTTGACAAGGTCTCTCACCAAAGGCTCTTAAGCATAGTAAGCTGTCATGGGCTAAGAGGGAAGGTCCTCTCATTGATCAAAGACTGTTTAAAAGACAGGAAATAAAAGGTAGGAATAAATGTTCAGTTTTCAGAATGGAGAGAGATAAACAGTGGTGTCCTCCAGGGAGCTGTACTGGGACGAGAGCTGTTCATTCTCTTCATAAATGATCTGGAAAAAGGGGCAGAGACAGTAAAATATCAAAATTTGCAGATACAAAAAATATAGTTGAGTCCAAAGCAGACTGTGATGAGTTAGAAAGGGATCTCACAAAACAGGGTGTTGGGGCAAGATAATGGCAAATGAAATTCAAAATTGATAAAGGCAAATTTAATGTATATTGGAAAACATAATCCCAACTATACATACAAAATGATGGGATCTAAATTAGATGTTACCACTCAAGAAAGAGATCTTAGAATCATTGTGGATAGTTCTCTGAAAACATGTGCTCAGTGTGCAGCGGCAGTCATAGAATCATAGAAGATCAGGGTTGGAAGGGACCTCAGGAGGTCATCTAGTCCAACCCCCTGCTCAAAGCAGGACCTGTCAAAAAAGCTAGCAATGAACCATTAAGAAAGCGATAGATAATAATACAGACAGCTATATAAATGCATGGTATATACATACCTTGAATACTGTGTGCAGTTTGGTTGCCCCATCTCAAAAAAGATATGTAAGCATTGGAAAAGCTATAGAAAAGGACAACAAAAATGATTATGGGTATGGAAGAGCTTCCATATGAGGAGAGAGAAAAAGACTGGGACTTTTCAGCGTAGAAAAGAAAAAGAGGGGATATGAAAGAGGTCTGTAAAATTATGAATAGAGAAAGCGAATAAGGAAGCATTATTTATTCCTTCACTTCATACACAAACCAGTGTCACCTAATGAAATTAATAGGCAGCATGTTTAAAACATTATAAAATTAAGTACTACTTCACATAGTGCACTGTGAGTGTGGAGCTCATTGCCAGGGAATGTTGCGAAGTCCAAAACTATAACAGTTCAAAAAAGAATTAAAAAAGTTCATGACCATAGGCATGCGCAGCCTGTTTCATTGGGGTGTGCACCCAGGGAATTTTATTTTTTTTAAAGGTGAGTGGGGTTCACGGCCAAGAGTAACAGGCCTTTTACACCCTGCCGTGAAATCTCACAGCAAAGTGAATTTCGGCAGCAGAGTAGGAGAGTGGGACTCGCAGCGGAGAGTAACGCCGCAAAATCTCGTGTTCCCATGCACTGACACAAGAACTCGCAGAATTTTAATCTCCGCCGCGAGTCCTACTTTCTGGTAGCAGCGCATAGTGCTGTAAGATCTTGCAGTAGTGTGCGCTGCAGCCATGGGCCGGACCAAAAAGGTTTGCACCTGTAGGCCACGTTTGACACCCCTGCATTAGGATGTGCCTGGGCACACCCCATACGCACACTTATGTTCATGACAGACATGTCCATGGATGACAGCCAAGATGTTCAGGGGTGCATCCTTGTGCTCTACGTGTCCCAAGTCTGACAGGCAGAAGCTGGAAGTGGACATGAGGCGATGTATCACTCAATGATTCATTCCCCTCTGAGGCATCTGGCATTGGTCACTGCTAAAAGACAGAATACTGGGCTAGATGGATCACTGGACCGGTCTAGTATGGCTGTTACATTCCTATGTATCTGCGCACAGTGCGGTGGTGTATCATGGGTAGGTCTTCCAGTATGCTCCATGCCGCTTTCTGGCGCACTGCCTTTGGAGAAATTTTGCAGTGTGTTGTGGGTTAGAAACAAGTTGTAGGGATGAACTTGGGACCAAGAATCAAGTTCCTATCATGAAACTTTCTCCATCCCATAATGCCATGGCTATATGGCATAATTTTTGCACTTTTTAAAAAATCCCATAAATCTGTGTGGAGGGCATTTTTTGGTTGCATGAAATAATAAAATTGTGACCCCGGTTCAGTGGTACAAATCTACGATGAGTAGCACTGAGTATTGGCCCTACTTTCAAAAGGCAATTGTGAATTTAGCTGATATCTCTCTCCTGAGGCTAATGAAGGCACAGAGCGCACAGCTACTGCTGGCGTCCCAAAACTGCCTGAGCCCATATACCACTAGCCCGTTTACTACAGTGGTGCCTTCTGAAGTTATCATGGAGTGGCATGAGAGAGTGGCCAACTGTAGAGGAAGAAATCAGACTTTCCTCCCTATAAATGTTAGGAGAGGATTGCAGACTACCATTATGAAAGTTCTTAGGTTTTTCAAGAGGATAGAAAGGATATGTCCCTATGGATATAAACAAACTGCTCCTTATAGGTTGCTCCTCTGCACCTAACTTTACCAGAGAATGAAAAGGAGATAACTCTACCTCTGTTTGTTGTATCACTACTTCTCGTATGAGTAAAACAATGAAAAGTCAATACCTGTGTCCTGCTAAGTCGAGGTTGGTCTGAGCATCATCCTTACATTTACCCAGTATAAGGAAAAATCCATGCATTCGCATATCTCAGGTTCCTTCCTCTGGACTGGACTCATTTGTGCACAGCTGGTGGAATTGGTTAAACTGAGGTGGAGTCTCAAAGAGGTCCTAGTTTGTGGCATAGCTGGACTCCCCCTCACTCCAGCACCTGTCCTCCTCCTCCACCTCGCTGTTTGAGTCAAGGTTCTCTGCCTCAGAATGCTTGGAGGTATTCATGGTGGTTAGTGTGGTCCATGCCAGGTATGGCATGCAGCTTGGTGTAAAGGCAGCAGGTCTGGCCTTGTGGTATGCCTTCTGCCATTCCTTCACTTCCACATGTCGCTGCTGCTGGGCCCTATTGAACCCCTTCACCTGCGTCACTTGTGCAATCTTTGTGCAGATGTTCACATTCTATGGCTGGTCCATAGCTGTGCCTGTGCAGCCTCTTCTCCCCTCAGGTCTAGTAGATCCAATACCTCCTGTCTACGCCAAGCAGGAAAGCATCTAGTATATGGAGCTGGCATGGTCCGCTGGGCAGTTGCATACAACAAAGGAAAGCTTCTCGGTGTGCTTACCTAGGTGGGCAATCAGCAAGGATCTTCGTTTTCTATGATGGAAAACAAAATTCTGATTTAAAAAAAAACCCCATAAAAATCTGAGTTTTTCCACGATTAAAATAAAATGCTGAATTTTATTTTTCTTAGCCATGATATATATAGGTATCAGTTGAACACAATGTTAGATCGATATATTTACAACTTTTAAGTTGACAGTGAGAGCCCTGCCCATTTTGCTGATTGTCTGAATTTTTGATGATCTGATCTGGCCCTGGTCCCAATTAGATTGGATAATTGGGTTTCCTCTGTATATGTTTACATTTTTTCACAAAATGTAAAACTAAAGATTGTCTGTAAAATGAAAATTCAGTGTTTTTTTTCCATAGCAAAAGGATTCCTGGCAATCAGGAAAAAGCATTTCAATATCATATAGAGGTTTTAAAAGGTAAAGTGGTATCTTCTGATCTTGATGCTTGGGTAGTGGAGTTCACAAATGAGACCAGAGCAATCCCTTTGGGGCATGTGGGACAGCTGCTGAAGGACTATTAGGGTTGACATAGGCCATGTAGTGTCTACACTCACTCAGTAGGTCGAACATGGCTCAGTGCTGTTTAAGAAGGTGGTTTTACTACATCAGCATAATGGGGCGACCATGTTGTCCAAAGACCATTTTGAATGTAGACATGCACAACTAGATGGATGCAAAATGACTTAAATCAACCTAACTGTAGTGTCGACTCGGCCTTAGTTACTGCGGAGTGATTGGTGGCTGAGGCAAGAACTCTTTAAGATAGATGAAGCATTCTGAGAATATGGTTTTCATGTAAAAGCTCCCTTATATCTGCTAGGGATTTGGTTAGAGCTGTGATGCCCAACCTTATTATACAGGAGGCCACATTGTGACACACTGGACTCCATGTACACCATTATGGTGTGATTTGTTTCCTTGAACGTGATCATTCATGTTCACCCTTACAGTGTAGCTATGTATTGTCTGGTATAAGGTGTTTTTGTAATGCTCATGACATACTGAACATTATTGTTATGGTAGCATGTTTCCTGCAATATCATACATACGTACAAATATGAAACTCTGCTAGGTCGTATCCCTAAATGTGTGTCTCACGTGGCTTGAATAGATACAAACACAAAGCTGAAGGTACACGCCCCATAGAGGCATGCATACAGGAACAATGGGTTGGCCTGAGCATCTTTGAGCACTTTGGCTCAAGAAGGAACAATCACACCCATTGCTGGATATGGACAATCACTTGACCCCAGGGGATGTTGAGGAAACTTGTTAAAAGAAAGAGGCATCTTAGATTCCAGGGGAGAGCCCTGAGACAATCTTCCAAGCAATATCAAGGACTGGCACCTACCCACGGAGAGGGAGGGGGGACGGGGACAGGTGTCACAACCAGCTGAGGGTAAACTACCTTTGCAGAATGAGAATCTACTGAAACATCAATCTTAGTTTAAGATGCGAGTTATCTTTTAGTTAATTGTGACAGTCTCCTTGATGCATTATTAATCTCTTGATTTATATTAATCTGATTTATATTCACTTAAAATCTTGCTGTAGTCAAAATTATTTGTGTGTTTTATCTAAGACAGTGCACGTAGATTGAGTATGTGCAGAGACCTCACGTAGAGGACAGAGCTGATGCATATCAATTTCTTTGATAAATTGACGGACAAATGTAAATGAGGTTGCAGGTGCAGTGTACAGCACTGAACCCTGCAAGATGGCAATTCCCAGGGTTGCATCTGGGACTGGGGGTGTTTGCTGGGAGTCTATCCCATGAGTGTCTGGCCAGAAGCACGCCATCACTAGGTCAGGAACTGATTACTCACAGGAGGCTGGGTATGGGCTGACCCAGGAGTGGGCAATTCACACAGTAAAGTGGGGTAAATCGGGGCACAGGAGTGAGGAATTGGGGTGACAGCTACTCACAAGTCCAGATTCCGGTGGTAGGGGAGAGGGGAGGGGGAATGTCACACACACAAACCTAAGCACAACCTTGTGTGGGCCAAATAGATTCTACATGCTTCCTTATGTAAACTAAAATGGTGTAAACATGACAACAAAATGCTAATCAATCAGACATTAGTATATTGTGTTGAAGCAGGCTGCGGACATTATGAAATGGTCTGGTGGACCTGTGTTTGGCCTATGGGCCATAGGTTGGGCACCTCTAGGTTAGAGAAATCAGTAAAGTTAGAAGTAAGGAGCATGTAAAAGCTTATTGAAGCTTTGGTTTTATCCTATTGTAGTACCTATATACGTGCACTTTATATACCAGCATTTTTGAGTTTTCTGGGCTTCAAACTGATATTTCTCTCTGATCTCCACAGGATTATTATAAGATTATAAAAACTCCTATGGACATGGGAACAATAAGGAAACGCTTGGAGAATAACTACTACTGGAATGCTCAAGAATGTATCCAGGACTTTAACACAATGTTTACAAATTGTTACATCTACAATAAGGTATATGACTTTATGAATTTGAGCCTGCCAAGGGAAAGACCATTGCACTACTTCAGAGCTGCATATGGTTGGCTCAGATGTTTCTTACTGTAACAGTTCTTAAATGTAATTGACTAGATTAGCACAGTTTCTTAAGAACTGTGAATGCCAATAATTTGATAGAAGTTTAGGCCTCTGTTGTCTTAATGCAATGAAAACAGGTCTGACCTATCTTCCTAGTATTCTCTCAAATGAGTTATTATTGGATATTGTCATTTAAATAGTTATGGTAAGAGGCCAGAGAGTTGGTGGGGGGGAGGGTGCAGGGAGCACACTTCATGTTCAGTGATAGGAAGGAGGTGAGAAGTGGAACACTACAGTGAATCCTTTGGGCCTGGTTGTGTTCTTACTGTGGTACTGAGATTCCCCCTTGCACAGTGGGCTCTGTTCTGCGAACCATTTTACAGGGGAAATATCCAGGAATTAAAAAAGATACAGGTAGCAGCGAGGATAATAAAAGGATCTCTGGGGTCGCAGGGAGTGGGGTGTTTATCACTGGGGATAGATTGGGAACAGAATTGATTTATGCTTCTAAAACTGAAATAGGGGACGTGGCTGAGTTATGAAACTTTGCTGGCCTCCATCTTCTCTCTACCTCACAATATTGGAGAAGGTAACAGTCTTAAGAACAAAAAGGTCATGAACTGGACCAGGCACTAAATGTTAAGAGAAACGTCTTTTATGTGAATTATTAACTTGTAGGTTCCTTGGGCAGCAAAAAAGCTGAGAGACCCACACAGGATTTTGCTGATTTGTTCAAAGAAAAAAAAATCAGTAAGATTTGGTGTGATCCTCCCCACTCCTCTTGCTCTCAATACACTCTCCTCTGTCTCCCCCATCATTCGCACCAAGGCTTCCTGCCTCTTCTCTTCTTCCTGCCCAAGTGCCCTATCATCTTGTCTTCTAACCTTCCTCACACCTGTTCTCACCCTTCTCATTCTTATCATCCTCTCACATTCCTTTTCCCTCACGGTACAAGCATGCATAGATCTCTCTATCCTCCACCTCCAACCATTGTCTCTTACTGACTTTATCTTCAGAATCATTGAATGTTCTGTCTGCAACTGATTGGAGTTCTTCTTTATGTTCTGTTCTTGACCTTCCATCCTCCTCCAGCGCTCTGCACTCTGCTGAAATTGCACACTAAAGGGACTAATGACCTTTCCCTGGCCCAAACCTCAGGGTCTGTACTCCATCTTTATCCTCCTTGACCTCTTGGCAACTTTCGACACTTATCAACCACTCCTTACATCTTGAAATGTTGCTCTACATGCTTTTCATGGATCTGTCTTCTCATGTTTTTCTTTTCCTCTCTGATTGTGCTTTCAGTATTTTCTTCTGTTGTCCCTCTTTATTCTAGGACTTTCTCTTTTTCTCCCTCAATGCTCTCTAGGCATTCTATCTGCAAACATGGTTTTAGCTGCAATCTTTATGCGAAGACTCTCAAACTTACCTCTCCACTAATATACTATCTCCTTTCATCCAATCAAGTATTTCGGCCTGTTTTTCTGATATCTCTTCATGGAAGTTCAATCATCATCTTAACCTCAACATGGCCAAAACTCAGCTCTTGTTATTTCTTTCCATATTCCCCACTTCCTTTATCACCATAGAAGACCCCACCTTCCCCCCAGTCACTCAGGCCTGTAATATGGGTGTTACCTTTTGATGCTGCCCTGTCTGAACCCACACATTCAGTTCTTTAAAATATATTACTACCTCTGTCCACACAGCCAAAACCCTCACCAAGCCTTCATCATTCATGTCATTCACATCTTCTGCCCTTAACTGCTACAGCCTGCTCCTGTGAGGTCTATTCAGAATGCCGCTGCTAAAATCATCTTGGCTTGTTGCTTTGACCACATCAGCCCTCTTTGATTCCTCACACAGACACCTCCTTCATCTGTGCATCATACAAATTTCTTGTCTTCATCTTTAAGGATGTTCCTAACTTAGCCCCACACTTACCAACTATCAGGATATTGAGCCCTTCCTTCTCACTGCCAGAATTCCCGGCCTTTGCTGCGCACCGGTCAGCTTCTTCCTTAAACTGCTCTATGCTTTCTGCCATATTTCTCTTTATGAGTGGGGAAAAATTCCTATTAAAATCCAGAGAGACATTATAATATTGTCCTTAAGTTCCCTCCTTAACACACACAAACCTGCCATAATGCCTACAAAATGCAGCCTGCTAAACGCAGCCTGCTGAATACAGCCCTGGTAGGTGACAAGCTAGGACTATTCTGCTTAGTTTCTTTTCCCATTCCCTACCTCTACCTCCAGCTGAAAAATCAAACTACATTGCAGCAGCAAAGCTGTGCTAGATCTTCAAGTAGTGTCCCTGTGGGTCTCCACTGTAAGTGTGTGTCCCTGCGTTGCTGATCAGAGAACTTTAGTAGCAGTGTTTGTTTGCCTGCACATGTGCTATCTCACCCCCTTGTGCTCTGCCCTGAAGCTAAACAGTCTTCTGTGGGTGTACCCTCCTTAGTTCCTTTTCAACCTGGGTAGAGATGGGGCTTTAGCTGTCTGTTAGCAAATTGTTAAGTTCTTTTAGAATTGTTAATTTTAGCTACATTTTGGAGCTTTCTTTTTCTTTTCTTTACTCCTTCATCTTTTATTTACCAAAAAACAAATAAAAACTTTTACACTGTTTTTCTTTGATGACCCCCCTCACTCTTGTCTGGGAACCTCCCAGGACAGGGTATAGCCAGTTCACTGGGCTGCAAGAAGTGTCTCTGGGTATATCTATACTGACGGTGGCAAAGTCACCGCCGTCAAATCCATCTTTCTGGGTCAGTTGAGCGGTCAATGTAGACCTGCTCAATCGATCAAGAAGTCGACACAGTAAATCCACTCCATCAAGTGACGCAATGCCGTGAAGACGGCACGCAGAAGGGAAGCATAGCATTCGATGGGAGTTATGGAAGCTACTCTGTTCAGCTTGTGTAACTCCCATCGACTGCCACCGAATTTCCAGGTAAGCGTAGATCAGGGCGCAGTTGCAACAAATCTGTCCTGGTGACTGACAGACACTTTCAGAGCATCTGCTGTCTGGGGGAGACCCACATCCCCAAGAAGTGTGGTTTATGTCAACAACTGAAGCCCCGATCCAGAAAGGATAAAGAACTCAGACTTAAGCTTCTCCTAATGGAAGTGACTGTACAACCACCCTCAGAGCCACGCCAAAACTTCGTTTGGCAGGAAGTCTCACTGCAGCCTTCTACATCTAAGGGAGGTGAGCCCAAGAAGATAACCATGAACCACTCACACCAGGCCTCTAAGAAAAGGGCTGAGAGTCCCCACAGGGAGACCCAGCTGATCCGAAAATGATCTCAGCTCACTTGGTATCATTGGTACTGATGGTACCAAAACAATATAAGTCCAGTACCCAAAGCTGTCATGGTACCGCCCTAATGGAGCATGTTGGGCTGCCTAAGGACCCGATGGGTACCGACTGGCTGTGAGAAATCCAGAGAATCTGTCCTAGGAAAGGCTCCTTCAGTACGGTCATAGATGTCGGTACCCTCTTTGGCACAGCAGATACCAGTGAACGGTACTATCAGGTCCACATCATCAGCTCCTTTGGTGCAGACATCTCGGCACCATCCACTGCCACTGGTACGGATGCCTTGGGCACAGCCGGACTTCCAGTATGCTAGTCTTTCTAGTGTCTGATGCACCGGATTCACCACTACTCAGTACTAGAGCCCCGGTACTGAGTCCACCCAGAGCTCCAGACTCACCAGCAACATCATGCCGTTCACCCCCATTTTCAAGCACTGAGTCAGATAGTGAGCAAGAGTTCGTGGTCTCCCTCTGCTCTTCTCACCCACCCTATGGTACTCATTCCCAGTATGGACTTCAAAAATACTGCCCCTCTGATCCCCAGCCTCCTTGGTATGGGCAGCCATGTTACCAACCACCAGGCCCCTTCCCACCTTCTTAATAGCCCATGGCCCTACTGCAACCCTTGACAAACACCATACCTCCTGTAGCTCTAGCCAAGGAGACACCCTCCTTTGGCTGCCTTATTGAGGGCATCCAAGTCCTCTGAAGCATTAAGAGGATCAAGAGGCTAAAGAAGCTACTGTTCAGACTAATTTCTCATAGTCATCATCAGATGAGACAGTGTTGGGAGATGACTTTAAGCTTTTTCAGGAGCTGGCCAGAGGGTGCAGAGACACTACAGATACCACTACAGAATGTGGCCAAGTCATACCATAAGCTAGCAGACGTACATTCTTCTGCATTGTTTGGAGTAGCCCTCCCTATTAGTGAGGCTCTCTTAGGCCTTGCCAAACTCTTATGGCAGACCCCTGTGTTGGTCCCCCCAAGATGCAAAGCGGGCTGACAAAAAGCATTACATACCAGCAAAAGATATGGAATTTCTTTTCTGCTTACCTCCTAATTCAGTCATCATGGATGCAGTGAACTCAAAGTTGCCAGCACCATCTCAGATCCACTCCCTGTGATCTGAACTGTGCCTAGATCTTTTGGGGAGAAAAACATATTCATCGGCCACTCTACAGTTCCATATTGCAAACTGTCGAGTCTTAATGGCAAAATTCAATCACTTAAACTACTCAATCCTCAATTCCTTTATTGAGCAGCTCCCAGATTCTCACAAAGAACAATTTAAAACCATCATTAATGAAGGCTAAGTAGTGGCAAATTCATCACTCCACTCTGCATTTGATGCAGCTGATATGGTGGCATACTCCATCTCTACTGCTGTCGTGATGAGACAAGCACTTACTGGGTTTCCCCAAATAGGTGCAAACAACTGTGGAGGACCTTCCTTCTGAAGGTACAAAACTGTTTGCTGAGAAGGTGGTCACTTCCCTCCACACTTTAAAAGACTCCAGAGCTACTCTTTGATCCCTCAGAATCTACATGCCTGGGCAGACGAGAGAATATAGTCCTCAACCTTCATTCAGACCCCGTTCATTGCACTATTCATCTCAACAATCGTATGAATCCTAAAGAAAGAAGCCCAAATTCCCCAGATGGAAACCTTTGGGCTTTCAACTTACTTCTTCACAGCCATCCACCTCAAAACGAGTTTTTACAGGTTGATTGAGGTGCCATCAAACCACTCTCCTTAGTACCACTAGACTCTGTAAAACCTCTCTCATCTCTGTGGATGCCATCTCACTCCTTCCCAGCACCTGGAAATGGATAACCTCTGGCCAATGCGTGTTGGAGACTATTCGAGATGGATACTCTAGCCATTTCACCTCCACATCCCCAAATAGCCTTCCCCCTCCCTCTTCAGGTACTTTTCTTTTGAGACCCTGCTACAACAAGAGATTAGACCATCTCTTTAGTGTAGGAGCCATAGACCCAGTACCTATATATCTAAGAGGCAAAGGTTTTTAGTCTTGCTACCTCCTGATACCCAAGAAAAGGAGCCTGGAGACCCACAATAGACCTCAGAGCATGCATCAAATTTGTCAAGTTCAAGATGTTTACCTTGGAGGCAGTTATTTCAGCATTAGAAAAGGCAGACCAGTTCTTGGCCCTCGATCTTCAAGATGCTTGTTTCAAGATGCTACACTAGTCTAAGACCATTACCAGTACTGGGTACTCCTTTTTGACCTCTCCTCAGCTCCCAGATTATTTGCCAAGGTCCTTTCAATAATGGCAGCCAACCTATGCTCAGGGCATTAGTATTTACCTTACCTGGACAATTGTCTCCTCAGGTGTGTTCCGTCCCCAAAGTCCAGCGAGTTACACCTACCATGCTGGAACTATTGAATGTTCTGAGCCTACAAATCAATGCACAGAAATCTTTAACAACACCCATCCAGAGGCTAGAATTTATAGGAGCCGACCCTGACTCCATTTGAGTGAGAGTGCTCCTTTCACATCACAGATTCCTCAGTCTCTCTCTGGTTATAGAGACAGTGGCCAGACACTGTCTTCAGCTTCTTGGGCACATGGCCACAGTCACATTGGTGATAGCTCATGCCAGACTTTGCATGAGATACCTCCAATCATGGTTCAGTTCGGTTTACAGATTGAACAGACACAGCCTAGACAAACTGCTGTAAATGCCTACCAAGATCAAACACTCCTTGAATGGGTGAAAAGACCCAGCAGATGCCTACATGGGAATCCTGTTTACTCAGCCTCCCCCATCTCTTCTACTCATCACTAATGCATCCCTCATAGGATGGGCGCACATCTCAATGATTTCACAGTACAAATGATTTCCATCTGAGACGTGCCTTCACATCAACCTACTCGAACTCAGCGATCAGGAACGTGTGTGCTCGCTTCTTTCCACTGATCCAAAACACACATGTAAAGATCATGATGGACAATGTAGCATGCATGTAGTATATAAACCATCAGGGAGGAGTCAGATCACTCTCCCTGTATATGGAAGCACTAAAACTATGGAAGTGGTGCATTTCCTACTACGTTACGATATCAACGGCCTACCTACCAGAAGTGTACAACACAACAGTGAGTGGTCTCAGCTGCAAATTCCACACAACCACGAATGGGAGTTACTCAGTGGTATGCCATGACATATTCTGATGATGGGGACTCCAATCATACACTTGTTCGTCACTTACCAGGATAAGAAAAGTCCACGGTATTTTTCCAGAACAGGCATCAGCCAGCGCTCCATGGGGGATGCTCTCCTCTTCTCATGGGACAAGGGCCTTCTTTACGCCTTTTCCCCCATTCCTTCTATTGTTGAAAGTCCTGTTGAAAATAAAAAAAGAAAAAGCAAACATCATTCTGATTGCTCCCACATGGCACAGACACACTTGGTATCCTTACCAACAGACAAATGAGTGTGGTGAAGAAGTTGCTCACCTTGTGCAGTAAGGATGATTTTTTGAGATGTGTCCCTGTCCATGGGTGCTCCACTATAGGTAGGTCTCCATACTTGCGCTGTTGATCAGAGAACTTTGGTAGCAGCGTCTGTTCAGCCTGCACTATGCTGCCCTTTCCCCTTAATCTCTGCCACGAGGCTAACCAGAGTTGGACAGGCTCACCCTCCTCAGTTCCTTCTCTGCCGCAGAGTTTATGATGAGAACTCTGAAGTAGGGGAGGAGAGGGGTAATTTAGCACCCGTAGAGGGACACATCTTGAAAACCATTGTTATGGCAAAAGGTGAGTTATAATTGGCGCTGTGTCGATTGATGACTCTTCCAACCACTCCTTACCTCTCTTGCAGAACAAGAAACCCACTCTTCATCCCAGCCTGCAGATACTAAGGCTCAAAGGCCATAGTGTGGCTCCAGCACATAGAAACATCCTGCTCTGAAGAGATACAGAATGTGTTATTGCATAGTAGGAAAGTGACTACCCACCGTGCTTACCTATAAAGTGGACCAGATTCCTGATCTGATGTCTGTCCAAAAGTCATCCCAGATATGGCCACTCTACCTGTAATCCTGGACTACTTGCTGAATCTCAAGAAATCAGGACTCTACATTAGCTCACTAAAAGTACACTTAGCAGCAGTAGCGACCTTCCATCAACAGGTAGAAAGGTACTCAGTTTTCTCCCACCCGACTATGAAGAAGTTTCTCAAAGGCCTAGCGAACCGCTTTCCCCAACCCAGGCTTCCTACCACACAATGGGACCTCAATCTAGTATTAAAAGGACTGACTAGACCACCCTTTGTACTCCTGCCCACTTGTTCTTTATCTCACTTTTCCGTGAAGACTGCATTTTTCATTGCCATCACCTCGACATAACGGATAGGTGAGATAGTGGCTCTGGTGGTGCATCTGCCCTTCACAGTGTTCTCCCCTGACAAAGTCATGCTTAGACCACATCCGAAGTTCACCAAAGTGTCTTCCGCATTTCACATGAACCAACTCATTCACTGTCTGACTTTTATCCCAATCTTTACCAGTATACTAGGGAAGCCATCCTCCATAAACTTGACATAAGGAGAGCCTTGGCCTTCTATTTGGAGATTTTCTAAAAACCTCTTGTCCTCCCCAAGACTCTTCCTCTCCATTGTGGAGGTGTCTAAAGGCATAGCAATTCCAGCTCAAAGACTCTCTAAATGGGTTTCAAAGTGTATCAAACTGTTATCAGTGTCATAATTTAGTCCCCTCTTCTCGCCCCCCCCCATACACACACCTTGTGTCCACCATCTGCACACATTCTAAGAGATCAGTTTCCTCATCCATCACCTTCTCCACGGGTATCCTATATCAAATCTGCAGAGCAGATACCTGGGTATCTGCACATTCCTTTGCAGAACACTATGCCATCCTGGGGGATCCTGCTATAGATGCCAGATTTGGCGCCACGGTACTATCATCCATAACAGATTAGACTCCAAAGCCCCAGCCTCCAGTGCGGGGGATACTGCTTGGGAGTCCCCTGCAGTGGAGCACCCACAGGGATAATACTCAATGAAGAAGTTACTCACCTTTTGCAGTAACAATGGTTCTTCAAGATGTGTGTACCTATGGGTGCCCCATGACCCACTCTCCTCCCCTACTTCAGAGTTCTCATCAAAAACTCTGCGGCAGAGAAGGACCTGAGGGGAGTGTGCCTGCCCAACGCTGGTTGGCCTTGTGACAGAGCATAAGGGGGGAGGGCAGCATATGTACAGGCTGAACAGACGCTGCTACCAAAGTTCTCTGATCAACAGCGCAGGGATGCAGACCTACCTACAGTAGAGCACCCATGGAAAGGGGCACATCTCAAAAAATCATCCTTACTGCACAAGGTGAGTAACTTCTTCACCATGCTCATTTGTCTGTTGTTTCCATAGCTCTTTACTCTTCATTTCTTTGTATCATCTTTAGAACGTAAGTCCTTCAGTGCAGGGATTATGTATCTCTCTTCTGTTTGTACAGCATCTAGCATAGAAGGCCTAGGCCTTTGGGTACTATTATAATATACATACTACTACTCGTAATGAAAAACTTTTTTAAAAAGTCAGGGACTTCTTGGGGTGGGATCAGGAAGTATTAGAGTACAAGATAAGGTGGGTGGGTGAAAGATGTACGATGTCTGTACTGAAATGGTTCTGTTGCATTTTGAACCTTGGTCATGGCTAAACTCAATATTAGAGGGAGAAAGAGCACAATCCTAAATGACATTCATTTTCTAGGTTACAGTCTCATGCAAACCTTGCTTTGGAAGTGTGTGCCATGCATAATTTATTTTATCTATCATTAATCCAGCCAGGGGATGACATAGTCTTAATGGCAGAAGCTCTAGAAAAGCTTTTTCTGCAGAAAATATCTGAAATGACGGAGGAAGAAACTGAAATCGTAATAGTCCAGACGAAGGGAAGAGGACGTGGGAGGAAGGAAGCAGGTAGAGTACTTGACTGACTGCTCTTGAGTTGCATTCTTGTCCAGGGGAACCCGCTAGTATTTTCTGGTTGCAGGGTCCGTGCAGTTTGCATAAAAAGCAAAAATTAACAGCCACCCTCGTGATCTTCAAATGCCAAATCCCAACATACAGTGCTTAATCTTGATCCCAGCTGCTTAGCTACAATGGATGTCTGGGCCATATTTCTACTGATAGCGAATTGATAAGCACTACATTTTAGAACTCCCTTGAACATATTTGGCTTTTGGACACCCCTGCTTATGCAGTAGAACCATGCGAATGTGTACACATTGTAATTAGCACAAGTAATTGGTTCTCTCCCTACTTTTCAGTAAAGTTGAAAAGATGAGAACTATAAGAATGAATTCTTATTACTGTCACTTTGTTGTATTCACTAAATATGCTATCAATACATTGTGAAAGTCCATAAAAGTGAATTACAAGAGTCAAACAAGCAGAGTAGTTGTATTATACCATTTCTCTGAGTTTTCTTGTGCTTTTTCATGTAATAGCTAATTTGCTTAATTAAGTCGTCATTACAAAATAGAAGGTTCCACTGTAATTAGGAAAGGATTGGTAACTGAAGGGAAACTGATTGTCAAAAGTCTAATATTACCTGCATGTTTGTTTTGATGACACCTCAAGAGTATTAAGGTTTGGATGTAACAATGCCCCTAATGCAGAAAGCATCTGAAAACAGGAACAACAAGCAGAATAATGCACGGAAACCCTCTTTGCACCCAAGAGGCATACATGATCCACTTATATTGGTTTTAATTTTAATAAATCTGTCTACTGGGTTTTCCAAAGTTGTATATAAAAAACATATTTTTCTTGCATTTAGTAATAATCTGCCCTCATTTGAAATAGTCTGCATGCTATCTTAAATGAAATGGTCTTCCCAGAAGGCAAATTCAGCTTTATGCAGACAGCTTACACAAGGCTTGTGCTCCACTGAGTAACCACTCATTCTCTCTTTTGAGGGCTAAATTGATGCATTGGGCTTGTGTGGATCCTTTGCAAGGTGGGAGTTTCAACCTGAGTATTTTAGACTTTGTTCATTCAAAGGTGAATTGCGGCACATTGACGGCTATTTAAAATTACAAATCAATAAAACTATACACGTAAACTTGAATTCCCTATATGTATTATGTGCTTACTTCTGAAGCTTACACATGTTTAATAATTTAGGTTTTTTGAAGCTTAGTTCATAGCTTCTAAGGCCCAGATGAACCATTGTGATCTAGGTCTCACCTCTTGTATATCACAGGCTGTAAGACATCCCTAGATTAATTTAAATAAGAGCTTATTTTAGAAAAAATCCTTTAAGAATGTCCAGAGATGGAGACTCCAATACAACCTTAGCAAATTGTTCCAATGGTTTATTATCCTCACTGTTAAAATTTTACGCCTTATCTTGTCTGTCTAGCTTCAAGCCCTCTCAAACTTCCATTCCTATGTAGGTACTTAACGCTTGTGATCAATCATTCTGTAACCTTCTCTTTGTTAGCTTAAATAGATTGAGTTCCTTGAGACTTTACCTGTAAGGTAGGTAAATTTTCTAATCTTTTAATAATTATTACGGCTTTTCTCTGAAGCCTCTCCAGTTTTTCAGTGTCCTGGAATTGTGAACACCAGAACTGGATATAATTTTCCAATATCAGTCACAACAGTGCCAAATTCTGAAGTAATAAAATCATATTTTTAAAATTAAAAAATCAAGTTAATTTGACAAGATCTATTTTGTATAAACCATGTCTAACTGGCATTCATTAAATTACTCTCCTTTAATTCTTCATTAATCAAGTCCCATAGCAGTTGCTCCATTATTTTGCCCAGGATCAATGTCAGCCTCAGAGGCCTATAATTACTTGAGTCATCCTTTATATCCTTTCTAAATATTGATACATTAGCTTGCTTGCTTTCCATTGTTCAAAGATTTATTGAAAATCACTTTCAGTGCAGTGAGCTCTTCAGCTCGCTCTTTCAAAACTCTTGGAGGCAAGTTACCCAGACCTACTCGTTTAAAAATGTCTGATTTCAGTAGTCACGGTTTAATATGCTCCTTAGTTATTGCTGGACTGGAAAGTGTTTTGTCATCATCCTATGTTGTGAGTACATCTAGCTCTTTCCCAAAAGCAGAACAGAAATAAATAACACTTCTGCCTTTTCTGTATTATTGACAACTATACCATCTCCATCTAGTAATGTACTAATATTGTTAGAATTCCTTTTGTTCCTTATATACTCTAAAAAGTCATTTTTATTGTTCTTAATTCTGTTGGCCATAGATTTCTCCTGGTATTTTTGCTTCTGTTATCAATTTTCTGTATTTCCCAGATTCTTTCCCCCCCCCTTTTTTTTTTTCATTTGTTTTCATGGAGAGATCTACGTAGCTATTCAGAGAATTATTTTTATAATTTTCACTTCCCCTTTAAGGATTGGCTGCTTTTTTTTATCCAGTGTTCTCAGTTGTTAACCGTCTTTCTCAATTGTGACTTTTTAGGCACCTAGTTAAAAGTTCTTAAGTAGTTCCCAATTATCATTCACATTTTTCTGTGTAAAATTTTCTTCTAATTATTTTGACTGAGTTGCCTTCATCTTTGTGAAATTGGCCGTTTTAAAACATTGCTTACCTATATTACTAGCTTGAACGTTATTAACAAACACAATCAAATCGCAATGGCTTGCATCTCTAAATTTTTTAGTTCTGTGACTAATTTCTCTACATTGGTCAAGGTGAGGTCAAAAATAGAATTCCCTCATGTTGGAAGCATCATTTTTTGAATTAGGAAATTGTCACCTATAATTTTTTAAAATGCCAAGGATGTTTTTTAATACTGGCAGCATGAGATCTCCAACATGTCATTCAAATTGAAGTCCTCTTGATAAGTTTTTCTTCATATACACAAGTTATAAATAGGTATTTTAACGATTCAGCCATCCTGTTCTCCAGTGTGACTTGGTGGTCTGTGGCAGACACCAGCTAATGCCCCATCTTGTGCCTTAATCTGGTAAAGAACATGGATCCATAAGCATTCACGATCAGTTGTTTCTGACTTCTCAGTAACTCTGAAGCAGGTAATGCCGGTTTTGACAAAGTGCCATTTCCCATCCCATTTTGTCCACTTGATCCTCCTTAAATATCTTATAATCATTGATTTTAACATTCCAATCATGCTAATTTTCCCACTGGATTTCAGTGGTATGAATAAGTGATATGTTTGTAAATGAGCAATTCCAGTTCTGCTTGTTTATTATCCAGGTTCATAGCATTGGTGCATAGGCAATTATAGAATTTCTTCTCTTCATGTCCCCACAGTGCTTGATTACTTTTTGTTTTCAACATCATGATTTAGGTCTAAATGAGTGTTCATTTGTTCCCTATTTTCATCTTCCGCTCTTGTTAGTTCCCTTCTGACTAGTCTAGCCAGTTTGTCTCCTAGAAGATTGTTTCTAGCTCTCCAGAGATGTGGGCCCTCCAAACTATACACCTTACTCTCTCCATTAAAGGTGGATCAGTGTTCCATAAAACATTGCTCTGCAGTTGCTTAGTTCAGGCCCAAAGCTGCTGCTCAATGTGTGTTATTTACACCTCTTGTATGTTGTATTTGAAAATAGGTTTTAATTAGTACTTTTGTGGGGTTGACCACTACCTTGCTGAAAGGTAACTTGTGTGACACCAGTAGTACAGGATCTTAGTGGGGAAGATGGCTTACTGATTTCTATCATCTTTGTAAGAAGATTTAACAATGACTTTACTGTGTAGTCCCTTATTTTTGATTAAACTATTAAACAAGATAATTCATGTGGCAAGCGGTGGAGGAAGGGAATGAAGCTCTTGCTGCTGGTGTTGAGGGAGAATGTTTCTGCAAACCATGTATTTAGACAGCTGTCTGCTGTATTCCCGTTTCCAATAGGATAATGTTTACTAGCTCACTCTCCGCTTGGTCTTGCAGTGAAGACATAATGTCATATTTGTGACATCAGTGTATTAGATAACCCTGAAGTGATGCCATCAATTCAGTGTTACAGTGAATTCCCCCAGAGGGCACATCATCTTCAAATAACCCTCTCGTTAGTTTAGTAAACTGTGCCCTCTACTAATGAGTGTGTCAGGAACAACCAGGAGAAGTGTAATCTGGTAGAAGCCTCAAGGACTGAAGTTTGTGATGATGAAGAATGGACTTTTTAAAATATATTATCATTGACTGACATTTTAAAAAAAAAAGTGTAACAGGCTACTATGGGGGCCAACCTTACATTCATTCCTCACAACTTCACTGCCAATCAAGTAGGCAGAAAGACAGACTGCAAAAAAAGGAAACAGTTTTTTGTTGTTGTTGCAAGTATTCCACTGCATGAAATTCTCCAAGGTGTACATACTCTCATACTACCAGAATCCCAAATGGCTTCTTTTTAGCAAAGTAGTTGTGGCCCGTAGAAGTCTTAAAAGTGTATTGAAAAGATCAGGTTGAAAATTTGTTTTCTGTACATACATTTTTGCTGTTTGGTTGCTGTCTGGCATTTGTATATGGATTTCCTAGCTTTTTAGTCTGAAGGGCTCTGCACTTCAGTGATGAGGCTACTGCAAATTGGCTTGGCAAGCTCTGTATTTGATAACAAGAATGGTTTGGCTAGTTGTGGTTGTACTTGAGACATTTTAACTGTTACACAATGCCATATTTCTGTGTTGAAATTGTAGCTATAATTTATAAGTGACTAAATAGGCCACAGCTATTTTCCTCAATAAATTTAATCTGTGGACACAGCCCTGCTTATTAAAGTCATTCATGTAGTCCTGCTCATGCTGCTGCATGTCCTGATAAAGAGCGTCCAGTGCCTTGCTGAAAGAGCAATGCTGGGAAATAGCAGCCAAAATGAAGGTATTTGCTGGCCTTCACTGTGATCTCGTAATTTCAGTTTGCTGTCCTAGTTAGAACTTCTACAAGCTAAAAATCAGTCATTCTTTGCTCATAATTAGGTTTTGTTAGTGATCAGGCGAATGGGTGTTCCCAGATCAGTATATAAATTAAAAATCCAGAATGATAGGTGCTCCTTTGCCTGAAATGTGCATATAGCAAGTTATCTTCTTATAACAGACACGTTGTAAGGTGTCTGCCCAGAGTACTCCTCCTGTAAGGCCTGCTGACCTGCAATGGGGTGGGTGTCTTTCTCAGAAGTGCTACCTCCTAGCATGAGATTACTTGCTGGCAACCCTTACCCTGCGAGTACTATCAGAAGGAGGCAGTGCTATTGGTTGACACCAAGTATGGTGAAATTCCTCAATTACTGGCTATTTCAAAAGTCTTTTCTATATTTTAATGTGGAAACCCTATGTTCCCAGATACCTGGCTTTTGCACAGGCATCTGAGGTTCTTGTTGCACTTCATGTTGAAAGTTGCTGCCTCAAGTTGCCTCATACGAGTGCCTGCAAGCCAGCAGACAATGATCTTTCTCTTAAATTGTTGCAAATGTCTTCAGGTGACCGCTTATTGCCACTGAATAACAACAACCTTTTGCTCTTGCTTGATTGGGCATTGACTGCTTCTGGAGAAAGTTCTGAAAATTTGAATAGTGCCTATTCAGAATTGGATTACTCAGCGAAGGATGTGCTCAAATATTTTTACCCAAGCTCAACGATTTAAAAATATTATTATTTATTATTGAATGTGCATTTGTTGACTGATCAAAATGAGCAAGTTTGAAACATTAATTGTGTCATTTTTTGCAGTTACACCCAAACCAGGAGCATCTACGGTACAAAACACAAGTCAAGCATCATCCCCAGTTCAGACACAGAACCCACAACAGAATCTTCAGCCTGTGCAAACAACTCATTCCTTTCCTTCTGTGACCCCTGACCTTATCGTCCAGACGCCAGTAATGACAGTGGTGCCTCCTCTTCAACCACCTGCACCACCTCCACCTCCTCCCCCACCTCCTGTTCCCCCAACCCCTGCTCCCCAGCCCATTCAAGCACACCCACCTGTTATCCCAACAGCTGCACAGCCTGTGAAGGTGAGTAAACAAGGACTTCGTGGAGTTAGCTAGTCAGTTCTTTGTGTTTAATTTCCTCTTGAAAAGAGAAAAGGTTTATTGGATGGCTATTTTAAAACATTCACTGTGAAGTCCCTTTCATCCCAGGGGGATTTTTACTGATGGGAAGGGAAGGGTGGGATTCCTTATTTGCCTTTGAAAATCCCACCTGAGTAACTTGTCCAAGGTCATACAGCAAGGCAAGGGCAGAATGATGTCTAGGGCCCAGGTGTTCTGATTCCCAGTCCTCCTTTTTAACCACTAAGACCCTTCCTTTCTTGTTCTCATCATTTAAAAGTAGAATCTGTTTTCCAGAGATGGCTGACAGTAGCAAAGTCATGGGAATTTCTACTAAACATTTGGCTAGCACACTTGTGTTCTGGGATTAATAGAGTTTATGGGGCTTTACTAAGAAAAGAAAGCCATCTGACTTGAAAAGCTGTGTCACTGTGGCTAAGATATCCAAGAGGTTTACTTGACCTTAACATTGTTCTTAAGTAAAAGGTTTTGAATTCTCATTTAACCATTGTCTTGACTTTTGCTAGTATAATAAAGTTAATTTGTAGTTAGACGTTTTCTAGAAGGCTCAGTACAAACTGGTTCCAGCATGCATATTTATAGAAAGCTTTTTGACTTTTTATTCCCATCTCACCTGAGTACTTAGTGGTTAGACTTTATGCAATCACAGGTGGATCCTGTGAATACAATAGTAACAAAAGAGCACAAGACTAAATAAAGCATTATATTATGATGCTGTTTTATTTGCTGTTTTTCAGACAAAAAAAGGAGTGAAGAGGAAAGCAGACACCACAACGCCAACAACAATAGACCCAATTCATGAATCCTCCTCACTACCCACTGAACCCAAGTCTGCCAAGATGGGCCCACGAAGGGAAAGCAGCCGGCCAGTGAAGCCTCCAAAGAAGGATGTTCCGGACTCTCAGCAGCATGTGGTAGAAAAGAGTAACAGTAACAAAGTGTCTGAGCAGTTAAAGTATTGCAGTGGCATCATCAAAGAGATGTTTGCCAAGAAGCATGCTGCCTACGCATGGCCCTTCTACAAACCTGTGGACGTGGAAGCACTGGGACTGCATGATTATTGTGATATCATTAAACATCCCATGGATCTGAGCACAATCAAAGTAAGCTCAGTTTCACATAGCAAAAAAAAAAAAAGACTGTGCAGGAAGAATAACTTTCCTGGGGAAATGCAGTCTGTTACATGCCAGCTTGTGTGTTGCAAAAGAGAGAGTTCTCTGGGACTGTCTGAAATCAGTTACCCATTCCCTTTGCCCTTCAGAATTCTGGTAGGTGGAGTCACACATCTGTCCATAGTGTGCTACTAATTAGGTGACAGGTCCTGAAAAGAAGACAGTCCTCTTCCAGAATGGGTCTTTATAAAAGAAAAAAGTTGCCTGTGCATTTTTTTAGAAGTAAATGTCCTCTTCTGTTGCAATCTACACTGAATACCTTTAGCCAAGATAACGGGCTTCAGTCATTACAGATTGCTGTAGTAGGGGAATTTTCTTTTAAAAAAAAACAAAAACAAAAAAACCCACACTACTGGCTATTCACCTTTAAAGGAAATGTTCTGCTTAATGTGAAGGTTCATGTTTCCAGAGCATCTAAATCAAAACCTTCTGCTGTGAAGATACAGCTAGCTCCCTCTTGTGAAATATTTGGGAGTTGCTTATCCAAGAAAAGTAATTGCACAGCAGTCAATATCTGCTGAAAATGTGAATTCATTGTTTGGAACACTGTCATTTTATAACTTCATCATGGACATAGCTTTAAACTTCAGATTTTTTTGGTTGTATCAGTTTGACTCAGAGCCCTAATATTCACTCAACTCAGGCGTGGTTTTTTTAAACACTTCAAGCAAAAGAGAAAATTTCCAGCCCCTTCTTCCCCCATATTGAGATTACACTGGGAACTTTGCCAGTATTAAGTGAATGAAGGAATATAGTTTTTCCTTCAGTTGAATAATATAAAAAGCTCTGCTATATATTGACCTGGTAATATTGCCCTTTTTTCTGAATATGCATAATAACTTTGAGCATTCTTTAGTATTCTCCATAAAACAGCTAGGACATTCTGAAAAACCACAAAGTACAGAGAGGATCTGGATGGCTGAAGCATTCGTAATGGGATAACAAAGTTCTTTATTCCAGGTTACTGGTTCACATTCAGTTCAAGTTGGTTGTGAGCAAAAATCAGTGCCCATGACAACAACTATTTTATGTTTATATGAAATGCATTGGTGGGTCTTGTTCCAGTTGCTGATGGTCAGGTGTCCACCTCTCAAAAAAACACCATCACTTTTGGCCTTGTTGTTGGCAGGCACAGCAGAGAGGCAAAGGATTGAATGAGCCATGGAGACAGAACTATCCTCACCTCTGGCTCCTTCAGACAAAAATTGAGGTATATAATGAGCTGGTGTGGACAAGTGTCGATAAATGGAGATCTGCACGCATCAGGGCTTCACACCACTACATTCACTTCATAATAAAATGAGGATGCTGTGCAGGGAGTGTATTTTAAGGCTTGTGTTTTTTTGTAATGCCAAGCAGTCTCTCTCTGGGCTGACTAAGCCTGCACAGTTTAACTGCTTTTTTTATTTCTTTAATCAAGCTCTGTCTCTTCCCTGGGGGTGGGCGTAGGATTCCTCATTAGATCTTTGGGGGATTTGTTCCCACGCTACTCTCTCAGAAGTCCTACATTGCCACAGCCAGTTGGATGTGGTTTCCAGTGTCTGACAGAAAATACCAAGCATGTTGTCTTCTTGAATGCTTCCCAGTTCTTGCTGACCTGAAGGAGGGACTGTCTTGTGGTCCCAATTTCTAATTTCCTCAAACTGTCACTGCTATGGTGGACTGACCCCACTTTCAGGGTGTCTTTAACTGCTACTGACAGTTTGGGATTTCTGTTATCAGAAAGTGATACAAACAAAGATTAAAACTTGTTTCTTTAAAAAAAATAATCTCAAGAGTGTGTGTGTGAAGTTTTAGCACATCTTTGTTCAAACAAAACCCTGCACCGTGATTAGTAATGATGTTCATGGGCATGGGGACCAGTAATCTAGTGGATTTAGTTCCTTCAGACTGACCGTTGAGTTGATAGAGCAGTGCAAGTGTCTGCCATGTGGGCAGTTGTTCTCCCACATGGCTTGCAGCTGCCCATTAGTATGGAGGGGTGCTCCATGAAGGAATACCAGCTCCAGCATACAATGTTCCATTTTGGTCTCAGCAGTTTAGCTCCATTGTATGCTATTTCTGTAGTCGTCTTTTAGATGCACCTCCATGTTATAGTTGAGGATGGCTGTAACTTGCTCCATTGTATGTAAATCAAGTGCAGATCTCCGGTTTCTGGCAAGTTTCCAGAGCAGTGTTCCATTTGGCAAAGGTTAGATGCTCTAGGATAGGCATAGCTTAGATGGAAGCCCAGAAATCCATGGATGCCATAGTTCCAAGATGTTTCTTGTCCATTCAGTAACTTGTTTTGTTTGCTCTGTTGATAGTGGAGTTTTGTTTTCCCTTCTAGTCTAAACTGGAGAACCGGGAATACAGAGATGCTCAGGAATTTGCAGCAGATGTCCGATTGATGTTTTCCAATTGTTACAAATACAACCCTGCTGATCATGAGGTGGTAGCTATGGCACGGAAACTGCAGGTAAAGAAACTGCTTTGTTAGAGTGCTTTTCTGTTTTGAACTCGTACCTGAAACTTTTTCATAATGGTCTAGCATAACCTGCACCATAACCTAAAAGTAAAATTAATTGAAGTACAGAAATATACCACAGGGGCACCTAAATTTTCACAAACAAATCGTGCACATTTCAGTGTTAGCAGCTTGAACAGGCTGAACTGGTAACTTTTTTATTCTTCGAGTAGTGTCCCTCTGGGCACTACACTTCAGGTGAGCACGCACCACTTGCATCTTGGATTGAAGATTTCATTGGAAATTAACAGTAACAGTTCCCATTAAGCCTGTGTATGCATCCCGACATCCTCATTCCCTGTACCAACAATGTATAGAGCTGTTTGGGCAAATCATGCGCAGTTCCTTCTCAACCACCTCAGCCTGAGACAGAGTGTCCAGCATGCCTGCTTCTAGTGTTGCTTGCTATAGGATCATCTAGTTTTTAGTTTAGTGTAGTTACTCACTTCTACTTTAAGTGATATTTTATAATTACTTTGGTTGAGGTGGCTTTTTTCAATTCTTCTCCTTCTCCCCACCTGAGTGATCCTGTCACCAAAATATGTCAGGATCCAGGCCCTTGTACATCAGTCTGGGAGTGAACATATTGCCTCATCAGCCTCCACACCATGTTTTCCCACACCTTTTCAGGGAAAGATGTTGCAGGGTACCAGGTAGGCCCTTAAAAAGAGTTGTTCTAGATCTCCTCATCAAGAGCTTATTTCAGAAAAGCCTCAGCAGGTCCCAGACTGATACTGCTAAGGTGCCAGGCTCCTCTGATACAGGGAAATCTTCTAAGATGCCGAGCCCTTCAAAGAGCTGCAGTAACAACCATACTTTAGTACCAAAGCCATTCTCTGTACCACCTAAGCACAAATGCATCAGCAGAAACTCTATAAACACTCTGCTTCCAGAAGGGCTGTACCAGCAGACCATCCTATGCTGCCTTTGGTTTTTAGACAGGTGACCCAGGCTTCTTTGGTAATGCCAAAGTCTTCTCAAGCTACTTTGGTACCTCCAAAGGAGTCGGCATCTTTGGTACCAATGATTTCCGCTAGGCAGGACCTATCAAAGTAAGTCTCAACCCAATACTGATTGTGGAATTCCTTCATCCTTAGCACAATCCAATACTGCAAGAATTTAAATATTCAAGAGACTTGTTTGTATCAGAAGAGCCAGTGTCTTTCATCTTAATGGGTGCCAAATGCCTGATGATACTTATATCACCAGGATTAGATCTTTCCCTGCTACCATCTGCCTCTCCAGTACTTTCTGAGCTAGGCAGAGCTCCTCTTGTAGACAGTAATGAGGACTTCTCTTCAGATTCCCAAACTTTTGTGCAAGGATCCCCTACCTATCAGCATAGGGATGTCTTCCCCGACACCTTTACAGAAAGCAAGGACCTAGGGACAAGACAAATCTGTGCCCCTTCTCACTGTTATGAGCAGCATTGGATGCTCCCTCCTATGCTTAATGGTGCTCTTCTTTGCCATATTAGGACCTTTGGGTCACCTATTAACAGTTTTCAAGAACCCTGTGCCTTTCTCATGGTGATCTCTGGGGAGGATCATTGCCTCCAGTTGCCAGGACACATAGCTTCTACCTTTGTAATGCAGCATGCCAAGTTATACCTTCAGTTCTTCCAGGTATGGCTCAGGACGATTTATAGCTCAGACAAATATAGTCTAAACAAGCTGGTGTCTTTCCTCACTGAGTATTGGACTCACTCAGTTAGTAGAAGGACCCATCCAATTTTGTGTAGGTGTTCCCTTCATCTAGTCTTCTATCATCCATAGTTGGGTGCAGGGGGCACACACACACCATGCAGGATAAATTGTCTCGCCAAGTGTCTCTTCTACATATCAACCTTCTGGAGTTCAAGGTAATCAAGAATGCCTGTAGCTACTTTGTTCCATTAAAGGCAAATCCATCAAAGTCATGACAGATCTCACTCATAGCCTGCATGTTCTACATCAGTTGTCGGGAAAGGAGGGGCACAAGATCTTCCCTGTCTGTGCTGAAGCAACAAAGCTGTAGAACTGGTGTATAACCAGTCACAGCCTCATTCCAGTCTCACCTTCCAGGCTTACAAAGCACCTTGGCTGACAGTCTCAGCAGTCGCTTCTTCCAGGATCATGAATGGGAACGGGACTTGAGAATCCTCAGTTGTGTTTTTTTGACCTGTGAGTTTCCAGAAGTGGATTTGTTTACAACCACCAACAGGAAGTGCAAGAAATTCTGCTCAAGAGGAGGGCTGGGTCCTCTGTCTTTGAGGATTGCTTTTCTCATTCTTTGGACAATTCTCCATGCATATACTCCCATACCTTTGATCTTGAGAGTGTTGAACAAGATCAAACAAGACAAATCAGGATGATTTTAGTTGTCCCAGCATGGCCAAGACAAATGTTGTGCCCTTACCTGATTCGTCTTTGTGGTCTGATGTTGCATCTTCTGTCACTTTCCCCTTTGTTGTCTCAGTACTCCGGTTGGACTCTTCATCCCAATCTGAGAACCCTTTGTCCCAGAGCTTAATTACTTGATGGTTCTCAGGGATAGAGCCTTCCTATTCTGCAGAGTTATAACGGTGATGTTAAACAACAGAAAGATATCTTGCAAAACATTTACCTTCAGAAATGGAAGAGATTTCACTATTGTTGTACTCAGCAATCGTTTTTGCCTGTTCACTCTTCTCTTTTTGCTGTCCTTGACTACTGCTGGAATTGAAAAAATCAGGACTCTCCATGAGTCCTGTCAAAGCTCACTTGGTGACCATAATGGCTTTTCGTTGCTGTGTTGAGGGATTCTCAGTGTTTGCTCACTCCAGGACAGCAACATTCATTTAAGGGGTAGAACTTTTTTCTATTGAATAGAGCCCACCCCTGTGTCAGCTGTTGGATCTAAACTTGGTCCTTAATTTTCCTGTTTGAGCCTGTGGCTCCCTGTTCCCATCTTCACCTGGCCACGAAAACAGCTTTCGTGGTGGCTATCACTTCTGTCGGAAGAATTGGGGAAATGGGGACTTTAATTGCAGACCCTCCCTTTCCAATATTCTTCAGGAAGAAAGTTTCATTATGACCACACCTAGCTTTCTACCAAAGGTATATTTTGAACTCTATGTTAACAATTAATATTCCTGATTATTCACCTTCCAGTCTTCTTTCCAAAACTACATCAGACCAGGGAAGAAGATGCCCTCCACACTTTAGCTGTCAGAAGAGCATTAGCCCACTATCTGGACAAAAACAAACCCTTTGAACTTCTCCCAGAATGTTTTGTTTATAGACCAATCCAGAAGGTCCCACAGTCTCCACTCAGGACTCTCAAGGTGGATATCTGGATGAGGCTTATCTTGTTATGAGGCTACCAACATTCAGCCTCTTTCTGAGGTGCCTCGCCCATTCTGCATGACCTCAGCATGCTTCTACAGAACTACTGACGGGTGTTCCAGGGACTGAAATCTGTAGACTGGCAAACACTAACTTTTGGTTCATGCTGCCAGATCAGATGCTGCATTTAACAATGCAGTTCTGTCTTCAGTGTTGGACTCAAATCCTTCTGCTTCCAGGGATACTGCTCAGGAGTCACCTGAAGTGGAGCACCCATAGGGACATTCCTCAAAGGAGGAGAAGTTACTCACTTTGTGCAGTAACTGCACTTTTTCGAGATGTCTCTATGGGTGCAATACTACCCACCCTCCTTTTCCTGTTTTGAACTTTTGTCTCACAGAATTTCACAATAGAAAAAGAACTGGGAGTAGTTTGTCCATGCAGCTCTATATCTGAGAACAGGGTACAAGGACATCCGGAGCCTGTGTGTGGGACAAATTGGCACTGCTGCCAAAAATCTCTGGTCTAAACCTCATGGGAGGCATGAGCATCTGAAGTTGAGCATCCATGGGGGGGGACACATCTTGAACAACAATAGTTACTGCACGATGTGAGTACTCTCTTCTTCGTCTTTGTAATTGTCCTTTGTTTACCATCCTTTTTTTAACTGAAGTGAAAACTTGTTTTGCTTCCCATCTGATAAAGCCTCAGAAACAAATAGCTTTGTAAATAACTTTCTCGTACTCCATATGCTGTGTCACCATCACAATAATCCTTTATCACAATTCAGTAATTCTTTGTCAGAGCCTTTCATTAAAATGTGCTGCTCTCCACTCACTTCTGCAGCATGTAGGGTTTTTGCAAATATCTCTTCTGTAAGCTACACTGCTAAGTGTTCCACTCAATATGGAAACTTCAGTATTCCCTGAAAATGTCTGTTTACATTCCCATGCTGTGGCCTCTTAATTCAGAGCAGTTGGTGTGACTCTCCTAGTTCTAATAGACTGGATAGGAACAGTTAATTATCTTTCAGTAACTTCATACCCTTGCATAATAGCTTGAGCTATGCCCCACAGTAACAGGAAGAAGACCCAAAATGAGACTCCAAAAAGAACATGACTCTAGTAAGATTCCCATGGTGCTCTGCTCCCTAGTGCCATCTCATTTTGTGTGCTGAAAACACACGTATGCTCACTCTGCATCAGGCGTTTTGGCATGTAATCTCTGGCTATTGCTGGAGTTAGAACAGAATATTGAAGGCCTCCTATAATTACATGAAAGCTACTCCAGTATGTTGGCCCATATACCATACGGTATTGGTATAGTTGGATATATTCTGCTTAAGCTAGCCTTTTCAGTGAAGACCAGATCCGTCCAGACTGACAGCTTGTCAGGGTGGCTTTTAAAGGGAATTATATTTGGCTGCAACTGACTTAACTCATGGTCTTGTTCCTGCATCTCCCTTCCCCTGAAGATGATCTTATATAGGAGAATTGTCAGAGACTTATTTATGCACTGGAAGAAATGTTATTGTGAACTGGAAATGTATAAAGTTTTCACCTTTCTTCCAAGAGAAGAAGAAACCTGAAAGCATTTCACCCATTCATCAGGTCATGAAGCATTTTGTAGAGTTTGGATTACTTTGTAGTTTGTAAAGATTGGATCTTAGAAAATATCTAGGCAAAATATGCAAGCTACCCAAAGAAAAACTGAGGTGTTCCTCCTGAAGTGAGTCCAAGTACTTCTCTCCAAGATCTACTTTGGGAGAATAATTTCTTTTTAGAGATTATATTCAAGGAGGTGGGAGCCATGGGGTGGTCATATGAAGCTGTTTATTTAGCTGGAAGTTCCCATCTCTTTTCCATTTCAGAGCAATTTAATGTTTTCTGCTTTCCACCACCAGACATTGGGTTCAACATTCCAACAGATTTATTTAGGCTAGACACTTTGAGGACAGTGGAATTATACAGTTACTATAGACCTTCAGGATGTGAACCTCTATATTTTCAGACACCAAGTTTCACTCTTCCACTTTTTCACCGCTACTCTCTATTTTGTCATGTCTCCAGAGGCACTATGGGTGCTTTTATGGCTTCTTTGCTGCAATTGGGGGAATGTTTAAAGAAATAATACTGTAATACTTGACAAAGTTCTGGCTGAGATGACTTAATTGGGGTTTGTCCTGCTTTTTGAGCAGGGGGTTGAACTAGATGACTCCTGAGGTCTCTTCCAACCCTAATCTTCTATGGTTCTATGAGTAATTCACCTGAACTTTCACAGTCCTAAAAAGCTGCTTTTGATCCATGTACATGTCATTGTTGTGGCCATGTTGATCCCAGAATATTAGAGAGACAAGGTGGGTGATACTTTATTGGACCAACCTTCTCTTGGTGAGGAACACAAGCTTTCAAGCTTGCCCAGAGCCATTCTTCAGGTTAAGATACACAGTGGCATTTGGTAGCAGCATCTTGTGCAGGGTAGGTATGTGTGTTGTTCTATAACCAAAGCTGTTTAATGAAACCACTGTTTCTGTTTCAGCAGCATAGATTCAGCAGCATAGATTCTCTCACAGTTCACAGACTGGTTCTCTTGGTGAAGGAGTTCTATCTCCACTGTACAAAGTAATAATTGTCAGGCAGCAAGGGGCAAAATATTCCCCATCCTTGTAAGCAATTGAACAGAGAACCAGGTTTTCAGTATTCAAACAATAGAGCAGCTTCATAAGATTCTTACATTAAAACAGTTTCTATCATTCTGAAGGAGCCCAAAGCACTACTGTGTTTCACGGGGGGTAAATCTGTTCTTGACTACATGTTGTGTGTAATGTGTATGGTTGGGAGGTAGCAGCTGTTAAAAAGCTCACAGCAACAGGGTACATTGGGTTAGATCAAGAAATGAAGAACGTTATAGTCATTTGCATCTGATTGATGATTTAGGGAGACAGAATGGGATTGACCAGATTAGAATTTGGCCAGACTGAGGCTGGCACTCCCCAATAAATAAATAAATAAAAATGATATCGGAATTTAAATGACCAAAACTTGGCAGTACTCTTGTCTTATGTCTCTTCCAACAAATAGCACCTCTAAGAAACAAAGTGCTTCCTAATGCCATACCAGGCCATTGCATTCACTAGGGAGCATCTTTCAGTCTGATACCACAATTTCCTGCACCACACTGGGTTTTCTGTAGAAGTGTTTATCCAAGTACTGATCAGGCGTGGCTCTACTTAATGTAAAATGACTCTAATTATGTGCTAAGTGAAAGCTGTTTATCTCTGACTGACAGCGTAGCCTGACATGACTAGCCTGCATGGCTATTATGATACGTTGGCTGCTGTAACGTGTCTCATTACCAGGAACTCTTCCAGAGGGCCTATTGAATGCCTTTTTCCTTGGACACGTTATTCAGGCTTCATCTTTTCGATGGACCTGATGAGAACCCAGTGGGTTGCCAGTGGTAAAATAACAGATGTGGTTTTCATGGTGTAGTGTCATGCATAAACAGCAACTGTTTGCTGGATCCTCCATAGGAAATAGGTATTGTATGAATTTGAAATTCCACTCCTTCCCCCTCCTACTTTAACCTCCATTTTTATGCCCCCTTTTCCTATAAATAGCTTCAGTTGCTGGTTTTCAGAGCTTTCCACAAGCAACAGCAGAGTGAGACTGGCATGTCTGATTCTGAAGTTCTAGGCAATTTCTGAATAGATGCACTGAAACTGTCACTCAGTCTTAATTTTGGCCATCTTTGTTTGGGAAAGCCATAGCGTAGCAAAAGAGGCACAGGGTAATATCCTGGCTCCATTGAAGTGAGATCTGTCTGCAGACTCAGGAAGGTAGGTCTGCACATTGGGAAGGTTCTTCCCAACCGTTAAAGCAAGTTTTCAGTCTTTTATTTTTCAAACTAAAAGGTTAAATGCTACAAATTGTTGGCTTACATGCAGAGAATGTTTCTTACTTGCCATTTGTGAATGTCATTTTCATATTTCTCATGTATCTCAATATCCTATCACTTTTGTTGTTGTGTTGCATTTATTCAGGCTATATATGTCTTTGTATTCACTGTGTGGCTGGTTAAAGAACCCTTTGCTGTAGCCCAAACGAGCATCAGCTCTTCTGGCTGCACCATTGTACTGTGTGTGTAACTCTCAAAACTCCTTGTCAGTGCATCATAACTGTCTGAATTTCCATAATACTGAGTGATCTGCTTAGCCTTTCAGACAGTTTGTTAGTTTAAAAACATGGTTAAAAATAGTTATATGGTAAAAGATACGTTTTAAGGAGGAACTAGGGGATTCACCACAGAGAATCTGCAAGCATCAGTGATGCTGGTATATCAGGCAGGAAGCACTAGGTTAGCACAGGCGAATTTAAATTACAGCTCACAGTTCTAAACATCAGGTCTCTAGTACATGAGTGCTATGCAAGGCTGCAGGCTATTACTGCAAGGAGATAACTGTTCTTCTTTCTCACTGCTTCCTGCAGTAAATTATGTGAGATCCTGGCCTTCCAGTCTCAACATTCAGGCCATTTGCACATTAATTATGTCCTCTAACTATGCTTAGGAGAATGAGACTAAATTATGAAGAAGTGAAAAGTCAGATGAATGGAACTACTTTCAGACTTTGAAGTAATGTTAGGGATCCACTTTAAATCATGTCTCTATCAGCTGTCCTATCCAGTACATCACTGCATAGATGGATCCAACAGCTGCATGACAAGGTATTGGGCCAATCTGAGGGTCAGTTTATGCCCAGCTTTCTAGTGTAGCACTAGAAATGAGCAGGGTTAAGCCTGCTGACTGTCCGACTGCATAACAGAAGAGAGAGAGGCTGGTCTTTCTTCATTGAGAGCCTGCAACTTTAGAATGTTCTTTCCTCTGATACACACCAAAATAAATACATGGCATCCTTTCAGGCAAGATTAAAAAATAGCTCCCTGCTTTGTTTGCATTTTTGTGAGGATTTAGTTATTGTTGAATGGTGGGTTACATGGGTTTCCTATGATAATTCACCAGCTGTTGGAAATGTATTAGTTTGGATTCTGTTTTTCTGGGCATAGCTCAATCCTTTAAGTGCAGAAGAAATTAATGTGCATTAATGAAATCAGTGTTGCACCTCACTTGTCTATAGGCTTTTTGGTTGGAGAACATTTTGAGCACTTCCGTTTCACTGCTGTTGTATGTGGAGCAGGTTCATAAGGGCAAGAAATGTTGATAGGATGGTGATTCTAACTGTCTTATTCCATGCAAGGAAGTTTTCCATGTTTGTTAATT
This sequence comes from Mesoclemmys tuberculata, assembly GCA_007922155.1. Lineage (NCBI taxonomy): Eukaryota > Metazoa > Chordata > Testudines > Chelidae > Mesoclemmys > Mesoclemmys tuberculata. The sequence goes on from ML675652.1 coordinate 8,228,250, forward strand.
TGCATTACCTTAGCACCTAGGGGCCCAAACTGAGACTGTGGCCTCATTGTGTGGTGGGGCAGCAGAGGCTCTCTTACTATGTGTATGTATAGTGCCTAACAATCTTTTAGGTAAGATAGACAAAGGGTAGGAGAAAGGAAGTAGCCATTTACCTCGATTGTGCTGAAGGAGAATTGAGGTACAAAGAGACAAAGTAACTTACACAAGATCACACAGGAGCTGGGAATTGTTCCCAGGTCATCTGTGTTCCAGTCCAGTGCCTTAACCCCAAAGCTATCTTTCTTTTTTTACCGTCTGTCTCGTTGGTAAGAGGAGGAGAATTACGCTGCACATGAGGGAGTTAAACATGTCCTGGGAAAGTTTCTTGGATATTAGTTTCAGATACTCCCCCTGACTCTTCATCTGCTCAAGACCTTGCGGGGAGGGCTGTACGGGAGTGCTGGCTGTTCGAACAGGGACTGTCTCCCTCTGTGTTCTGTGCTGCATGGTGTACATTGGTGCCAGTCAATGCCTAGCAGTGAAACAGCTTTCGTAATGAGACTGAGCCAAAATTCAAACTGAACAAAATAGTAAATTAACAGCTATATCATAACTCTGAATCTAAACTACAAGTTAAGAAGCATTTGTGCATGGGCTTGGAGGCAAATTTGGAGGCCGCAGATATTTGTATCTCAGAGCTTGTACTCTTCCAGCAGGTGTCTAGCTACCATATAGATGTAGGTAGTGCCTTTGAGTGCGGCTTGGCTTACACTATTCTAAATTTATTGGCTCTAGCTTGTTTTGAAAGATTCTACCAGCTGTTCGGCTCAGAAATTAAGATAATTGTGGGACATAAGAGGAATTATACTTTACACATGTATTGTGAAGAGCCACAAGAATAACCATTGCTATTTGCTTGAAAATCAAATGTCATTCATTGTCAGCTTTTCAGAAATGCTCTCAATCACTTCAGCATACTAAGTGTGTAACTACTGAAGTGGGTGTTGTAAATACACAGAACTGGAGAAGCAATGCAGTAAATCTGTAAATATGGCACTGGGATTAGGGAGAGTTTTTTAAATACAAACAAGCAGAAACCTTTCAGGCTGGACATGATTGAGGTTCTAGAAGAAAAAGACCCAACTGACACAGCAAAATGAACAGGAAGTTAACACAAACTACTATGGAAAGATGCAATATAAACCAAAAAGCTTATTTTCCCTGTCAAATAAGCAAAGCTTAGAAATGTTTGTTCAGTGTATTTTAGAGCTACTTTGGGAAAAGCATTCCATGGTTTGTGAAACAAAAGTGGCTGATGTGTGCTTTGTGGATGAACTCTATATATGAAATAGAATAGAGATGTTGTTTTACCTCTCTATATTTGGCATGAACTATATAATAGATGGAGTAGAGAGGTTCTTTTGCTTCTGTATTTGGCACTGATGCAACTGTTGCTGGAATACAATGTACAGTTCTGATGCCCACAGTTTAAGAAGTATGTTGATAAATTGGAGAGGACTCAAAGGTGAGCCACAAGAGTGATTAAAGAATTAGTGATAGACTCAGTGCTCAATCTGTTGAGCTTAAAGATAAGGCTACAAGGAGACTTGATTACAACAAGTAAATAGCTACATGGGGAGCAAATATTAAATAATGATTTCTTCAGTCTGGAAGAGAATGGTCTATACAATCCACTGGCTGGAAGCTGAAGCTAGACAAATTCAGACTGTAAATAAGGTGTAAATTTTTAACAGTGAGAGTTATAAACCATGTGAATAATTTACCATGAGTCATAGTAGATTCTCCACCGCTGATGATTTTTAAATCAAGATTGGATATTTTTCTAAAATACCTGCTCTAGGAATTATGTTGCGGAAGTTCTTTGGCCTCTGTTATATAGCAGGTCTAACTAGATGATTACAATGGCCCCTTCTGGCCTTGGAATCTAGGAAATTACAAAAGCTGATAAAGCTTAGTTATGGAAGCTAGAAGAGGAACTGCAATGAGCTTCAGTCTTTTGACTCTTAAGGACAGGTCAGTGTAAAGGGACAAACATTTATCCTGGATCTGCTAAGATCTCATCTGAATCATTGTTTCAACTACTAGTCTCATCCCCCAGGACAGGCAAAGAAGCAGGAATCTCTTCATGAGGAAGTGGAGAAACAGAGGTTCTCTTTGATTAGTGTCCCTACTGGGAGTAGCTCTTCTTCAGGTGTGCATGCACATCTCAAATCCTGGGTTGGAAATTTTCCATTACCAGTGTTCATTCGGCCTGCGCAGGCAATCCCTACAACATCATAGAATATTAGAGTTGGAAGGAACCTCAGGAGGTCATCTAATCCAATCCCCTTCTCAAAGCAGGACTAACCTCATGCTGCTCCTCAAAGGTATGTAGGGCTGCACTGATGAACTGCCCACAGTTTCTTCTCTACCACTTTAACGTGTCTGCCTTGTGCATGCCTCAGCATATTTTGAAGTTGTTCTGTAGATAATTCATGTTTCTGATTAGTGTTAGTTATTGTTAGTCTAGTATTAGTTAAGAAATTAGTTAAGTTAAAGACAAGCTGCCCCCATTTTTTCTGGGCAGCTTGTTTGGCCTGGCTGGCCATGGCTGGCTTGCCAAGGTTTCAAATGCTACTTTTCTTGTCAGGAAGCTATCCTGGTCAGCAGCAAGCACTCTAAGTGTATCCGTTGCTTGTGAGAGTCCCATATCTTCCCTAAATGTAACTTTTGCCTAGCTGTAAAATCTTCAGCTCGTGAAAATGGGGAGACCCAACTGAAACTGTTGCTGATGAAAGTGCTCCCTTCGACCCGCTTCTGAGTCAGGTCAGGAGACCCTCCCGTACATCTGCCTCCAGATTTGTTTACGGTCTCACCAAAGAAGGGGAAGATCTTGAAGGACTTGGAGAAGGCTTCAAAGAAGAGGAGCTGAGTCTTCCACAACAAGGAGCTAGCTCTCAAGAATTCCGATCTTCTGCTTGGCCTGCAGTGTTACAGGTTTCAATCTCGGTATAGCAGATGTGAGAGACTCTTCCTTCAGCATCAGTGGAGCAGGGAGAGCCTAGAGTGCTTCAGAGAAACGCAGTGCTGGCAGGGCCCTAGTACCACCTCTCTCCAGATCGGTACCATCTGTTTCAGACTTACCAACAGCGCATTCCCACTTAGCTTCATCAGTACGAATAAAATCAAAACACGTGCCTTCGGCCCTGGCGCCTGCACACTCCAAGCCAGTGGAATGTCTACCTTGAGTTCCCACCCTCATGAAGGGCAAAACAATCAGAATAATGATGGACAATGTGGCTTGCATGTTCATTATCAACAAACAGAGGAGACAGATTGCCCTTCCTGTGCGCCAAAGTTATGGAGCTGGTGTATAGCACATCAGATTCAGATCTCAGCCATTTTGCCTTCCTGGGGCCCAAAATGACACAGCCAGTATGCTCAGCAGGCACTTCTCCCAGGGCTAAAAATGGGAGTTGGACTCTCAAATCCTTCATGGGATATTACAAAATTCAGGACTTCCAGAACTGGACCTATTTGCCACATCCAGCAGCAGAAAGTGCCCTTATTCTGCTGAAGAGGAGGCCAGGGTTCCCTGTCTTTGGGAGGCACCTTTCTCCTTTCGTGGACAAAGGGCCTGTTCTATGCATTCCATCCAACGCCACTAATTCTAAGAGCGACGAACGAGATCAGGCAGGACAAAGCCAGGGTTATCCTTGTAGTACTGACCTGAACAAAGCAGGAATGATACTCTTATCACTTTACCTGTGTGTCTACCTGGCACTCAAGCTTCCAAAACCATCCCCTATCTCCCAGGATGTGGGTCGTGTGCTTCACCCCAACCCAGGGATTTCTGTCTCCAAGCATGGCCTCTAGTTGGTTCCCAGGATTAGAATCCACCAGCTCAACAGGAGTTAAGTAAATATTACTAAACAGTAGAAGGGAGTCAACTCAAATTATTTACCTTCAGAAATAGAAGAGGTTCAATCACTGTTCTCTGCCTTGTGCCTGAATCTTTCTCGGTTCTCAGACATCTTGGATTATCTGCTGGTTTATCAATTAGCTTTGTTAAAGTTAATCTCACCACGTCAGCTTTTCATTTCCCACCAAAGGGGTTTTCTGTTTTTGCATACCCTATTTCCTTGGGATTTATTAAAGATCTGGGGGATCTTTACCCCCAGGTTCAGAATCCTACTCTAACTTGGGATCTCAGCCTAGTACCTTACATATTTTGGGGCCTCCATTAGAGCGTATGGGGATCTGCTCCTTCCCTCACCTATAAAGATGGACTTTCTAGTTTCTATCACATCAGCCTGCAGGGTTGGGGAGACGATGGCAGACTCCCCATTTATGGTGTTTTTCAAGGACAAGATGTCCATAGGACCGCACCTAAAATTCTTACCTAAGGTGCTGTTGGATTTCCATCTCAACCAGTTTATTCATCTACCAATGTTTTTTCCTAAACCACATAAATCTCAGTGGGAGAATTCCCTTCATATATTAGCTATGTGATGGGCATTAGACTTTTATCTGGATAGGACCAAGCAGTTTCAGAAATCACTTAGACTCTGTCTCCATCACAAAAGGATCAAAGGAGTCCGTGATCTCTTAACAGAGACGGTTGAGATGGAATCATGGATGTCTTCCTGCTTGCTATGATGCAGCTGGTGCTTTCCCTCCCCAAACGATTATAGCACCCTCTACCAGTTCATAGGCAGCTTCCTCAGTGTTACTCAAAAACATTCTAGTGTCTGAGATATGCAGAGCAGCTACGTGGGCTTCAGTGGATACGTTTTCTAAACGCTATGCCTTGGTCCTTACCTTCAGATCTGATGTGGTGCTTGGTTTTGCTGTACTGTCTTCAGTCTTGGACTTGATTCCGAAGCTCCCTTCCCCTGTGAGGCTCCTGCTCTGGAGTCACCTGAAATGGAGTACCCATAGGGATGCTACTCAAAGAAGAAAAGGTTACCTTGTGCAGTGACTGGTACTTCGAGACGTGTTCCCCTATAGATGCTCCCCTGCCTGCCCTCTTTCCCCTCAGCTTTGGACTGTTTTTGTTGGATGTTTGCATGGAGAAGTTGCTGAGGGTGGTTTTCCCACGCTGCCCTACATGCCGTCAGAGCATGGCATGAGGTGGTATAGAGCGCATGAACAGACTGAACAGACACTAATGAAAAATCTTCTGTCAAGGGCTCAATAAGCACATGTACAGCTAAAGTGGAGCACCTAAAGGGAAACACATCTTGAACCACGGTTACTGCACAAGGTAGGTAACCTTTTCTTTAATTCAGGTAGCTGGGGTTTCATTACCATTCAGGAGGGTTGCTTACTTGAAAGCTTATTGAAGTTTATTAGCCAGGTCTGACTTTTGGAGCTCACACAAGCATGGTCCCTTTCACTGTGCTCTGAATATTCTGCAGACAAAGGGTAGGTCTATACTGATGGCGGCAAATCACCATTGCCAGATCGATTGTGTGGGATCGACTGAGCAGTCATTAAAGACCTGCTCAGTCAATCCAGAAATCAACCTAGGAAAACCACCTCCGAAAGTGGCGTAGCGCTACACCGATGGGATGGCCCACAGAACGGAATCAACGGAGTTGACGTAAGTTACGCAAGATTTTTTGTCACTTGTGTATCTCCTGTCGACTGCCGCCGAATCCCAGAGGTAACTATAGATCAGCCCAAAGTAAAATGAAATAATTAGTTTTTTTATAAGATACAAGGGATGAAGATTTTAAAGTCAGAAAGGAACATTATGAACATCTACCCTGATTTTCATAACATGGGCCATATAATTTCACTCAGTAATTTTATGCTTATCACAACTTTGGTTTGACTGTGACTGGACCTATTATCTTTTTAGGCATGCTGCAGTGTGTGCGTGTTGGAGCAGCAAGCAAGGAGTTTGTGTCATTGGCTGTTTGTTTTGTGTGAGCATGGTTTTGAGCAGCTTAGTGATTACCATTCTTCTGTATTTATCTTTAACCAGTACAAGTTCCTATAGCTTGGGCTAGGTGCTTTTAAAGTAAACTAAAATAAGTGAAGTGAAGAGGTTATTTATGGACTAGCGGGAGAGGTCAATGACTGTGCTAATAGTTATTTGTATAAAGGTAGCATCTAGGAGTCCTCTGTCAAATAGCAGGCTCCATGATGCTGGGCACTGAACAGTATCTTTATGTTTTTGGGAAATGCTGTCATTGATTACAGTATGTCACTGAGAAATATTTGGCTATTTAGGGATTTTCATGACATAAGTGTTCTTGGGTTTGACTTTATCATTATTTCACTAAAAGGTGTTTTTCACTGGTTTGCTTGGAGAGTTAATACAAATAACTTACCTAGAAAACTCCAAACAAAAAAGTTATGTTAAGAAAATGATTAATATTGCAAAATTAAGCATTCAAAAGCCAGGAAATACTAATGTAAGACCAAACATGTAAAATCTTGTACCTCTAGCTGCTAATCTGTGTATAACAGAAAATAGACTTCATGGAAAGCCATGTATGTAGTAAAAACAATGAGTCCTGTAGCACCTTAAAGACTAACAAATTTCTGTGGGCATAAGATTTCGTGGGCCGCAACCCACTTCGTCAGATGCCCGCAGAAGTTTTTTAGTCTTTAAGGTGCTACAGGACTCTCATTGTTTTTCTGTATACAGACTAACTGGGTTACCCTCTGGACTTTTCACCAGATATATAGTGTACAAACAATAGTTCTTTGAGTGATTGCACATTGAGTTCCACTCCTGGTATTGGTGCACCCCATAGGCAGGAGATAGGAGCAGCTGCAACTCAGATTTAGGGGAAAGGAGACGGCTCAGTCAGGATTGTCAGGTCAAAAGCTGACACCACCTCTGCTGCAGCTGGGCCTAAAAATTAGTCCTGAGCAGACCTGTGGTTCACACATTAACATGCTGTAGGTGAAGTCCAATAACCTATGATAACCGAGATTATTATGATTGATGAAAAATAGGGTTTTAAATTGCACTTGTTGAGACACCCACCTCATACTAAAAATGGAAAGTCACTGTAACCACTGAAAATGTGTAGAAATTTGTTTTCCTGTGGCTCTGCCCAGTAGTGTCCTGTTTTGATATAACTAGTTAACCCTTTGCCCATTTCTGATCCCTGTTTTGTGGTGTTCATAAAGATGTTTGTTTGTATTTGAATATGAATGAGAGAATTTTTTTAACAGGTTAACATACTTTTGCCACTAGATGGTAGCAGTGTCTGCAAAAATCTGTGACAACTTCACATAGACCACACTGGGAATGCTTCTCTGTTAGAGGACCCTGCACACAAACTTCTCTTCAAGGACTGAGTATTTAGATTGTAGTTACCCTCATAGAGTCACCTTTTGAGTATTGTCTAAGTATTGGAAACCTTCAAGTTTTAAATGGCAAGCTGATGGTGACATACTAAAATTTGAGTAAGAAGGGAACCGTGTGACTTGTGTGTGTCACTCTTGCTTTCAGATGGTTAGTGGAAGCTATTTAAACTTATGGTACAGACTGACAAATGTCATGAATCTAAAATGTGTAGCTGACAATCTTTCTAGGCTCAGGAAAGGGAGAGGGGCCAACACTTAGTGTTAACTATGGAGTATCACTGTAATTTTGGCACTTTTTATTTTGATGGTAGGATCTGGCCAGATTTTTTTCTGCCTGTTAGTTTTATTACGTGATTCAGTTGGAAATGGTTTTCTGTTTCTGTACTACTCTGTTGTGTTTGTGTTGCTTTTTGCTGTTAAACAGCTGATAGATGCAGAGGCAATTTGAGGAGGGGAGGGAAAGTTGTATGGTCAGTAAAGCTTGTGAAGCATTTCAGGATTTTTAGACCCTTGTCAGCAGTAGGCGTTTTTTGCCAAAAACTTGCTACAAACAGGGCAGACAGGGCTTTCGGTGACCACCTATGAAATGATTAAACATAATTTTTACTAAAGTAGTGCTTAAAGGTCAACAAATTGGGTCCCTAGTGTGATAGATATCCACACATAGTAAATGACAGTCTCTGTCCCCAAGAGCTTACAGTCTACCCACTTTATCTTGTAGACCTCCTGTACTCAAAGTTAGATGGTATGGTAGTTAAAATATTAACGCAAACATGGAGTCACATGTGCACTAACTCACACCATTGCTACCAAATTGAGAAACTGAACTGGCTATGGCAACAAGGTGAATTTTTTGGCAAAAAATCTAGTGTCAAAGGAAGGGCAAATGGTACTAGAATTACTTTTGATTCATTTACAAAAAGCATATAAAGAAAACCATGCATATGCTGGTTCTTGATGCTTAGACTGATATTGAGACTTCAGAGAAGGCTGCGACTGAATTAAAAGTGCAGGAAGCTTTCAAGAAGGGGTTTCAAGTCCATAGTAACAGATAAAATACAAGAGTCAAAATAAACTAGTATAAGTCAGTACAAAATTCAAATCTGTGATCCTTTGCCTGTACTCTGAGGAAGAACAAAGGAGAAAGAAAAGTATGTTGGTTTTGTGTTCAGTTTCCTGGTTTAAAAAGTCCTGTTAAATGTTGATTCAAAGATATAATTAGTCTCATGGTGAAATGAAGTTACTGATTTATTTTCTTTAACTCTGTTTTAAAATAGTTTAATATTTAAATAGTACATTTTTATACTGCAGCATATTTTACATGGTGAGTGATTAAAATGAGTTACATATTTACATCTGTAAAAATTTATTTTCATGCCAGCATTATGCTTAGCACTGTGCAGAACAGGCACATCCCATGCTAGAGAGTTTCTACTCTACCTTGTACACACGGTACAGTTCTGATATCAGCTGTTACATACACAAAATGGTTAAATGTTGAACTTTCAGGCAGAAGGTGAAGTTTTGCTTTATTCTTTGTAATGCATTCAAAACTTGATAGAGGGTTGGTATTGCAAATCCTGACAGCAGAAGTGTTTCATAGAGAGATGAACATTCAGAATTTGACCCATTTTTTTTTTGCACCTCTTAATTAGGTCTGTGCGGCACATTTATCACTTCTAAACTTCATTTCTAACCATTCCATTTTTACATTTTACCCACATTTATTCTTCCTCTATATTGTTGAAGGGAAGAGCTCCACTTATATGAACAAAATCCCTTCTTTCTTCAGATCTCATTTATTTACAAGTTACATTTTATTTGTAAAATCCTTCACTCTTGCTATGAAGGGAATTCAAAGGTGATTCATAAAGGTATTTTTAAGTAAAAAAACAAGCTTGTTTATCTGATTTAAAAGAAAAGGCTATGGTCCCACTTTCAACTCCAGGTCCCAATCCAGGGACCCTACAAGTAGCAGCTTTGTGCTGTGGCTTCAGGAAAGGTGCTCACTGCCTTTGGTTACTTTCCCAGGCCCCTTGACTTAATGTCTGTACCCTACTTGGGTGGGTCCTTCCTGGCCTCCTTGTAGGGAAGGCTCTTGACCCCTCACAGCCTCACTGGGCATGGTGGTGCCCAAACCAAATGTCCAGTTCAGTCTTTCCCTTCTGACAGGGTCTCTTCCCTTAGGCCTCCAGACTTGGGAAAGGTCCTTTGCCCTCTTCGGGCAGGGCTTCCTCTCCATCAGTCTTTGTACCAGCAGAGTTCTCTCCTGCCAGCGTTCTGCTCCTTCTTCTAAGTGTCTTGCCTGCTCACCCCCTCTGGTAGCTCACCTCACTCTGAACTCCAGCTGCACCCTTTCTCTGGAGGGGAGGCTTTTAACAAGTCCTAGGCAAGGCCTTGATTGGTTCCGGGTGTGTTAGTTAACCTGGAGTAACCCCTGCTCAGCTACCAGGGAAAAGGGACTTGCTGAGCCTGGTGCTGATATATTGGCCTTCTAGCAACCCAGACACCAAATGGCAGGATCTGGTACCACCTATGGAGGGCGAGGACCCCCCAGTGGGCCAGTCTTTATTCCACCCTGACCCCACGGCCCACTGGGGACATCATGGAGCCATGAGCAAGGTTGTGTACTTGGCACGGTTCATCCCTCACCTGACACCTGTCCCTTCTGCAGCATGAGGGAGACCCTGGCGCGTCTGCCTCGAGTGCGCCAGGCTGCAGCCCCTGTTCTGGCTCCTCCTGAACCTCCTGCTGAGGTTCTGGCTGCACTTTTTCCCCCACACCTGTTCCTCTACGCCCACCCCATCTGGGGCCCCACAAAGTTGCCGCGGGACCTCCTCATCAACCTCTTCCTAGTGCTATACACCAGGGAGAAGAAGTTGGCTGAAGGGTACTCTGTAACTGTGGGGCCTATTTCCGTTCCTCCATCCGTTCATGCATACAGGCAGAGTTCCTCTGGGCAGCGTTTGCTGGCTCGCTTCTGGGAGCAGGGGGCGCTGTCAGGGGTTCCTGCTCAGTGTCCCCTTCTGGTTCCCTCCATTTGACCCTTTGACCTTCACGGCCTTTCCTTTTTTCTCATTAGTTGTGCCCCGAAATCAATTGAGTCCTGGGTCCAGTGGCTCCTCCCCTTAGGCTGGGGGAGGGGCCTTTAGCAAGCCTGCCCACTTCCAAATAGTCTCAAATAGTAGCACTCTCTGGCAGCCTTCCAGTCTGACCCTGTCCAAGAGGGTGTTTGCATGATTTCTGTTTTAAACTGTGTGTTGGATAAAATGTTAAGAGTACAGCTTGGCACAGAAAATCTCAGCATGTGAAATGAACGTGTCTTTAAAAATTGTCATGGTTTTTTTTCTTTTTTAAACTATTTTTCCCCTTTCCCTATTGTCCATGAAGTTACCTTCAAAGGTATTGTGGCTATAGTCCAGTTTCCAAACAGATTGCACGTCTTAGGGAAATTACGTGTATGGTACAGTCATACACTTCTAACAGCTTAGTTGTTGGCCTCAAGGCTGCTAATGCTTTCAGTAGTCTGAAATTGTAAGTAAAATATCAGAAAGGTAGCTAGGTTTGCAGTAGGGTCTGGGATTTGGGCCTTTAAACTTGATACGGTGGTAATGTGGCCCCCTACTAGTTATTTGCTTTAAAGTCTGTTTTTAAATAGCTAATTCAGGTAGACCATACGTGAGCAAAAAGACTGCACATTAATTACACAAAATTAGCGTTTTTCCAAGAAATAATCACAGATTGCCTACAATATGACTGAGCAGTGCATGTTTAACTAACAAATGCACAGTTAATAAATACTATGATTGTTAGCATTTATGTGGCTTTTCACCATAAACTCATTTTTACACTTTTTAAATATAACACTTCTAACGTCATGATTTAGTATTTACATATTGAATGATAAATGGGTTAGAAAATATTTTAAATGGATCCTTCTGCTGTTGGACTAATTTGTTTCCCCAGCTGCCTTTGCTGTAGATGGGCATGTCATAGTAACTAAATGTTGGTACTTGGGGGACTTCTCTGTACTTTGAGGAGCTTTTTTACATTTGCCTTCTTTAAAAATTAAATCCCAGTCACTATTTATCTGGCTGAGCAATTAGAATGTGCTCTGAGAATTTAGTTCAAATAGTACGTGTGGTACCTTTTCTGTGTCTCATTGACTTTGCAGATTATTTGCCTTACATGTAAAAAGATGGTATTTCTAATTGCCAGCACTGCTGTCTGGGATCTGAGAATCAACTTGGTTTATATCTAGCTATGATTTGCCAGCAATAAAGATTCTGCATCTGAAACTTTAACAATTGAGAGGATGACTGACATACAGCAAAATTCATTTCTCCCTCCCATTGCCTGGATTGACTCTGCAAGGATGTCTATATTAAAATCTTACTTTGCCACTAAAGTGGATGCAATACATATTACATGTGGGGAAGAGACCTGTTGAGTACTTTTTACATAGTTGCCTTCTGACCATGCTCTACGCAACTTAGTACCTGAGAGGACAGAAGAGCAGGTGGAGAGCCTGCCAGGGTTTTAAAGAACACATGCAAAATAAGACTGTAGAGAAGCTAAAATGATTTAACCACAAGAGGAGGAGGGAGGAATACCTCCCCATGGACAAATCTTTACAGGCAGTCTGTAAGAGAAGTAGTACTGGTAAAGGGTTATTACATCTTTCCCATTTCAGTATTGGCGTACAGGGCAGAAACCACTCCCTTCTTCTGACTTCTGCTTCCCTGTGTTCTGTGGTGCTGAGATCAACTATTCTGCCCTCGCTGCTAAGGGGGTTCCTAAGATTTCTCTTGGGTGCTTTCCTTTCCACTTGACAGCTTCACATGGGAGTGTGTTGGCATCTGAAGTACGTGCCCTAGTATATCAAGTGTTTCTTTCTGATTCTGTTGGAAGTGAGCTGCTGGCTAGTGATTTCTCAGATCTCTTAGTTTATGATTGTTTTTCCAACCAGTGCCCAGAATCTTTGAGACACTTATTTTCAAAGGTGTCTGGTTTTCTGACTAACATTTTAGTAGGTCTCCTGCTCTTACAGTATGTTACCACTGAGATTGTTTGAACTGAAAATTCTCAGTGTTTTTCTTATGTATCTTTGAATTCCATAGGTGGTTGAGTTAGTAAATGCTGTGGATTTTTTTTCCTGTTCTTGTTGTCACTTCCTTCTTGAGGTCTCTGTTGGCTAACAAGGTGCTGTTCTACTTTCTTGATGTTTTTGCCTTATAACATGTTACTGCTGGACATCTGGTTTCAAAGATGTTTGAATTAGCATAACTAATTTTGAGCCTTGCTTGGCCTGTTATTTTTGACATGTTGTCTGTCTTTGTAAGTTTTCATGGGCATCACTCAGTAGTGTAATATCAGCAGCAAAGTCGAGGTCTTCTAGGCATTTCCATCTCCACATCCTGGTCTACTGTTTGTGTTGCTAATGTACTTCATTATCCAATCTTTTGCAATGCCAAATAGTGGAGATAAAATGCAGCCATTTCACATCTGTGTCCACATTGAAGCATGTCTCCTGGTGGTTCAGATTTAATATTAAGTATTCTGTAGGGAGATTTCTTCAACATTTCAGTGTATCTCTACTGGGTAAGGTCTTGACTCTGCAAACATAATTGTAATTTGTCTTTAGGACTTCAATCTACCATATCCTCCAAATCTCCAGGTTATCTTTTGATATTCATTTTGTTTAAAAGATCAGTTATCAGAAAGTCAAATTCTGGCAAGCCTGTACATAATGTGTATTAAAACTTAAACTGTTTTCCCTTCATTCCTTTGAGGAGGAAGGCTTGTCTGTGTTTGTCAGATGTTTGTCACTTGGATGATGGTCATTATTACCAATACTGCATGCTAAAGTGCTTGTAAATGTGGATGTGTATCGTACCCGCAAACCCAGCATTATTTTTCAATGTGTGTTTCTTCCCCAGGATGTTTTTGAGATGCGCTTTGCTAAAATGCCAGATGAACCCGAAGAACCCATTATTCCAGCCTCCTCTCCAGTAGTGGTTCCACCCCCAACCAAGGTGGGTCCCCCTTCATCCAGCGATAGCAGCAGCGATAGCTCTTCTGACAGTGATAGCTCCACAGATGACTCTGAGGAAGAACGAGCTCAGCGACTAGCAGAACTCCAGGAACAGGTAATGTGTTCTGTGGGCCTAGGAGCTAGAGCAGGGTGACCTGGGAGCCAGGTATTCCCAGCTCTTCTACTGACTTGGGTGACTGGGCAGTTTACTTTAGCTCTTTGCCTTAGCTTAGCCATCTGTAAAATGAGCTGCTGGCTTCCCAGGGGCCATGAAGCTCAATGTAAAGTGCTCTGACAACTGTCATTGAAAGGACTTAATGTGAAACGAATTCATAAATATCATGGTGTCTTTCAAAGCCTTTGATTACATGCTATTTAGTACACATCCAATCTTCAAAAAGAAAAAATCACAGCTGCACTATGTACCATTGACTTCAGTTAGATGGTGCCATCTGAATGGATAGAACACAGGTTTGGGCTGGCCGAACCGAAGACCAAAGTGTGACACGTGGACTTTGAAAATGGGGCCTGCAGCCACCTCCTCTGATAGGGAGGTGCAGCCCAGAGTGCAAGCCGTGCTCCATTTGGATCACGGTAACCTCACGTGCCCTCCGTGCCCATTCAATCATTCATTGTCAATAGCAGTTGGTGTCCAGCTGGTGCTGAGGAAGTGGGCAGCCTGTTCTTGGCTGAAAGATGAGGAGGGTAGCAACAAATTACACAGACTTGCTACTCCCTGTCAAGGGGGTCAGGCTGCTTTAGAGTATAGTACACAAAAAATCAGCGTACAATAAAAAGCATCTAGAACTGACCCACTTAATAGTCAAGAGACAAAAGCAAGGGAGAGTAGCCAGGCGAGAACGGAGGGGAGAGGCATGAATATGGGAAAGGAGGTGATGCAGGGCAAAAGTATCTTGATCTTTGTGTGTCTGCCTCTTAGCTTAAAGCAGTGCATGAACAGCTCGCTGCCCTGTCCCAGCCACAGCAGAGCAAACCAAAGAAAAAGGAGAAAGACAAGAAGGAAAAGAAAAAAGAGAAGCACAAAAAGAAGGAAGAAGTAGAAGACAATAAGAAAAGTAAAACCAAGGAACCACCACCCAAGAAGGCCAAGAAAAATAACAGCAACAGCAGTAACTCAAGGTCAGCCTTGTCTCTGTATCTTGCAGTTTTTGTGTCTTACTGCACCGAGGAACAATAGAGTTAGAGGCTTTATTGTGATGCTTAACTTACTGTCCCAGCAGTAACTTCTGCTGAGTGGCTTGCTCTAGAGTTTCTGGCTTCTGTAAGGGTGTTGGCATTGATAGTATCAGTTCCAGCAGCACACGGTGGTGCAGCCTCCAATCTGTTGTGCCTTAGTGTGACCATACTTATTTTCCCTCATGCACCCATGTGCTTCTCTTATCTGGCTTCTGTGGCTGTCATTAGTATCCAGTATGAGACATGATAGAGAATTAAATTTGTTCCTCTGTGTGTTGTCACCATGACATTGAATGCCAGACCCTGAGCTTTCTAAATTCCATCTACCTTCCCGTCCTGGGCGCTGTAGAGATAGGCTTATAAGGGGGAAAGGTTAAGACCCAACTAGGTGAGTGACAGCTCAGAGAAGGTATAATATCTTCAGGTGTTTCGAGGGCATAACCACCAACCGGGGAGAGGAACTATTTACAGTGCAACAAAACTGCGTAACTTAGGGGACTCGGATGAAATGAAGAAGAGTAAGATGTAGTGTGCTTATAAGCACAAACTGCTTGCAGTGACCTATATTAGGGTGGAAAATAGTCTTAGGTATATGGGATGTGAACCGATTTCTCATCCCCTAAATCCAGCCCCCATTTAGGACACTGAGGCTGGGTAAAATACTAGACGGTGTACTGTAGAGCTCAATCGAAAATCCTCCCTAGGGAAGTGGACTGACTGTGGCCTAATAGATCTCTTCCTTCTCTAATTTCATTGGTAATTCTTTTGCTAAATAGGCTGTTCATGCTGTGTTATGCTGAGGTGCTATGAGTCTGGCTGAAGTGGTGACTTCTTCAATTAGATACACTTCCCTTTTACCTAGTTTCTCAAAATCCTTGAATGTCTAATTTCTGTGTTCCCCAAATAAAACCACAGCCCTAGTACATTCAATCTGTACTAGTTTGTTACTTATTCTGAGGACAGGTTTTTTTCATTTTTGCTGCTTCTTGCTTCCCCTCCTCTCCCACACATAGTATATAGATCCGCAAGTCAGAAGTCATAGGAGGGATGTATATATTTAATGCTGAAAATGAATATCACCAAGGAGTACCTATCAGCTTCTGTTCCCTCTGGTTTCTTACCCACCCCTTCCAATTGTACTCTTAATAGCAGCTGAAAATAAACACGTTTGACTGTATTTATTTGCAAATGTAATGTAATCAATGTTACACTTAATACATAAGTATCAAGCTACTACTTTTTAAACTCACCATTTTGGTGTTTTGATAATAATGTTTTATAATTATTCCTAAGTAGTAAGAAGGAGCCTGTGACGGTGAAGAACAGCAAGCCCCCTCCTGCCTACGAATCTGAGGAGGAGGACAAGTGTAAGCCAATGTCCTATGAGGAGAAGAGGCAGCTGAGCCTGGACATTAATAAACTCCCTGGTGAGAAACTAGGCCGAGTTGTCCATATCATCCAGTCAAGAGAACCCTCACTTAAAAACTCCAATCCTGATGAGATTGAAATTGACTTTGAGACATTAAAGCCATCCACGTTACGGGAACTGGAGAGATATGTAACATCGTGTTTACGGAAGAAGAGGAAACCTCAAGGTACCTTTCATCCTCAAAGCAGTTTACTTCCCTTTCCAGCGATGTAATCCAAATCTTGTAAGAGAGACAGATGTGTAGAGAGAGATGAGTGTACATACAGTGTATATAGGTATTTATACCCTCATGCCAGGGAAGAGAGGAACTCATTTCAAAGCTACTACTTTTCTATCAAAAGGTGGATTTGACTAACGGCACAACAGCATGTATTAAATCTTACCACTGGACTTTAACCCAATGGCTTGTGATTTAGGGCCATTATATCTTAATATCCCTGTACTTTGAGCTCTAATGTAAATATTTTCTTCACTCCAAACGTTGATACAAGGGACAGATCATACTGACAGTTAAATGGACATACTGCCAGTTAAATGGAACACTACATGCTGTTTCAATCTTGTGCAAACTTTTCTTGTAAAACCATTTAATTTTCTTTTTATTGTACAACAGTATTTGCTCTGGGCTGCAAACTCACCTTCAGTGTGCCAAAAACAACACCAAAAAACCCAACTCCTCTCACTGAAAGAATGCTCCCATGCCAAACTGAGGCACCATCATGTGAAACAGTTGGCACATGCACAGGCCTGGGTTTTGCGTTGTCCCAGAAATGAGATTCACTACACTGGGCCTGCCATCATGGATTCTTTACGCCAGTTTTTGGAGCTGTAAAGACTCTGTTTCCGTTTCTAATATATGGCTAATGCTCAGAAAAGCATCTTAAAATTGAAGTAAAGCCTCTTACAGAATCAAAGGTGGCTGCACATATAGAGGATCAAAATATATGCGGTTTTGGACCCATTATCATTGGATCAGTAGCATTCTTTTCTTAAAAAATACCATGCATTAATTATGGGCCAGTATAATCTAGTCAGTAAATAAGGTGTTTAAACATTGCTAGCGCACTTTCCTTCTGGAAGAATCTGATACATGCATGTTTATAGGTTATTTAAGGAAAAGCTGTATTTGTTGCCTCATTCAGATATTGGAAGAAGTAGGGTAAACTCTTGATTTCTGCCCTGGTTTGTAAAGCTCAGGGTTAGGAAGGAACATGGGAACAGGGCAGTGAGTTTGCTGGGCCCAGTTGCAATAGTACTTTACTTAGTTAAGCTATCAGCATACAAGAAACCCACTATGCAATAGAATTCCTCTTACGGGCACTGTTGATTGCAGGAGGACCACCCAGCACAAAACTGGATTCTGGGTTATTTTTGTCATCCTTTGACAATATTGTACTATTATCTTGTTGCAGCAGAGAAAGTGGATGTAATTGCTGGTTCCTCTAAAATGAAGGGGTTCTCCTCCTCAGAGTCTGAGAGCACCAGTGAATCCAGCTCCTCCGACAGTGAAGATTCAGAAACAGGTTAGATGCAGCTTATTTAAAGACTCAGTCCTATACCTGTTTTCTGTATAAATAAATATGTTTTCAGTACTGGCTTGGTCTTTAATTTTTTTGTCTTTGTAATTAAAACAGTACACACAGTGTAGATCCTGCATGTTGCAGTTACCTGTGTTGGACCCGACATAAGAAACTTGGAGATGGGGGTGCACCATCAGGCACTTCCCAAGCATTACAAGATTTTGTTGCTTTTCTTCCTTGGGGTGGGTGAGCCAACCTGTAATATATGCCCAGATAATTTCTATCTGGCAAGTGATTTAATTACATATTTTTAAAAAGCAGTCTTCTCTTTTCAGTTTGCTCTTGTGGAGAGTGTTCTCACCAGGAACACTACTGCACCAGAGCATTTTGCTGGACAACGGTTGAGGAAATATGGGTTTATGTGTAAAAAAATAAAAACAGTGGCATCAAACAATTCTCTTCAGGAAAAGGGTGATTTTAGTGGGCAGTAATGACTGTGTATATAGCTTTTCGATTCTCAATTGATACTCCCTCAGAATTTGTGATTTGGGCATGTTAACTTGAGGATGTTTTTGCACTTCTGAAATAGATTCTTAAAGTGTGGTTCTTCCTGTAATGTGGTAGTGTGGTGCTCCTGTGTGTCTAAGTTAACAAAGTTGAGTAGCTAAGAATTCAGGTAATTCTTTCTTGAACGGCCAGCTCAGTGTGGGATCTGAAAACTAAGCTGGGTGCTTTTTGACACACAAATCATCAGTAATAAAGTTTCTGCAACTGGAACTTAGTTAACTGTCTGATGATGATGATGCATGAGGTAGGACAGAATCCTGCTTCTACTTCCATAGCTGGATGGGCTCTGAAGTGCAAACAGGAGTAAAAATTAATAAAAATGCACTTGTAAGAAATTCTGTGACTAAAGTAATAAAAATTCAGGCCAGCCATTGGATTGGCAAGGGCCTAAGAGCACAGGTGCTGAATGCATGCTGTTCTAAAACTTCAAAACAAGCCCCATATGAATGCTAAATGCTCACCTCTGCTTTTCCTGTCCCCTCCAGACAGCAGAAATTAGTATTTATTGGGTTGCTTACTGATGGGACTTCCTACAAACACTCCAATTTTAAGGCTGTATTTTCTTTGCAACAAATCTTTGTTAAACTGTGGTTAAACATAACCCTCTTAAGTTGCATTATATTGTCATTAAGCATATTTTAAATAGTTTGTTTTTTTAAAGGAACTGCAGAGCTTTGATGTTAGTTGTTTAGATGGCATTCTCTGTAATACTGGTCAGGATATAACTGTCTGTGGTAGTGAATGCTGTGTTGGAGGAGAAGAATGTTGTTAGAAGAAAATGGGTACCTGCTACTAGATAAGCCTTAAGGCAGAGCTTGCCACATTTACACTCAAGCCATAGACTGTGATTGTACAATTGTTGTATTTCAGTGGCTTCACTTCTTGTTATACCAAATGACTAATGCAGACTTAGACTGCCAAAGCTCTGTGAAAAACTTGTTTAGAAGCCATCAAGTTCTCTGTTCTTCCGTGTCTTTTTGCTCATACAGTTCTGAGACATGGTTATGAAAAAAGGAGCATTGTTCCTCTCTGCTCCGGTGATTTATTCCTCAGCGATTTATTTATTGTCTGTGAAAGCACAGTTGTGGATATCTTGGCCTGGTCAACACAGTTATTGTACTCGTATTTGGCTATGATACTATAGTTAAATCAGTACAAAACCTGTATGTAGACAAGCCCTAAGATGCCGCAATAGGGCAAAAACAGGACATAAGTTCTCATTGTCGTCTTTTTCCATGGTAAGTGCAAGTGATCCAGACAAAACAACTTCTAAATCATATGTTTCTCATAATCGTCCTGAGGCTGCAATGGAATTTGATTGGGTGGATACGAGCGAAATTGAGTGTCACTAGCTCACCATCCTTTAATTGTCCTTGTGTGGTGCTTGTGATGCTTCTTTCCCTTCAGATTTATTTTGAAATTGCAACTGTTCCTCGAGATGTAACTTTTGGTTTTGTATTAGCTTGTTGGCGCTTATCTTTCACTTTCTGTTACAAAATGAATCCTATAATATGGTTATAATTCTCTCAGTTTAAACACTTCTGCTATTTTTAAAAGCCAGCAACCTTGCATGCAGTTTCTAATCTTTATCAAATTTTCCACTACATAATAAATCTACAGTCACCAGATGTTTTTAAAATAGTCTTTGAATATGTACAAATGAATATACTTGTTTTGATAATACTTGGTTACCAATAAAAGAAACAAACTAATTTTTTCCCGTTTAAAACATTTACAGTGATGTTTGTTTTGCTAAAATTTTCTCCTCTTTTCTGATTAAATACAGAGGCCCTTAATCACACTGTACTGCAGGATAGTAACTTAAGTATTAACATATAGCACACTGTTTCCCATGAATTGAAATGTAATTGTTTAAACATTTTAGAATTATATATTTGACACCTTATGTAACTAGTGTATTGTTAGTTCATGATATCCTTTATTGTAACAGCACTGTCGCTGGCCGTCATTTCTGTCTCTGTAATGTTTAAATGAGCAGCATGATTCTGGAAAAGTTGCAAAATGTATATCCTGATAGGAGAATCTTGGAAACACCTGCACTGGCGAAGTGGAAAATTAGATTTAAAATCTTACTGATACTCTTTGCTCTTCAATTCGAAATAAGATCTGGCATCTATCTTATGCTCTACTTTTATAATAACTTGGTTTCTGTTTTTCCTTTGTCCACTGAGCTGCTGTTTGGTGGGAGTACTTGGTGTTTTGTGCAATAGATATTGTATTGTAGTTTTAAATCATCTAAAAATCTTAATACTTTAATTGTAAGTTATTTTATCTTGGTTTGGTTTATCATAAAGCACTTTGATACAATACACAACAGTTAATTCTATAATGTATAAGAAAAGTTAGGTACACGTTATAAAATTGTGAACTTGTACTGAAACTACATTTCTGCTCCAACCTCTTCCGGTTCACACTCCATAGTCACTAAACACCAGCTTTAATGCCACTAGTACAGTGGTAGCTTACAGCTTCCTGACTCATCTCTGTAGCTCAGACTTCTGAAGAGCTGCTTACATTCTGGGTTGATTTTGATTCAATCACTTTAATCCACTTGTTGTTGCTAATCCTTAATCTAGAATTTAAGGCTGAATTTATAAAGCATTCTTTCTAATAGTCAGGAGTACTGTCCTTACATTGAAAATCAGCCTGAGAAGATGTAATATCCTGAAAATAGATATTAGTAGACAAAACATATGAACTCTATGGCCCGAGTTATGCAGGAGGTCAGATCAGGTGAAGATAATGGTTCCTTAGTTTTATAATCGATGAAAACACATACAGGATTAAAGAATTAGTGCAGTTTAATTTTATTGGTGTTTTGACAGTATCCTTATGAATTGTAATGAGACTGAAATTCATCCTGGAAACATCTACTTGTGATTTAGACTAAACACTGCCATCAGGTTAGCTGGTCTCTCTCTTACCTCCTGCCTTTCTTCTATACTAGTACCGTGAAATTTCTGGTAGTTTCCATTATCTCTTCCAAGGTCTTTTTGAATCTTGACCCTTCAGTGAGAATGCATGTAAGCAACATTTTTTCTACAGAAAACAAATAGTTTTGTAAGTATATGTGTTTTTGATCATTCAGTCATGAATGATACGGCTCTGGTACACAATAGTGCATTGTTACGGCAGAAGGTTCCTAGTGCTCACAAAACACACACACGTTATCCAAAGTCAGAAATTGTCTTTAGCAAACAAAGC
>ML675652.1:8249932-8276731 GCA_007922155.1 Mesoclemmys tuberculata
GGGTCTCCCTGGTTTGAGTATCCTCTTACCTCTTTAGTGTGGCTAAAGAGCTCAGCTTTTTCATACTCTACGGGAGAAAACTGTGGGAGGCAATACTTCTGGTGAACCAAACAATGCAGGAATGTTTCATTGGGTAGAGAACAAATAACTGTCTTCATGCTTTATGGCTATTGTTTCATATTTCATAGCTTTAATGCCAAATGAAATAATATTGTGATGTGTTATCTCATCTAAAAATCTTGAGAATTATTTTGTGTTCATGTCTTAGCACTCCTGAGATGTCTCCTGAAAGGCTCAAAAACAATTGATATGTAAAAACCATTCTGCTAAAACTATTTCCATGGTAACAAACACTAAAGTTAAGATTTCAACTTGACTTGTATCAGCTTTCTCACAAATTTTGCTTTTGTTCTGAAACTTCCTATGCTGTAGCTCAACTCGGAGGTAAACTTTTGGGTGAACAGTTTGAGTTAACTCCAGTTCAGCCATAAGTTGTGCAGGAGAAAGATACTTTAACTGTGTCTGTAATATGTATTTTTGTGCATGCATAAAATGGCTGACCTTTCAAACTTCAGACCCTGCTAACCTCTAATCTGTTCCTTAATTAGAGTTTCCTGTTTCCTTATGAATTGGGGGGGAGGGGAGCAAAAAAAAAATCCCTCTTCAAAAATACTTCACCCATTTAAATTTAATTGGTTTCTCTTTTGTCTTTATCAGGCATCAGATAGCTTTTTAGTCAATTAATCTGAGTCCAGAATCATGCTTGATGGCCCTGCCCTTCTCAACAGTCGAACTCCTTAACAACTTCAATATACTGTAGTGATTGAGGAATTTAAGAGAATGGGTGGGCATCTACATTGGGGGGGGGCCTTTGCAGAAACTTCTTCTCATCCTCTTTTGCTCACATGGGTGGGGAGCCTCTACCAGTTTGGATTTAGTGGGCTTAATGCCTAGCAGTATCAATCATCTGGCACCCAAGAAATTTAGAAGAACTAGGATATTCTATTCTTGTGTGCTGTGTTCAGGATTTAGTTTGAATACTGCATCTGAGGAGGCATTCACAGCCACAAAATAGTGATGCATGAACAGAAAGTGATGCATGAACCCAGGTGTCGGATGGGTAGAGCTTGTACACAGAAGCTGGCCTACCTAGTAATTCAGTAGGCCACCATTCATACAGTTGCACCTTCAATACCACATATGGCTCTATATGAACAAACTTGCTTGGCTAAACTCCTAGAGGTGCTTTGGCTCTTTGGCATCTGAAACAGGAAACTTGATTTCCTGTAGTCTTAACTTACCGTGCAGATAATGTTTCAAAGTCTTCACCAATTCCAATGTGTTGTAGCTCCTTTCTGGAGAACACTACATGAGGGAATTAAAAAAGAAAAGAATAATATGCTCTCAGTAGAATCTAAAAATAACTTTGTATTCATCACCAAGGACACTTCTAATAGGATCAACAAAGGGGATTTGCAGAAGAGCACTGCTATATCTGTGATCCTGCAAACCACTTGAGTAGTTATTCGGAGAACTATGCAGTTGGGGGAATTGACTATTGAAATTCAATAGTTGAAGCTCCCTGACTGATCAAATTTTCACCCTTACTGTTCTGATAACTCTGTCATATTTGGCTTTGCATTCTACTTTAATGTGGTGAGGTTTTAATAGAAACTTTTTTGCTGAAAGTTTGGATATGGGATATTCTTCTCTTTTCTCTTTTAACTGGGGATGTTTGTTTTTTAAAACAAGCTTTTGTTCCATTGGAATTAATTTGTTCCTGTCTGTTCTTCACCAGGGCTCTGTTTTTTTCCTCTGCAGGATAGGAATAGCTTCCATTGTCTTAAATGAGAATTATTGGTATCCGACAGGGAGAGAATGAGGCACATGGAGTCAGTCATTTGTGTGTGACATCAGTCACTTCCACAGCAGCTAATTATGATGTCTCATTTGACTGGCATCTGCTAAGGAATGGGCAGCAAAAGCAAATGCTTTCCCAAGGGACTTAGATACCATGGAGATAAGATAGATGGGAGATGGCTTGGAAGTCCTGTTTATATTCATCTATTCCCAACAGTATAGATTGAGGGAAGAGAAAAATATTTTATAGAGTTGCATAGAATAGTTTCCATATTTTCTAGTGAGACATCAGGAAAAGTGCTTTGTTCTGGTATTGCGCTATCGAAGAATCTTGATACGCCACTCCTTATCAATTTACAACATGTTGGCTGGTTGCTTCTATACCGAGGAAGGAGAACTAATTAATATTTGTACAGCGCCATACAAGGCTCCAGTCCAGTAGGCACTTGCACCTGAGTGTAACCCTATTTTGTCAAGAGGCTATTTGTTTACATACTTCTCAGCAGGAGCAGGGCCTTAGTATGTTCATGGACTCTGATACATAGAAAAGTTAAGCACTATTTTCAATCACTTTCCTTTGCTCTGATGAGATTAGATGGTTTTTTCCCAAAACCCCCATGTTTTTTAATTTAATAATTTGAAAAATGTAGCATCAGCATTTTGATACTAAGGTGGTAGTTCCATACTGATATGCTAGCAAATTAGAATGTAGTTACCCCTTTTTCTGTAAAGCTAGAGACACAAATTGTCCAAGACCAATTTGAACTTTAGATTTTATTGCTAACTTCCTTTAGCCACCTTTTTACGGAACTCTTCTGCCTTACGTGACTGTGTCAGTGTCATAGAAGCCACAATGAGTTGATCTGCTGTCCCTGCACAACAGAGGAAGGGAAGCAATTAGTTAAATCTAACATCTTTCAGGATAATGCCAATAAAGCACCACAATGCAGTCTGGAGACCGAGTCATTACACACACTATTCACATTTTGAGTTCATCTCTAATAGCAGGGTAGTGTGGAGGTTCTCTGGGCTATCAAAGGAAGTTTCATTTATAACCAAAACTTTTGTAAAGTTTTTTACCTGCAGTCTCTTAACATTGTTAAAATGTTTTCTCCAAATTACATGTTTGTTCCTGTCGTGTCTTATTTTTCTATAAACTGCTGGGGACATGGGATTGATTTTTACTGGAATGTATAATTGCATGTTTCTAGCAAAGCTGTAATCTTAGTTTCTCTGCACACGTGTGAACTGTTTGAAAGTAAGGATGCATTTGACAATGAATGGACTGTCGTTACCATTTTGATTCAGATTCTTTTAAGGCACTTCAATTAGCATTTATCCTCTACAAATAATTACTTTATACAAATCTGTTTATTTTTATATTTTTATCTGCATGCTTTTTGATTTAACAGTAATGTAACCACAGTCTTTTTAAAAAACAAGTTGTATAGTTTTTTATATTTTTGTTTTTAAATAAAAATAAATAAAGTGTTTGGTTTGCTACAGAAAATGTACCTTTTGTATAATGGAATTGCAGTTTTCAGAAGTCCTTTCAAAATGGAAAGAATATTTTTTACCAAGTATATAATTGTATACTATTATATTGAGTATTTCACCTTCCTGAGTGAAAGCATGGGGAAGTAACTAATTAATAATTGGAAAAACTTGTGTGAGTGGGGAAGATATCCTAGAGCATTCCAGGGAGGGAAGCTGTTTGACAGAATAAGTTCACTGTAAGCAGGGGCTTCACTTACTGGAAATGGGCTCTGATCTTAGTGTTTCTACTCTGAAAAGTGACTTTGTGAGAGTGGCATTGTGGAATCCCATATTTATTGTGTCTTGAAGATTTCTGTATCAGATGTGCTCTGCGCACAAGTAGAAATTCTTTCTAATTACCAGCCTTGAAATCTCAATCTTGGTTTGAAGAGCCAAAGCTTGGTTCTCTTCATACCACATTTCAACTATCCTAATGGCTCTGTGAACCAGATTTAGTTCATGTGGAGCCTTGTTGCCTTTAATGGACTTCCATATTGGAACCTAATAAGCAATTTTGTAGATACAATAGATGGAATAGAAACATCAGCTTAGCTGATGAATCTTAGCTGTGATGGCTCTGCAGGGCTAATAAGAATGAGAAGCTGTAAACTTTTATCCTTAAAATCAGCTGATGTGACTCTTCAGAGTAAAACTGCACTTTAAGCTTAGAAAAGCATGAATTTCTGGGCCATGTTTTATAACTCTTTTGTTTGGCTGTTCTTACATTTCTGGAAAGCTCATGGTGAGTTATATAGCCAGAAGATTAGGGTGCTGTGGCTGGCTGGACTGGAGCAGAGCTGTGTCCTTAGCTTCTTCAGTCCCACAAACTCACTAATGTGATGATTCCAGTATTAAACAACTCTGCTGACCCAAACCAACCAGGCGATGCATGACCTCTTGATCAGAGCAGTATAAGGTGGATGGGGCTTCTTGTCAACCCAGAATGAAACATTTGCTCTTACCTAGGTGCAGAGAATGGTCTAGTATCTTGTCTAAACATAATAGTTTGTCAGTAATTCACTTTAAACTAAGGACAATATCAATACAAGAAATAAGCACACCAGTAAGCAAACGTGCTGCTTCTGAGGAACTTGGTTAGGAACTAGCCATCAGAGGAATATAGGAGGGAGAGCAAACAACTGTACAAAGAAACAGCTGGGGCAAGGTGACACCAAGAATAATCATGTCAATTTTACAGGGGTTGGTACTTTTAACTGCTTTTCAGGGTTGACATTTGCACACAGCCTTATAAAATGTGTGATATTCCCTCTTTTTCAATCCTTTACAATTGTGAAACACTTGTTGATCAGCTGCATGGAAACCATGAATCTTGGGGTCTCTGACATAAAGTACAAATGAGAAGTGCCCAGCCAGTAGGTTGCTGTGTTCATAAGTCAAACATGGCATTTTTGGCTAACTCCTGAAACTTGTTGTCTATGTGTAATCTCCTATTTCTGTTCCCACTCATGCAGGAGTGACACTGGCTTAATTGCCTTTTCACTGTTGATATTTACTCATGCAGCTTCCTTGTGTACTTATTTATGCAACTAGTCTGTACCTTGTCAAGAGGAATTCTCTCAAATCCCGTGGATTGGCCACCATCAATATTTCATCATTTTCCATGTCTCTTTCTCTCAACTGGTTGTGTCCTTCTGCAAAATTACTCCTTTCCTGGAATCCCCCACATTTGTTAGTATCCCATCCTTTTAGTTTCTTCCCATCAGTTTTTTTCCTTCTGAGTAAACGGAACATGACAGAAATATTGGTTCCTTCAGTCACCTCTTTTTTTCAGCCACACAACTTTCTCAGTTTCCTCCTAGTTTGGTATGCATGGTGGGAAGTATCGTGCGATGCAGATGTTGGTAAATGTGGATCAGCAAGTAGAATGTATATAGGAGAGTGAATCAGGTTCTGTTTCCTATATATATTATACTTGCATCAGACAAAAATGGGGCAGTTACAAGCTCAAAAGCACATTTGCACACTCCTTACTTAATGTTGTATGGGACTACTATTTTCTGCCTTCCGTAACAGTAGGAACTGAGAAAAGATCTCAGTGAATTGTTGTAAAACATGATTTTCCTGAGGACTTACATGTTGCTGGGTTTTCCTTCTTGCCTTTCAGTAGCTCGATGGTAAAACTACTGTTGACTGGTGTGGTGTTCCTGTGATTAATTCTCTATCAGCCTCTCTCTTACCTGGGTTTTTTACTCAGATGGGCAAAGTCTATGTGGGGCAAGTCACTTAACAGCAGAAAACATCAGTCACTCTCACTTTCTTCTCATCTGTGCAAAGTAATGTCAAAGTGGCTGATTAACATGGCTTTGTACATTCGATTCAAAATCTACTCTTTAAAACAAAAGTTTGCAAGCAGATTACCTATAATCGTTTTTTGCATTTTAGTCCAGTGGACAATGCACTGGACCTGGGATCCAGTTTCCAACTCTCTACCATGTACAGTTTCAAGAGAGACGTTAAGTCTTACTGCTTTTGCTTCCCCATGTGAAAAATGGGAATAATGATACTTGGCCTTGTTTGTAAAATGCTTGGAGCACCTGAGGGAAAGTGCAAAGGATTGTTTTTTTGTTCCATCCACTTCTGTATTGATGTTTAGCACACGAGCCTTAATGTATATAATGTACTGAAGCTTTATTGGCTCTTTGAAACATCTTTAACTAGGCCCTGACATAGCAAAGTAATTATTATTACCAAGTTAGACTGGCGAAGTATCAGATTTGTACAGTTGTCCTCAAAAACAACTAAAGGCTCCAACTGTTGTTGCTGATGCTTTATCTCCCTACCATAATGATGGAGCTCTGCTGCCTACCTTCCATTTTCTCTCAGACATGTTCTGACCTGCTGCTGTACTTGGGCTGTTCCTAGTGGTCACAAAAGCCGCCTGAGCAAAGAAAAATGTGAACAATTGAATGGGAGTCTGCTGGCATACTTGTGGTCTTGCTCTGGTAAAATGATATCACTCCCTGAAAAGCTTAGGGAATCTCTATACTGATAGAACCTGGTGGCTGAAGGGAACTCCAGGAATACTTTGCGTTATGCTGTATTTACCATATACCACAGAGAAGCTCATAACAAGACTTGTATGTGGAGGAGCATGATATACATAGGAAGTGGATCTAACTACTTAACAGATCATCTTAAATTTTGCTACCAAATGGCTAGAATTTGTGTTCTGCTTGCAAAATTACAAAAATTTCATAGATTCTAAGGCCAGAAGATACTATTGTGATCATCTAGTCTGACTAATTTACCACCTAAGTACAAATCCTTCCCCATTTGCCTGCCCTCTCCCATGAAGATTCACGATGATAAAAATAGAAATACTTTACTGCCCCATTTTAAAAAAATACCTGGGGCATGAATGGGCCACTAGAATTTTTCCAAGGCTGTTTTAAAACCATATTAAGAGGTAATGCTTGAGTCTTAACCCCATGCAACTGAACATGCCAAGTAATGATGAAGTAGCTCACATTCAAGCCAGAGAGCTGATCCAGGTGTTTGCCTGGGATTCTTGGGGGGGAATTTAAACCAGGTAGCCAGCATCGTGCCTTTCATTTTTGTTGATTTAATACACTCTGGTGTATTAAGCTGCAAAGGAAGTCTTGGGAAGATGTAATATCATAACAAATTTTCACAATTGGAGAGAGGTTGATGATTAGTGAAAGCTGCTGAAAGTCCCAGACAGTTTTATTTTGGGGTGGAGAAAGGAAGTTGTTTGTGTTTGACTCCTGGTTTGACCTGTGATAGAAATTGGTGAGTTACAGCCCTCTTCTTGCTTAAACAAGAGGCCCGTGGACGCAAACTCTTTAACAATTCTCCAGTGTAAGAGGAAGGATAGCATTCTGTGTAGCATCTTTTATCATGGCTACTCTCTATTTCTTTCCTCTTCTCCATCACTGTGACATTGTAATGTTCAAACATGTGCTCTTGAGCTAACTAAATGGGCTGCAAAAATATTTGTTTCGCAGCCAGCTCTCTGCAACCCTTTCAGGTTGTGTCTCCAGTAGGCTATTTGGGAGACTTTCCATCACTGCAGGTCCACCAATGGTAGCAGTGGAAGTATCTGTGTAAATAGACCACTGGCATTTTTAACACCATATTATCTAACACTGGTCTAGAAGACACCATGACAAAAATTCTGGCAGTGCCCTGAGATCTATCCGCACTTACTCACATTTTCGTACCATCACTGGCGCGCACTGATGAGAGATTTCCAAGTAACTGTAACATACACAAGGTCAAACCAATTCTTGCAATTTCATTTTGGTGTGCAAGACGCCTGTGGTCGGAGAATTAGTGTTGGTCAATGTCTTGTTGAAGAGATTTCTTTGTGAATCGTAGTTTTGAAAGTTCTGATCCTTCCTAGGTTTGTGAAGGAACAAAGATGTAGCCAAGGAAACTGAATCTCTTTCCTCAGGAATCTCTAGTAAGTTTCAGAAATAAAATCAGGGAAAAGCTGCCTGTTTTTGTGTCTGAAAATATGCTCTTTGCGAGTGCTGCGGGGAGAGCAGGATTGCAGTGAGCACCAGAACTTCACTACTCATCCCGTGATTTAAGTGCTGTAATTATGACAGAGATCAGTAATATCAGTTGTTCCCGTGTTTGTGTCAGTGATTCCTGGGAGAGCAGCAGTCGGATGCTAACCCTTTCATTATCCCTTCTTCCTTTCTCCACAGAAATGGCACCAAAATTGAAGAAGAAAGGGCACTCTGGGCGAGAGCAAAAAAAGGTGAGTTATGTAGCAGCCTCCGTCCTGGAGCTGGGATGGAATTACGATTGTTAGGCTTCTCACTCTGCAGTGGCAGCCAAGCCATAGAGGTTGGGCTGGGCCAGGCAAACAGGCTGTTAAGAGAATAATACTCTTCTTGTTTAGATCTCCCTTTTAGATCAGGAGCTTATAGTTAACCACAAACTCAGTCCCTCCATATTGTTATCTGGAATTTTCTGAGCCGCCTCCCACATAGTAGATGACACAAGGCTGGAAGTTTAAATGAGAAGGTGTTCGGCTGATCTCATGAGTTTTTGTCTTCCCTAGCATCACCACCACCACCATCCACAGGTGCAGCAGCAGCAGATGCAACCACAGCAGCCACCGCCTCCACCGCCCGTCCCTCAACAAGCGCCACCTCCGATGAAGTCCTCTCCCCCTCCTTTCGTACCTGCACAGGTCCCCATCATGGAGCATCCCCTCCCAGGGAACGTGTTTGACACTATCACACATTTCACCCAGCCCATCATGCATCTTCCTCAGCCAGAGATGCCACCCCATCTCCCCCAGCAGCCTGAGCATAGCACTCCGCCTCACTTAAACCAACATGCAGTGGTCTCTCCTCCAGGTAAGCACATAATGGGCAATGCTGTGTGTCTAGAGCTCTGTTGGGATGGCACAGAGCTGTAGCTCTTTGTGGAGTAGATGCACCTGTGTATTTAGGTGTATACATGCGCAGCACACCAGACCAGAAGAAATTTGCCTAGCAGTACCTATAGAGGGGTGGCACTTGTGCCTTGTGGCTACATGAGGCCGTGCTGCCCTGACCCTTCCTCACTTCCTTCTTACCT
This sequence comes from Mesoclemmys tuberculata, assembly GCA_007922155.1. Lineage (NCBI taxonomy): Eukaryota > Metazoa > Chordata > Testudines > Chelidae > Mesoclemmys > Mesoclemmys tuberculata. Next base: position 8,258,906 of record ML675652.1, read on the forward strand.
CCTGTGGCTAGAGTCAGAACTCTGTGTGGTCTCAACCACTCAACCAGTTGAGTTTTTTCTCTTGTATTTAGTCAGTAGTACCTTTAGTGTGTGTTCAAGTAGCATGTGTTACCAGTCTGTTTCCCTGGTAATGTCCTCACTGGGGTTTAAACATTGCTTTCATGTGGGGAAGTGATCCCCAACATCAGTCCTCATGTGTGGTGCTTGAGGCCCATGTCAAGGAGCGGTGCACGATAGGCCGATCATTTAAGAAAGTGACTCAAGTGGCCTGGAACCTTCTTTTGAAACAGCACCTGCTTCGGTCCTGAGGCCCTCAGTAGGTCAGAGATTGCCTTCGGGCTCCAGGAGCACTGCCACTTCATGTTCTGGATCAGGCGCCTCTATGAAGAAACATAGGAGCTGTTCCCTGTCGACTGCACCGAGGAAAAGGTTGCATAAGACCAACAGGGACTGCTCCAGGCCCAGGGGTGACTCTTCAGCCTCCCCCAGGAAAAGCCTGGAGCTGGTGCCTCAAACCTTTCCCCAATACCTGGTAGGGAGGTGAGAAACACTGTACCACTGACTCTGGTTCCAGCCTTCAGGTGTCCATTGTGTCCAGTACTGATGAGGAAGATACTGGTACTGACTGTTTCCATGTTGGCAGTGTACCAAGCAGCTACAGACAACCTTTGCCTTTCAGTCCCAACCTCTCCTTTGGTCCAGAATGTTGCCAACGCTGCATCAACTGTAGCCCCTTCTGTTGAATGAGCCCCTAAACCCTTGGGTCTGTTGGTACCACACCCCAGTGTTCCTCTTCCACAAGTGGTGGATGTAGGGCCAGTACTGGGATTGGTACAGGGGTTCTCAGTACCAGGAATCTCTTCTGCACCGCTGCAGTCGGCATCTCAGATGCTTCCATGCTGGCTTTTGCTGCCTTTGATTTGACGTCAGTGCTGTCAGACACTCTGGTGCCGCTATTCACTTCAGGACTGACGCCGCTTCCAGCACTGGCATGCTCGGTACCGATGGTACCATTTCCATTGGCAGCACTCCTTCCTGCCTCATTGTGAGCAATAAATGAGTCAAACTGCCTACTTGCTCCCGCTGGTCTCACTCTGCCCTTATCTCCAGGATCCCGAGGCTCCCCTGAGTTAGGGTTGTCATCCTCCCACTCTCCATCGCCAGCCAGCATCAAGAGCACTCATGGACCACTACAGTTACCAGGATTGGCTCGCATCTCGCGGTCAGGGTGGAGGTCACTGGTCTTGCACCTTCTGGCCACCCAACTCATTAACCATGTCAGTGGCCTCCAGGGAGTCCATGGGATGTGCCTCAGTCATGGAGGTCCAACTCTTCATCTTGCTCAAAGGTGAGATTGCCAGCCAGGTCTGTGATGATGACCATCAATCCACCGCAAGCCAAGGCACTGGGGGGTCCAGAGTTGTCCCATCTTGGTCCTTCATTCCGGAACAGGATCCAGCTTTGGCTCAGTGAAGGGCCTTGTTTTCATCTCCAAATGATGCTGTGCTGCCTGGCTCATCCTTCCCCTTGATACCGGATTTTAAGGTGTACGAAGATCTTTTTGCAGCGTGTAGCTACTTCCCTTGGTATCCAAGTGGAGCTTTTGCAAGAGAACCCCCACAAATTGATGGACCTTTTACAGCTGTGTGCCCCTGGGAGAGTCACCCTCCCTATCAGCAATATGCTCCTTGACCAGCTAAGGCTTCTGGAGCATCTAAGAGCACATGGAAAAGCAATTTCATTCCCATGCAGGGATTTGAGGGGTTTTACTCCCATCTGGCCCCAAATTTCCTAGTCATAACTGAGGTGAATGACGGTGCCTAGCAGAGCAGATTTAAGTTCACCCCCAAGAATTAGAGACTTCCTAAATAATTAGAGCTTATGGGTAGGAAGATTTATACCACCTCTTCCTTACAGATGCAAATTGCCAACCAGCAAGCCTTGCTGTCCAAGTATGGTTTTGTTAACTGGACAGCTGTGTCAAAATTCTTCAAGTGCTTGCTCATGTCAATCCCACTCAGGTGTGTGCACCACATGCACTGTCACCAGAAGGTTTTTCCTCTAGCAGTACCTGTCTGGTCAGTGCAGGCGCCCCCTGGTGTGGCGCCTCCATGGTGCTGTATATAGGGCCTTGCCTACCTGCCTCCTCCTCAGTTCCTTATCACCCGTGACAGTTGTTGATGCTTCTTCCCTCTCTAGCAAGCTTTCTTCTATGAAAAAAAAAAGTTGTAAATAGTTGTTAGTTATTCATTAATTGTAGTTAAGTTTCAGTTGGGGGCTTTGCTCCCCCTCCTCCCAATCTTCTCCCTGGGACTGGGGCATGCCTTGGTCCCAAGGATTTAAATTGTGCATGACCTGCCACAAACCCATGCTAAGAGGAGACCTGCGTGAATCATGTCTAACGTGCCTTGGAGAAGGACATCAAGCAGGCAGGTGTAAGATCTGCAGGGGCTTCTGGATGAGGACAAAAAAGGACCAGAGTGTTAGACTTAAACACCTCTCAACAGAGGCACCACTCTGCCCTCAGCCGAGTTCTACCTTGACGCCCAGCACATCAGTGCGGCGTGCACCGGCCTCTATAAGGGAGACTATGGCATCGAAGAGGCACTTGGCACCGAAAGAGCCTGCCACCCACATTCTCTGTCACCGAAGACATGGTACTGCGCCCATTCCCCAGTGCCGCGGAAGAAATTGGCCAGGGCACATTCTTCAACAGTGAAGCCTGCAGGGAAAGGGGAAACCAGAGTGCATCCCACACCAGGACATTCGGTGCCCTCTCCACCAGGGCCAGCACCATCGACTTTAGCCCTGCAAGAGGATATGTCAAGTCCAATGGTGTTGGTCTCACCCGATAGGGAGAGCCATGTGGGGGAGCTGCAGTCTCCTTCGACCTCAGACACCTTCAAGGTGGTGTGGGACCTTATAGCAATGACAGCTCAGTTGTCCCCCGCCAAAAGAGAGGAGCAGGAAGTAAGGTCTCTGGCACTGCAGACCATCGCAGTGCAGTCCAGAGGTAAGCTTGCTATGGCACAGCACTGGCTGCCCTCCCCTTGGCACTGCTCCCTGGGCCTGTCCCATTCTGCTCCACCGTGGTCTCCATGGTCTGAGACACAGTTATGTGGTTGAGAGGCAGAATCAGGTGTGTCCAGGTACAACCGGCACTGGTTGCAGAGGCATGACTAGAGGCAGGAGCAAGGGCAAAACCCTCTTATGGGACCGTGGTAGGGGTTGCCAGAATGGCCCTTTTGGACTTCTTGGGATTATCGGGCACAGGGGTCTTAATCTAGGAAGTCATACTCTCTTGCCTCCCATGCAAGGAGCTCAAGGCCTTTGGCACCACAACTGTCTCACCACAGCGCCAAGAAGGACAACAACCACAACATCCGGGGGAGAATAGATCATGGCATGGAACCCACTACCAACAAGAACTACGGTACCAAGAGAGAGGCTCCAGGGGAACTGCAGGACCCTGCAGAGCAGGAAGACCCAGTCTTCCCTAGTATGTCGTCATTGTTCCCATATAAGGCAGTGATGGGGACTGCAGCTACTTCCCTGGTATAATAGAGCCCACCAACAGCTGCTGAGAAGGGTGGCAAAAAACGTAGGCCTCCAAGCTGAGGAGGTGCGAGAGTTGGAAGATGCAGTGATTGACATCTTGACTCCAGAGGGCTTCTCGCGGGTGGCCCTTCCTTGGATTAAAACAATTCAATCCCCCACTAAGACACTGTGGCAGACTCTTGCATCCAATGGCTAACAGGATAGAGCGCAAGTACATCCTCCGGACATGAGTACCTCTTTACACACCCACAGTCAGGGTCGCTGGTGGTGGCTGCAGCAAACAATAAAGAGAGACGGACAGCAGGCACCAACGCCCAAGTCCAACGACTTAAAAAAGCTGGATCTCTTTAATCGAAAGGTGTACTCTACTGGAAGGCTCCAGCTTTGCATAGCCAACCTGTAGGCTATCCATAGCTGTCACAATTTTAACTCTTGGTAGGCTATGATGAAATTCAAGGAGTTGCTTCCAGCTGACTCCAAACAGGCATTCATTGTAGTTGTTGACTAGGGAAAGATCATGGCGGGAACATCACTGCAAGTGGCCTTGGGTGCGGCAGTTTCTTCCACGTGTACTATGTCCTCAGTGATTGCAGTGAGGAGATGCTCCTGGCTGCAGGTGTGTGGCCTCTCCCCAGAGGTGCAGCAACCCATTCAGGACTTGCCATTTGAGAGCTCAGGGAGGTAGTTGGAGCAAACTGACTCCAAGTTGCACAGCCTGAAAGATTCTAGGACTACTCTGAAATCCTTGGGCTTGCACACTGAGCATCCAGAGGAAACATTTTAAGCCTTGGCTTGCTATTCGGTTTTACCAGGCCCAGAGGCAGGAGTACCCAGGAAGAAGGGCAGGAGCAATAGACGTAGAACACCTCAACCTAACCAGGGCCGGAGCTTTGCAAGACAGCCATTGAGCTCCAGGCAGTCGTTTTGAAGGTGCACTCAAGGGCAACACACCAGTCCACAGTCTGGATCCATCCCTGTTTCCTGAATCGTGTGTCCCATTTCTATCATGCATGGACTTACATCACTTCAGACACTTGGGTGCTGTGCACGGTAGAAGTGAGATATTCTCTCCAATTTTCCTCCTTCCCACCCTCCCAACTCCCTTCATTGTCACTCTTCAGGGACCCCTCTCATGAGCAACTTCTTATACAAGAGGTGCATGCACTCCTGCAAATGGGAACTCTGGAGGATGTTTTTCTGAAGCTAAAGGGAAAGGGATTCTACTAATATTTCCTAATCCCAAAGGCCAAGGGGACTCTTGGACCCATTCTTGATCTGCCAAACCTCAACAAATTCATGAAGAAGGTGAAGTTTTGTATGGTCTCTCTGGCCGCAGTCATTCCCTCCTTGAATCCTGGAGACTGGTATGCTGATCTTGACCTAAACGACTCCTACTTTCACATCTTCATAATTCCATCTCACAAAGAAAGTTCCTCAGGTTTCTGGTAAACCATGTTCACGATCAGTTTACAGTCCACCCATTCGCACTGTCACCAGCCCCTTGAGTTTTCACAAAGTGCATGGCGGTGGTAGCCGCCTTCCTGAGGAAGCATCACGTGCAAGTGTTTCTGTATTTAGACAACTGGTTAGTCAGCGTGCCGCTCCAAGGAACAAGTAGTAGAGCAAGTCACCCTGGTACAGTCAACCTTCAACAATCTGGGTCTTTGGCTAACCATGCCCAAATCAACATTATCCCCTACTCAGCGGATAGAGTTTATAGGGGCAGTTCTAGACTTGGTTCAGGCAAGGGCACTCCTGCTGGTGTCTTACTTCGAGGCTATGGGCTCCATCATAGAAGTTTAGGGATGGAAGGAACCTTAGGAGATCATCTAGTCCAACCCATCTAGTCATCTAGTCCAACCCAAAGCAGAACCAACCCCAACTAAATCATCCCAGCCACGGCTTTGTCAAACCGGGCCTTAAAATCCTCTAAGGATGGAAATTCCACCACCTCCCTAGGTAACCTGTTCCAGTGCCTCACTGCCCTCCTAGTAAAAATGTTTTCCTAATATCCAACCTAGACCTCCCCTAGAGCACATGACTTATGAGGAGAGGCTGAGGGAATTAGGCTTCTGTAGTCAGCAAAAGAAAAGAATATTGGGGGATTTGATAGCAGCTTTTAACTACCTGAAGAGGGGATCCAGGGAGCATGGAGCTAGGCTGTTTAAATGGTTAACCTTTTACATCTTTAGGTAAGACGACCTTGTAGTCCATGCTCGATGTCACGGACACCTTGGCCAGGCAGGTGGTCTCCATGGTCACCATGAGGAGTTCTTCCTGGCTGAGGAATTTGGGTATTGCTTCTGATGTCCAGCCAAGCCACTGAGGATTTGGCCTCCAATGGCCAAATGCTATTCTCAAACATCGTAGCGGAAGACCACTTCAGTAGGCAGTGCTTCCATTTGACCCCCAAGGTTTTTACCGAATGCATGATTGTTGTTACAGCTTATCTCAGGAATATGAGACTTCACATCTTCCTGTATCTGAACAAGTGGTAACTGAGGGGCAGATCCAGAGAGGAAGTTCTTTCTCATGTCACTCCCACACTGTGGTTGCTCGACTGTCTGGGTCACAACCTAAATACTGGAAAGTCAACCTTGGCTTCCAATCAAAATATCGAGTTCAGTGGGGTCTTGTTATATTCCATGACATCAAGAGCATTTCTGCTGACCATCTGGTTTTCAGACAATTTGCCATCTTTGCCTCAGTCTGCAATCTCAGCCTTCCATGACAATTTGAACATGCCTGAGACTCTTGGGCCACTTGCATACAGATGGTCCAGTATGCAAGGTTGTGCTTCTGTCCCCTTCAAATGTGGCTCATTTGATGTGGTCTACCATCCTACTCTTTTTTCTCTACACTCCATATGTCTATACGTCCTCCACCAGTCCTAAACTCCTTGCAGTAGTGGTTTAGTGTCCACAGAACATTTGCCAAGGCGCTTGTTTTGTCCAGCCCATACCAACTAAGTTGCTTGTTACCAACAACTCCCTGATGGTTTGGGGGGAGCACCTGGGGTTGCTGGAAGTACAGCGACTGTGATCGGAGCAGGAGGCCTCACTCCGTATCAACTTTCTGGAGCTTTGGAATGTTTATAATGCATGTAACGCTAATCAGAGACTTAGTGATTCGCATACTTCCTGACAACACCACCACGATGTATTATGTGAAGAAACATGCTCCAGGTTGCTCTGCCTAGAGGCATTCAGGCTGTGGCAGTTCTGCATCAAGGAGAACATTACTCCAATAACCATTTGCTTGCCTGGGGTTCCGAATCATCTTGCAGACTATCTCAGTAGGTATTTTTCCCTAAGTCACAAATGGTCCCTGAAAACAAGTGTCCTCCGGGTCATCTTCACAGCTTGGGGCATCCCGATGATCAACCTGTTCATTACAAGGGACAGCTGGAAATGTTATCTGTTCTGCTCTTGAGGGGGCCTCAGTCGGGGCTCCTTGTCTTATGCTTTCCAGCACCGTTGGCAATTGAGTCTCCTGTACACCTTTTCCCTGCTCCTGATCATCTTTCAGGTCATCCTCAAGTTCGAGGTGGCCCAGGCCAACCTCATTCTCAGTGCCACAGTATCGCCGAGCCAGTGCAGTTTTTCTTAACTTCTCATGCTGTCTTTTCACCCTCTCATGTGGCTTCCTCTCCATTCCAACCTGCTCATTCAGAATCACTGCTGCATCTTGCATCACACGCTCAGCTCCCTGCATCTCACAGGTCGTGGTTGCTGCATGAGTGAGTGAGGAGGAAGGGCAGTGTTCGGTTGCTGTCCAACAAATGCTGCTCAACAGGGGAAAGTTCTCTACCAGAAAGGCCTAATCAGCAAAATGGAAGAGATTTTTGGTATGGTTATTAGCCCGTGGAATCCAACCGACACTGGCTTCTATCCAGGACATTTCCTGCTATACCTTCAGGGAAGATGAGTCTTCTCTAGTGCCATGATAACAAGATTCTTAAAAGGGTTTCTTCATCTACATCCGGGAGCCAGTTCCCCTGTGGGACCTAAACACAGTTGTGGCAGGTCTGTCCTCCATTCAGTTCTCTATCATCTTGTCCCTTTCTGCTCTTGTCAGAAAACCACTTTCCTGGTAGTGGTAACATCCGCAAGAAGACTGAGTTGAGGCTCCGATGGCAGAGCCTCCTTATACACAGTTCTCCAAAGACAAGGTAAACTTTACAACCACACCCAAACTTTTTGTCTAACGTGGTCTCTGTTTCACTGGGATCAGGCAGTACCTTTACCGGAGTTTGTTCCTAAGCCGCATTTTCTGGAGGAACTGCGTCTCCATATGTTAGATAATAGAATCATAGGGCTGGAAGGGACGTCAGGAGTTCGAGTCCAACGTTCAACAGTCCTTTTATCTGGACAGGACTAAACTGCTTCATACCTCACCTCATTTGTGTCATGTGCAGATCGCATGAAGAGTCAAGTGGTCTCTTCACAGAGGTCTCTAATTGGATAACATCCCACATTGATAGCATCTGAAATAGCCTAAGGACACCCCCTCAATGTGTGCAAGCTCATTGTCTGAATTCCTTAGTGACATTTCCATATTGGACATTTGCAGGACTGCTATGTGGACATGGATACCTACGTTCACAAATCATTACACCATAACCTTATCTTCCAGGCCAGAGGCAAGCTTTGGTAGAGCGGTCCTGCAGTCCTTGTTTAGTAGACTCTGAGTCCCGCCTCCTTGTGAGGGTGGGTACTGCATGTGAGTCACCTAAGTGAATACACAGGTGCATCTACTTGAAAGAGAAGAGTTACTTTGACTGTTTTTTGTGATGTGATACAGATGTGTATTCCACAAGCACCCTCTATCCCCTCTGCATCTGGACATTTGGTGCAAAGGAACTGGGGGGGAGGAGGTAGTGGTGGATGCCATCTCACGTACCTTATGTCCTTATGTGTGCTTATGTCCATGAGGTATGAGCACTGCCCCTGTATGGGTCCTGTGAGGCAAATTTCTCCAGCCCCAGTGCACTGGGCACGCACACACCTAAGTGGAATACACGTCTGCATCACATCTCAAAGAGCCACAGTTACAGTAAGTAACTGCTTATTCCACAGCCCTGGGTTCCCTAGTTGGCACGACACAGTCCTGGGCCATGCAAGTCTGGTGATAACTTGATGTGTTAGAGGAGGATAGGTGGTCATGTGATTAAGGAACAGAGTTCGATGCCATGGGATCTGGGCTATGCTCCAGGGGTATTCTGTGTGGTGCAATGGCAATCTTTTCTTCTGTTGGGCATAGAACGTCTAATAAGCAGAACAACCTGTGCAGTTTTGCTGTGGGGAGTTGTGCTCATTCTTCTGTGGTTTGTAATGCCATGTATTCCTGCTCTTCTTCCTCAGCTTTGCACAACGCTCTGCCTCAGCAGCCATCGAGACCCAGTAATCGAGCCGCAGCACTACCCCCTAAGCCTGCACGTCCTCCAGCAACGTCACCAGCCATAAACCAGCAGCCTATGCTCCCCCAGCCGCCTTTGCCTCAGCCTCCCCAGGTCCTTCTGGAAGACGAGGAGCCTCCCACACCTCACCACAGCCTGCCTCTGAGCACTAGCCAGATGCAGCTCTACCTTCAACAGCTGCAGAAAGTGCAGCCGCAGACTCCTCTCCTCCCTTCAGTGAAGGTCCAGTCACAGCCTCAGCCACCCCTTCAGCCTCCTGCTCATCCCCCAGTGCCACAGCTGCAGCACCAGCAGCAGCAGCAGAGGCCGATGCACATGCAGCCCATGCAGTTCCCTCCTCATATCCCTCAGCCTCAGCCACCTCCACAGCAGCATCCACCCCCGCAGCAGCAGCCAGCTAAACCTCAGCAAGTCATCCAGCACCACCCGTCGCCACGGCACCATAAGCCTGATCCCTACTCAACTGGTGAGTGCTGAAATTAACATCAGTGCAGCTAAAATTAGTAACAAGTTGAGGGTGTTGGACACCTGGTCGGAATGTGATTGCTCCACAGTCTTCTGAGCTTCACAAATACTGGTGGTGAAAGATGGCATTGGGTTTGGACCTGGACAGGCCGTCTAGGAAGGTACTTAATCTCTGAGGAATTCCTTGGTAACTTGATTGTCTAGTGAGGACTCCAAGCTTTTCTCCAGGGAGCTTAAATCCCAGAGCAGGGGGAACGATCTATTGTAGAGCTCAAAGCTAGGAAACAGACTCTAACTGGCAGTGCTGTGCCCTTTAAGATTCATCCCAGCCCGTTTCAGCACTGAAGTCTAGCCTGTCCTGAAAATGAGGTACAGTTGGCGAGCTCCATCTAGAAAAGGGGCAGTTTGCTCCCTTTGGCAGGACAGTTGGTTTGTGATTTCATAGTAACAGCATAAATCGTCACCTCTCCAGAAGCAGATCAGGGTTCCTGATTCCATTTGGATTTAAAGTTCTCCTGTGCTGTTGGCAAGCATGTTGTGAAGTTCTCCATGAAAAGATCAAAAATGCTTGACTGCCAGCGTAGTACCCAGTAATAGTGGATAAACTGAAGTTAAGGATGGTGACTGTTGTGTATTGTTTACCAGCCAAGAACTTTTAAGTAGTCCCTTGCGTAATTTGTCAGGTTAGAAATAGAATCTGGCGACAGTCAAACTCTGGGAAGAGCCAGCATCTCAAGAATAGCTAGGCTAGCATTACAACATTTAAATGTAGTTGTGCTAGCACACAGCAAGTGATCAAATGGCAGGCACCCTTCCCAAAGTGCTTTCTTTGCCTAAATGACACTCCTTTTGGTGTGTGCTCCAACGGAGGCACAGCTGAAAAGGAAACAAATTATCTTTCCTAGCTCTAAACAGAAAGCACATATAAATGCATGAGTGGTTCTACCCAGATATCCTGGGTGTGTGGAAAGTCTCAAGCTAAGTTCTCAGACTGGTCCCTGGGACATAGACAGGGCCTTGTCCCTCCTAGCTATTAACAGGTGTTAAACCCTTCTAAAATTATTTGAGCTGATGGTAGTCTAGTCTCCTTCATAGTGCCCTTGATGAAGAATATTTTCCCTACCTGCTCTAACAAGCTGTGTTACAAGGTAATCCTGCATAGGAAGATGGGTGAAGGACACATTTTTTTCTGTCTTAAAAATTTAGCATGAATTCTTGTTGCTTCTCCTTACCCTTACATTGTTTTGAAGATGTTAAGTAATGGCCACTGGCTGGTGGGTGGAGTGCAATTTTCAGAATGTGCTATTGATGTTTTCCTCCTATGCTAAACATTGGACTGTGTGTGTAGGAGAAATAAAAGGACCGTGTCAGTGGCCTTCAGCCATTGTATTTCGGGCTGTAACCTCCTCAGATGTCAATGGGTTGAGCAGAATTTTGATGGGAGAGGAGAGGCCTCCAAAGAAAAGCCAGGCATTGCAGAAAGTGTTTACAGGTCATTCTCTTTAGCACCAGAGCACTTTAGCATCCAGCAGGGTGCTGCTGAAGGTGCTGTCTTTCAAACTAAACCTAAAACTGGGGACCTGGATCACTTTGGTTGTGTTTGTCATGGTGCCTTGGTTAAATTCCAATTGGAATTACTACATCCTGCCTCTTTCAGCTCCCCCAACAGTGTTAAATGGATGCAGGATTCTTCCATTCCTCCCATGAGCCATCATATAGGATTTCTGTGAGCTCTTACACCTATTTCAGAAAGCTATAACAATGGAGCACAGACTAAGAAAAAACCCCAAAAAGGGTACAGACAAGTGAAATTCAGTTGCTTCCACCCCACCCCCAAGACAATCTGCTGAGCACTTCTCTAATGCATTAGTGTGTTGACTGAGTCCAGCCAGAGCCTGAAAAAGGAAAGCTCACTTCCCTTGTGAATGTCAGTGAACAGCAAATAAAATGCATGTCCTCAGTCTTCTATGCCCTAAAGTGTATGTGTGATTCCTGAACAGAGGGCTTGAGAGACTCTTTGGGCACAGACGTGTAAGGTGAGAGTTTTCACATCATAAATGTTCAGTGAGTCTCATCACAGAGCTATCTCAGTGGAAGAAATTGCACAGGGGAGCCTACAAACTCTTTAAAATGTGAATGTGTCCATTTTGGTGGCGTTTTTCTGTGCCCCAGAATGAAGTCCCTAGGTTTCATAGCCAAATCCAAAAGGAAGTCCAACAAAACCCTTTTCACTTTCCACCACCAAGCCACTGACTGCCCTTATGCTTTGTGACATGTACCTGTGATCGCCATGGCACTGACCTCACGACAGATCGTAAGAAGACTGGTGGGAGGTTCCCCCATATGAATACCACTCCATGCAAGTCTGGCTGGCTTATGGAGAATAATAAATAGATGCAACTAAGTGTATGGCTGTGTGCTGGCTTGGATGACAGAGTCAAGTTGCTTCTGAATTAGTGCATGCCGTGCAGCAGTGCAGTCCATGTGACAGCTGGAAGTACCGAGGGGTAGGACTCTACTGCGGATACTGCCAAACTGGTTTGGAGTCTTCCTATGTTTGTATGGTTTGCCTGGATTAAACTCAACCTGCAGACAGTGTCAGCCCTCTGGAGCAGCGTGATGCTGGGTCTGACTCAAGGACCAGTTCTCATCTTGGTTAATGTGTGGATAAGCAGTAGCGATGACAGGGTAACTGACTGGTGCTGAATTGTTCCAGGTCACTTGAGGGAAGCGCCTTCCCCTCTCATGATGCATTCCCCACAGATGTCCCAGTTCCAGGGTCTGGGCCACCAGTCACCACCTCAGCAAAATATCCAGCCGAAAAAACAGGTAAAGGAAGGCATAGCCTGAATGTGGGTTCCCAAAAGGCCTGGTCAGGTTACCAACTTGTGTGGGTAGCTCGGGCACATGCCCATAGCAGTGCACACTTCATGCACATGCATTAGAAGCTAGGGCCAGCCCCATTGTGGGATCCTTGTGGTGGATTGTTCAGGATGCTACTGGCTCTGTGGATGTGGGATGGACATGCATCAAGGAAGGTGTTTGGCTGGTGACTGACCATCTCAATGTGCTAATATGGCAGGAGCTGAGAGCACCCTCTGTTGTGCAGTCCCAGCCCATGGTGGCGAAGGAAGAAAAGATGCATTCACCGGTCATCCGAAATGAAACATTCAGTCCTACGTTGCGGCAGGATCCTCCTAAGCATCCAGAGAGCATCAAACCTCCTGCTCATATCCAGCAAAGTGAGTTGGAGTCCCTGCACTGTTAGTGTTGAATGTGTAGTTTGTTTGGAACGTAGGCTAGCCTGTTTCCCTTTGAAGGCTGAGGTGGAGAAATGGATTGCTGGTTGTGGTGAAAACCTGAGAGTTTACACCTCTGTCTATTGGCCTGTCCTCCACAGTGGGGATGGAAGGGGCAAGATCGCTCCCTGAATGCTCTGGGAAATTCAGACATCGTGGCAGCCTGTAGGAATAGTCTCTTACTGTGGTCTGTGTTGTTGCAGGAACAGAAATGAAACCAATGGAGGGTGGGCGGCCTGTAATCAGACCCCCTGAGCAGAATGTACCGCCACCTGGAGTACAGGACAAAGACAGACAAAAACAGGAACTGAAAACACCCGTCGCCCCTAAAAAGGTAACAATTCACCATGCCTGGATTCAGTTGGTTTGGAGGAAGGGGCTGTTTAGTGCCTGGTCTGACCTGCCCACACTCCAGCACTTGGGCTATATTCTTTGTGGGAGTGGGGCACAGGAACTCTGAGCTACTGAAAAGCCCTTAAAAATTATAGGCCAAAGTCATTGGGGTGCCCCAGAGCAGACTTGGCCTCATGTCTTATTCCAGATTGAGCAGACCTGTCACTTCATGCTGCAGTGGGGCTCCCCGGATGAAGCTAGCTTTAGTGCTCTCTCTCCCTGTTGCTTTGCCCTCCAGTGGTTTCTGAGCTATGGGAATTAGTGCTCAATATTCTGGATGCAAAATAAAATACCAACTGAATAGCAACAAAAATCAAAACTCACTCACAGTGTGATCTGCTGGGTCACTTAATGACGTAAAGGAAAACTCCTTTACCTGCACTGAACGAAGAGACACTAGTGTACAGCCCTGCATTGGGCCGTGGGAGACGTGCCTGGTGTCTGATTACCTCGGGAATCAGCCTGGGTCCATTCCTGGACTCTGCCCTTCACATAGTTCAGGACGGTGCTCGTCTCTCCCTCTCACCGCTGGTAACCATTTCAGTTGCCCCAGTTAGTGGAATATGCTGTCTGTTTTGGGTGCAGAAAGTGGATGCATGCTACCAGCAGAGGGCTGTCCTGGCCTCCTGCAAGGGTAGAGCAACTGTGTGCCATGTAGCCAGTAAGCACAGAGCTATTTTAAACTACACTGAGACAAGGTAGGTGAGATTCTCCTTTATTGGACCAGCTTCTGTTGGTAGAAGGGACAAGCTTTCCAGTTCAGACTTCTTCCTTCCCCAGACTTGGAGAAGAGCTCTGTGTAGCTTGAAAGCTTGTATCTTCCACTAAGGAAGTTGGTCCAGTAAAATGTTACCTCTCCTATCCTGGGACTGACATGGCTACAATAACACTGTTAATTAGGTACATCTGGTCACATCTTGGGGTCCAGACAAACAAACATGAGGCTCAGAGGGCAACTGCTTTCACCTCTGAGCCTCGGTGTCCCCAATTCTGAAATGATGAGATTACATCTGCCCTGTCCATTGCAGTGGAATGGGTTGTTTGTGAAGTATTTTGAGATCTTCAACTGAAGAGATGGGTGCAGCAGTGGTATGAGATATGGTTTATTCCTATCAGCAGGGTGTAATGGCTGGCTGCTTGGGAGCTAAAGAATGGTATTCCCATCAGTGTATCTTAACTCATATTTTATAGGTGCTGGAATATCCTTGGGGTCCCAGCTCAAGGATCAGCCCCTACAGTAAATAGTTCAGCTTCCCCTGAGAGCTCGAGTCATAGAGTTTAGGGTGGAAGAGAGGCATTGTTATCTTTGCTGCTTCATGAAAGTTTGGGCCCAATTTTTTTAATGTTAACACGATTGTACAAGAGAATTTGGCACTGGTGAGTGAAAGGAGCCTGGCTGAAGGCCGTGAGGACTGATGGCCTCTATCTGCAGACCAGGAACATCTGAGCATAGCAGGGCAAGCATCCCCCATCTGTTGCTGTGACGCAGCGTGTGGGAAGGGAACTCAGTCTCTCTGGCCCATTCAGACGTACACCACTAATACCAATAAGGTGCGCAGATGTGGTGTTTTGACAAGATGGGCGCCAGGAGCTGTAAAGTGAGACCATCAGTTCATTTCATGCATGCCACTGAATAGTGTTCCGATGGTAATAGAGCACCTTCTTCCAGTGATGGTCCCTATTTGTATTCCACTGAGGGGTTACACATGTGTATCATGCACTCGTGTCAGAGAATTTGATGATAGCATCCGTTGGTCTGTGCATGCACCCTGGCTCACCTCATGCTTCTAGTCTAGGTGATAAAGGGCAGGGCAGACCAACCATGTCTCCAGTTCCTTCTCACTGCCACATGGTTCAGGTCAAAACTTGCAGTGTCCTCCTCTCTGATGCACCTTTAATTAAGATAGTTACACACAATTTTACCGGTTTATTACTGTTTTTATCGCAGTTTTAGCACTTAGTTTAAATAGATTGGGGTTTGTTTTTTTCCTTCATCCAACATGCCCACACACCCCATACCTGTGTGGGTACTGAGCTATGCCCAGGACTTCAGGTATCAAACTACATGTCCTGCCCACGCTGCTTCTCTGTCAGTGAGGTTCCCCAGTGCTGTCTCTGCTGCATGGGGGAAGCTCACATCACATCCAGGTGCAGTATTTGCCAATCTTTCTCTAGCCACACCCGAGAAAGCCATGCACTCCACCTCCAGAAGCACCACATGGAGCTTGCCATGAAGCCTCACTCGGTTCCAAGCTGGCGAACTCCCCCTGTACATCAGCCTGAATCAGTGAGGAGTGCGCTTCCCGTGACCATATTCAAAGCCAGAACTGGCAGGAAACCCCCGTTGACCCTATGGCAGGGCCTAACCAGGGGTTAAGGAAGCATACCCATAAGCATGGGACTAAGTCTTCCTTAGATCCAGAGAAAGTGGGTGCTCCTTCCATGAGTTCAAGCCATGGGGATAGAACTCACACTAAGCCCTATAGGCACAAGAAGAAGTCCCACAAGCAGTAGAATTGAGCAGTTTTGAGCACCTGTCCAACGGTGCCATCATCACCAGCCCCCCACAAGACACAGGATCCTCCTGTTCTGGGAAAGTCCACGGTATCAGCTAAGGAGAGGGTGCCTCTGACACTGGGGAGATCTGGAACCATACCTGAGCCCCAGGACATGTTCACCTTGCTAGACACAAGTCACCCCATCCAACCAGCCCCTTCATCTCTAGAGAAATTAATTCTCCACCACAGGATATGCCCTGGTACAGGTCCTCTCATCATCCATGCCGATGGTCTAAACCTTCCACTGGCTCCCATGGTACCGCATTTGAACCAGAGTCCACCTTCTCTTCCTCTGACAAATCGAAACTGGGAGAGGAACCAGTTATGTCTTATTGCCCCTATGCCATGGGGGGCCACCACAACCTTCCTTGGATCTGGCCTATTGTCTGTACTGGGGGCCTTAGTCCCAGTACTCCCCTCCCTCAGAACCAGCCCAGTCCACAAGGGAACATTTGCCTGCCTCCTCCTTAAGGGATCCTTCTAGCAGATGCTTGGATCTGTTGGTAGAGGAGGTACACCTCAGTCTGGTCCCAGCAGTGCCACGGGAACTGGCAAGATTTCCCTCTTCATCTCCGGATGAAGCAGTGACCACAGAATCCCCTTTGCCTCTGAATGACTTCAGGCAATTTCAGGAACTGTTGTGAAGTGTCACAGGGGAACTCCAAATTCCACTGGAAGAAATCCAGGACCCCCAGCATAAGCTGCTTGACATCCTCCACACCTCAGGACCAGCCAGAATTGTGCTGTCTATTTACAAGGCTATTGTGGAGTTTGCCACGATGGCGTGACGTACCCCGCCCATATGCACAGCTATCCTAGAGGGGCCGAAAAGTGTTATGTTCCTGCTAAGGGGTCTGAGTTGCATTTTTTGGCACTCTTCTTCAAACGCCCTAGTTGTTCAAGCAGTGACTGAATGAGCCAAGCAACAGCACTCTCCATCTACACCTGCTGATGAGGAGGACAAATGTTTGGACTTTTTGGGATGCAAGGTATTTTCCTCAGCTAGCCTTCAATTCAGGATCATGAACTATCAAGTATTACTAGTCAACTCCCTGAATTACACTAAGTTCCAGGAATTTACTGATAGCCTGCCACAATATGACCCGACTTGTTTTCAGGAACTTAATGAGGAAGGGAAGCTGATAGCCAAAACAGCCCTCCGGTCAGAAGTGGACACCTCTTGCAGGTCCCTGGCTATAGCCATAGTTATTAGTATGGTGTCTTGGCTCCATTCCTCTGATTTCCCGAGGGAAGTACAGAACACTGTTGAAGACCTTCCTTCGATGAATCTCATCTTTTAAACTAAAAGACTGATGAATCACTGCATAGACTCATAGGTCAGAAGGGACCAATATGATCATCTAGTCTGACCTCCTGCACAAGGCAGGCCACAAAACCCTACCCATACACATTTATAACAACCCCGAACCCATGACTGAGTTATTGAAATCCTCAAAAGTGAGATTTGAAGACCTCAGCTAAACCCCGAGCATGTGGGCAAGACTCACCAGCCAACACCCAAAAAAGAATTCTCTGCAGTAACTCAGTTCCCATCCCATCCAACATTCCCACAGACCATTGAGCAGACTTATCTGCCGATAATCCAAATCAATTGCTCAAATTAAACTATCCCATCATAACATCCCCTCCATATACTTATCAAGCTTAGTCTTAAAGCCAGATAAGTCATTTGCCCCCACTACTTCCCTCGGAAGGCTGTTCCAGAACTTCACTCCCCTAATGGTTAGAAACCTTCGTCTAATTTCAAGTCTAAATTTCCTAATATCCAGTTTGTACCCATTCGTCCTCGTGCCTATATTAATACTAAACTTAAACAATTCCTCTCCCTCCCTAACGTTAATCCCCCTGATATATTTATATATAGAGCAAGCATATCCCCCCGGAGCCTTCTTTTGGCCAGGCTAAACAAGCCAAGTTCTTTGAGTCTCCTTTCATAAGGCAGATTTTCCATTCCTCGGATCATCCTAGTAGCCCGTCTCTGAACCTGTTCCAGTTTGAATTCATCCTTCTTAAACATGGGACACCAGAACTGCACACAATATTCCAGGTGGGGTCTCACCAGCGCCGTATATAACGGCACTAACACCTCCTTCTCCTTGCTGGAAATACCTCG